>CM017804.1:3709388-4069419 GCA_008086715.1 Sitobion miscanthi
TTTTTTCTTTTAAAATCATAATTTTTACAAAAGAAAAATGGAGTCATAAGTTTAGCAAAACACTTTTAATTTTGTGTAATTACCTACAGAACACTTCTATCATTGATGAGCCCAAATTGTTTTTTTCCAAACATCATACCAATGGCGAATTGCCCTGTATTTCGGATTGATAGTGACATTAGAATTCATCAGAGTTAAATACCATATTCAACTCAAGTTTCGATTCATGCATTTTAATAGATTCTGATATACCTGAACAAAATGAATGTGCGTAAATAAACTCTAATTCATTATATGATAATTAATAATTCAATAATTATCTTACCTAAACCATCATTAAAATAGTTTTCAAACTGTCATCTACTTTCTTTGGAAGGCTTTAAAAATGATAGACCTTCTGCAGATCTAATATTGTGGTTTGTGATCATTATTGATCTTTATAATAGCTGGCACTCCATCCTAAAATAGAAATGTTGTAATTTACCTAATAATACTTAAATACTATTGGTATCAACTATATATTAAATGTAATACTTATGGTACCTACTTATTGATATTATAAATCATTATTGTTGAAAGTGACGCTTGACGGACTAATGGCTTTAGTATTAGTATATATGAATAACAACACGACAATATGATTATGTATTACTATAATATATAATAACGTACAACTGGAATATTTAACTGTGACAATACACACACACGCCGTAAACGCACTGTACGACGGTGGCTGTGCAAGTAAGTATTGCATACTACAAAGGTTCTATATATATATGCACCACCCAGGTAGTGTTACATCCGTAAAGAAACTGTATACTCGTATAACAAGTTACTAAAATGTACACACGTGTCAAGGTTGACTACTAGTATTAATTGTATATTTCAACACCCTCCCTCAATTAATAATTTCTTTAATTGTAGTCACTCCAATGGTTGACCGTATTTCTCGAATCTATCAATGTATTGTAGTTGAAATTGTCCATCTTTATATTTCTCCTGTATGAAATGGTTATCGCACGTCTATGTGTTTTGTCCTCTTATGAAACTCCGGATTCTTAACTAAACGTATAGCACTTTGATTATCAATTTATAATACTGGCTGTTTATCACCTGTTGTCGATAAACTTATTATCAAACGTGTAATCCATATGATCCCCTTGACAGCTTCACTGGCCGAAATATATTCAGCCTCTGTCGATGACAAATGACACACAATGTTGTCTCTGCGATGTCCATGAAATTATGCTTGATCCATATCTGAATAGATATCCTGACGTTGAACGTCACCTGCGTAATCTGCATCGCTAAAATTTCTAATGACAATTTTGTATTATTATTAAAATATAAGCCATAATTAAATGTTCGTTTGACATATCGTATAATTCGTTTTATCAAGTTCCAATGAGCTTTAGTCCCTTTTTAACCTCAAACTGTCTTTCCAAGTTCGTTAAAATTTCTCTATTATGTCTTCATTATCTGCAGCGATTAATCTATCGTCAACAAATATTGCAAGAATAATTTGGCTGTTATCAGCTTTTGAATACACATGCATCCGCTTCGGTACATCGTAAACCAAATGTATTCAAAAAGTTCTTAAAGCGTATATACCAACATCTTGGACTTTGTTTTAAGCCATACAAACTTCGCTGAAGTTTACATACTTGATTCGATCCATCTTCGTAACCTAGTGGTTGTACCATGTATATTTCTTCCTGTAGTTTCCTCCGTACAGAAATGCTGTCTTGATGTCGAAATATTAATTTTTCCACAGCTGCTACTGCGAATATCGCCCTTATTGATTCGTATCTGATCACTGGCGAAAATGTTTCATGGTAATCTATACCGTATTTCTGTGAACAACCTTTAATGACCAATCTGGCCTTAAATTTATCTATATTACCGTCAGTTTTATATTTGGTTTTGAATACCCATGCATTTCGTAATGCAACCTTGCCCTGAGGTAAATTAACTAGTGTCCACATCTTGTTTTCGTGTAATGACGTTATTTCATCGCGCATAGCGTTTCCCATTTTTTTTTATGTGGTCCTGTAATCGCTTCGTTACGATTTAATGGCTGGTCGCAATTTGCGATGAACGACGACACATTATACCTGATCGGCGCTTTTAGTATGTTTCGATCCTGCAAAACCATGCCACTCCCGTTGTCGACCATCGTCGATTCGACCTTGACTGGATCGTCCTTGATCTGAGTCGGCGTATCTGTGAATTCTAACTTGTCTACAATTATATTTTCAATTTTATTACTTTCGTTTTCGAATATAATGTCCCTAGACACTGAAATCGTGTTTGTTTCCTTTCGTGTTATTCGAGTAGCCAACAAATATTCCTCTTTCACACTTTGGATCCCACTTCTTGCGTTTTTGTTTGGTATGTGTGTATATACGACAGTACCAAAAACTCGTAAATGTTTAATATCTGGCATGACCTTATAATATAACTCGTACGGTGAATTATATTTAACTGAACTGGTTCCTGTTCGATTAAGCGTGTAAACAGCCGTGTTTACAGCCTCTGCCCAAAGTGAGACATCCAGATTTTTCGCACAAATCATTGTCCTCAACGACTCTATGATTGTACGATTTTCTCGTTCGACTTTTCCATTCTGCTCTGGCGTATATGGAACTGTAGTCTGGTGTCGTATGCCGTATTTTTGCAAAATACCTTTAATTTCTTTATTAACGAATTCTAACCCGTTATCCGTTCTCAATATTTTGACCTTATTACCGGTTTCTGTTTCTACACTTCTTATAAATGTTTTCAAAATATTTTGCTTCATATTCATTTTTAATAAAATATACCGTCCTGTAATGTGAGTAGTCGTCCTTGAATAATAAGAAGTATTTCGAACCACCTATGGAGTCATTCTGCATTGGTCCACATAAGTCTGCGTGAATTAGGTCATTCACATTGAAATATTCTGTATTACTCTTACCAAATGATTTACGACTTTGTTTACCCATTATTTAACTGCTGCACATGAACTCGTCATCTTTGGCCGAACACACAATGTTGTGTTTCGCCAAACAACTTTTCACGTACTGTATATTCTGGTGTGCTAACCGCTCGTGCCATACAGACAACCTGTTTTCGACTGCTACTGTCGCGTAACTGTTTCCGTTTGTTGGTACTTTGATCTGCAATTCAAACAACCTTCCGCAACGCTTACCTGCGCATACGGGTTCACCGTTTTTTGTGAACATACACGTTTTATTATCCAACGTTAATTCTAAACCTTTATCTAATGTCGCCACACGCGCAATACATTGCCATGTAATTTTTATTCCAATTACCGTTCACGTATAATATATTAATATTACCTTTTCCTGTTGCATACAGCTTTGTACCATCACCTATCGTGATTTGTTGCGTGTTTTCTAATGGTTCATAACTTGAAAACCACTCTCGATTCGCGCTCATATGATCTGACGGGCCTGAGTCTAATACTCACACATCGGTTGTAGTTTTTTAATCCTTGACTCGCTTACAAATGCATTTAAATTTGTACTTGTAGTTTCGGTTTTTTCACCGTTCATACTGCGTAGGTAATTCCTACAATCTCGTTTATAATGCCCGATTTTACCACAGTAATGACATTAACATTACTTTTATTAGAAAATACTTTTTACCTTTACCATAACTGCCGTTTCTTCCATCAGATCTGTTTTGAAATTTGGCTGAAAATGCACTAGATTTCTTTGTTCACCAACTTCACCTTTGATCTGGATCATCCGTGATTCTTCAATCAACAACCGACTAGTTAAATGATTTATTGTTTTGTTTCCCGCTGGGATAGAATCCCAAGCACTGTAAAAATGATTATATTCTTTTGGTAATGTCATTAAGATTTGTCATAACCATGTTATCCGTAACTGGTTCACTCACTACACTCAGTTTCTTTCCTAAATTGACCAATTTAGAAATATGCGTCAACATGTCGTCTGTCGGTTCCCTTGAATAACTGAAAAATTTTTGTTGAAGCAAATGTATACTTGCCTCAGACTTCTACTCGTAAATACTCAGCAGTTCTCCCACATTTCAAATGCAGTCTCACAGTTAATCAAATATCTATTGGACCTTCATCCACTGAGGTAACTATTATTTTTGACATTTAGCGTCTGCTTTTATCCAGGCATTTCTATGCCTTTGCCAACGTGCTTTGGCATCCTCAGTCATCTCTGTTTCTGACAACTTCTTGATAGGTAATCCTGGTTTAGTGTGTTCACCTGAAACTATACCACCTATTTCCAAGGCATTAAGTATTACCTTCATCTGGAATTTCCATAACGACCAGTTTTCCGCACATAATTTTGTTATCTTCACCGAGTCTTCCATGACCGATGGATCCCGTATACTTTATCTGTATACAAATTTACCAACAAAATTTTACCATGTACACTGTTCCACCGTTTTTCTGAAATCCAGGGTATCTCCGACTGGTTGTAGTTTTCTGCGTTAATACAAATATAAAAATACTTCGATCACGAATCCACTAGACTGTATGTCTGGGCAACTGTGTCCTGAACATCTGTGTCCTGGGCAACTGTGTCCTGGGCCCATAACTTGTTGTAATTGACGCTTGACGGACTAATGGCTTTAGTATTAGTATAAATGAATAAAAACACGACAATATGATTATGTATAAGTATAATATAATAACGTACGACTGGACAATTTAACTGTGACAATATATACCTACACACCGTAGTATACGCACTGTACGACGGTGGCTGTGCAAGTAAGTATTACATACTACAAAGGTCCTATATATATGCACCACCACCGAGGTCGTGTTACATCCATAAAGAGACTAAGTCGTATACTCGTATATTAAGTTACTAAAATGTACACACGTGTCAAGGTTAACTACTAGTATTAATCGTATATTTCAACAATTATCTTACTTACTTTACAAAATTTATCTTTTTTTTTGTATCCTTTGTTGTTAATTTAATTTTTATGTCAATCTTAGCATTACACTGGCTATTTTTTGATCTTCCTCTTTTATTGTCTGTTTTGGTTATTTTATTGAAACCACTATGATGACACATATAGATTTTTCTTGTAAATATTAGGAACAACTATTATTAGAATGCTATTTGAAAATAGTTCATTTATATAATAAAATAAAATGCTACAATATTATGCACTAGGTATTGCACTAATATGGCAAACAATACCTATTTTCCTAATTATATAATATTACTTATATAAATATTAAAATAAAAAAAAGGTGAGAAAGTGGGTACCAAGACAAATGTGAAATAATAGTTATAGTATATTTTAATATAATAGTAAACTACTTTTATGACATATTATAATATAGGTACATAATTTATGATTTATCTATGTTGTATATCTATTTTATGTTATTAATAAAAACAATTTTGTTGGTTCTTAGTTGTTTTTTTTTATGATATGGTCAACTCCCTCCCCTAGGTTCTGATAGATGGGCACCCTTGGGTACAATAGATGTGGAGTAGGTCACTATATTAAATGTGTTAAATTTGAATTCAATTATTTATCATTGTACCTACCGATACAAAAAAAATTCCAAGCTGAGTATCTATATGTATAGTGGTCGTAATAAAATATTATTGTGTAGGTACAATTTGTTTTAAGATGCAAGGGCCAGATTAATAATCAATATTCACAAGTCATACTGAGTAAATGATTATAGTAGAGTATTATAGTATATTATAGTAGAGTAGTACTATTCAACGCATAAACAAATTCCTAAAATATAGGCTTTACAATATGTTCTAGGACTGACGTCATATGAAAGTGTACCAAAAATGATGAAAAATACCCTTTAATGCAGGGATTCCCAACCACCGTGCCGCGGCGCATAAGTGAGCCGCGAAATTATTTGGGTGTGCAGTGTAATCTGTGTCTTACATTGTAATTGTGTAATTGAAATCTCCTAAAAATAAAAATTGATAAAATTTCCACATGAAAAGAGACAGCTATTATTATACAATCGATAATACCCGATACGCCCGATATCGGTATTACAAGTAGTCATTGAGCAACTGTTCCTCGGTATGTAAATGACAACAATTTAAATTTAGAAATAATATTAAACAATCCTCTTGAATAAGTGATAAAAGTTTAAATTTAAAAGTTAACACACTGTTTTATTCATCGAGAAGCTCTGGTAACAAAAACATTAGGAGAAAAAATGTTAAAAGTCTTAAATGATGTTATTAAAATTGTGAATTACATTAAATCTCGGCCATTGAAAACAAGGATTTTTGAAACTATTTGTAAGGAAATGGGTTCAGATCATAAACATTAATTGCTACACACAGAAGTAAGGTGTCTACCACGAGGTCAAGTGTTTAATCAAGTTATTGAATTGAAAGAAGAGTTGGAAATATTTTTTGAAAAAGAAAATCTCCCAGTCTACAAACATTTTTGACAACATCTACAGATTGGGTCGTGTTGCAATTTGATTTTACAGATAATGTGAATGAACTTGATTTTTCTAATGACGAAAAGAATGAATTCATTGATATGTGTTCTAGTTCTACTATCCGAATATTATTTAATAGTCAGAAAAAAACATAGATTCCTTCTGGTTAAATTTAGCTTCAGAATATCCAGCTATTTCTCAGAAAGCGATACTATTGTAATTACTATTTTCCACATCGTATCTTTGCGAACAGGCATTTTCTGCTCTGAACAATATAAAACAATTAGTAGAAATCGTTTGAAAAATGTTGAACCTGATATGTGTTTACTGTTTCAACTGTTTCACCACGACGGGGTCGACGAAAGCCCACCTTGTCGTGGTGACCACGCCTGACTTAGCTCGCTAAGAGGCTTTCAAACCGTCCGGAGCAGGCCAACTCTGGACTTCTAACCCTAGGCATCGCATTGCAACCGCTGAACTAGCCAGAGGGTGTAGAGTTACCAGGGGCAGCCCCCCTAAATCTAACAACATGACAATACACCTAGCAGGCAACAGGGAGCGGTAATCGCCCCTGGGGTTTTATCAAGTGGAGGTAGAGGGTCCAAAACAGCGCAATCGAACTCGGCCTGGAACTGCTTAGATTATGAAGATACGACTACAAATAACAGACATTACTACTCTGCTCCCCCCTCTAAGACTATCGGGAGGCGGTGGAAACGGTGACGACGATAACGTCGAAATGACAGATGCCTTGGGCACGAGTGGTGACATGGGCAATGCAGGTGGCAGTAAGAACAGTATACTGGCAGGGGAGCTAAAGGGTAAGGAGGATGCCTAGAGGACCAGCCTCACAGTGTTTATCAACAAACTAGACTCGAAGAACGCCGAAGCCAGTAGCCTTAGGGCTGAGCTAGAGATGCTGAAAAATGCAGAGGCAGTGCCCAGCCCAGCGCCGGTACAGGAAACGACATACGCCACAAAGACGGCGGTTGGCGCACCTAAGACAAGAAACGCAAGCGCGGCTAAGTCCAAGAGGACAGTTGAAAAAAAAATACAAAACAAAAGTAGGAAAACTAAGGCGACGGCTCGGTTTATGGTAGAGATCTCACAGGATACGTCGGTGGCTAGTGCGAAGGTCAGCGTTGGGAGATGGTCAAGGCAAAAACCAAAAACCCAAGTGCTAAAACTATAGTGAGCGGTAAGACCCTCATTATTATTCCCGACAATGCCAACACGTTGGAGGTGATTAGAGGCCTGGAGCACGCGATCGAGAATGACGTGGACAGTGGTACAGCTAAGAAAGAGCTTACCGAATGCCTTATGGTTCAAAACGTAGAACTTGGTCTAACCGCGGAGGATGTTGGTAACATGACACCGCTTCACAAGTCGGGCCCACGTGACGGGAACGTGGTCCACTGGGTGATTGAGGTACCACCAGGTTAGGTTATTCCCAAAATTGAAAACAAATCCTTGTACATAGATGACAAGGTGCAGATGCAAAATACATAGTTTGACGCCACAGTGTTACAACTGCCAACAGTACAGCCACACATCCCTTAGGTGCGAGTAAAAGGTTCCAACGTGCAGGAACTGTGCAGGCGTCCATGACTCCCGCACATGCAAAGAGGAGACGGGTGAAATGTGCAAACTGCAAGGGCGTTGAGTATGATGTGCAAGGCAGGGGCCAGGCAGCACGAAGCCTCCTGAGGCGAACTGACTTTGGCTCTCAATGAAACAAAGATTATATCAAGTTCTTACAGGTAAACTTGAACAATCAGCGGATGGCATCAGAACAGCTACGAGACTGATGCATTAACGAGTACATAGACATAGTTTTGATCCAAGAGCCATCGACAAATGAAAACGGCCTAGTGGCCAATTTCGAAATGTGCCAGCAGGTGTCGGACTCTGTTAATTTGGGTGCATCAATAATTGTCACCAGTAATAGAATAAGGTGCTTTAAAATCGAGCAGCACACATCGAAATACGTTGAAATGGCTAAAATTAGCCTCGATGACAGAGAGAGAATCGAGCGTGGTTCTGGTTTCGGCGTATTTTAAATACAATAAACCAACCACCGACTTCACGGAAATCATACGCTCCATTGCCAATGGACAGAGATCCCTGCTGGTATGTGCAGTTTGCAACGGTCACTGAGTACGCTGGCACAACCCAGATACGAACGCCAGGGGGAAAAATCGTAGAGAAAATGATTGATGACTTGGATTTACACGTTCAAAACATCCAAGCGCCAATACCAACATACGAACGCGCTCAAATGGGCTCATTCAATATAGATTGAACCCTTGCTACGGCAAACTGTGTGGAAAAATGAAAAACTGGACTATCACTAATGACACCGACAGCGATTACAACACGATCAGCATCGACCTTCGCACAAACAGGCACACTCCTAGAGAGGACTCAAAGGACACCTTTAACGTCAGAAAGGCTGATTGGCATAAGTACTAAAGCGCACTAATTGCACTACATGACCAACTGACCAACGACGGTGACGTCAACATACAGGCTGAGGCACTGACGAACTTAATAAGGTCGGTAGCACTCGAGTCAATGCCACTAAAGACGCAAAAGAAGAACAGGGTAATACTTTCCCCTTGGTGGACCACAAAACTGGCAGAGTCTAAAAGAGCTCTGAACTTTGCAAGCCGCAACAACGATCCTAATTACGCTACCCTACGTAACAACCATCTGAGGTTAAAAAAGTCAGCCAAAATGACTGCCTGGCGGGCCTAAAATGACCTAACCTAACCTAACCGGCACTTGGGGAAGTGCGTTCAATTGGGCAAAGAAAGGGCCAGCCACCCTCAAGGATAAGAATGGACAATTCACGTACAATACGGAGGATACTATAGATGTCCTCTTGAATGCGTTCATTCCGGATGACCAAACACCGTCAGAACTGGTCAGGGCACTAGACGACGGCCGACCCTTGACACTCGCCACGCATAAGGAAATTAAAGAAGCCATATGGAAGCTTAAGCCAAGCAAAGCCCCTGGCAGAGACAGCATCACAGGCGGCATGCTTCGCAAAGCGTGGCCGATACTAGCCGAAAAGATCATAGGCCTTTTCAACCAATGCCTTCACATTGAAAACTTCCCCACACCGTGGAAGGACGCAAAACTAATAATAATACCGAAGCCTGGCAAGAAGGACAGAACAACTACGGGGGCATACAGACCAATACACCTAGTGCCCACACTTGGGAAAGCCCTAGAGCCTCTTATAATACATCGCCTAGAAACTGAAACTAACGTAGACTCCATGGGAGAGCAGCTCGGATACGTCGGCACCAAGTCCACCATAACGGCCATAAAGGCGACCTAAGAGTGGGTTAACGGCTGTCCCAATAGGCACGTTATTGGGGCATTTTCCTCGATATAACAGGCGAGTTTGACCACGTTAGGTGAGGCCCCCTCCTAGAGGCGGTCAGAGACTTCGGCGCATCGAGTAAGATCAGAATTATATTGACTAGCTACCTCAAAAGACGCTGCTGCTTTGACTGCTCGACTCGCCTCTAGTTCCTTGGAAGTTCCGTACTCGACTGCGCCAGTGTTATAAACCAGCTATTGACTTAATTGCTTAGTCTATATTATAGACATTATAAGTCAATATGTATTATATTTTACGTCAATATTATATGTCAATTATGACATTCCTTTAGAAATCTATAAGGTTGCAGGTAGCAAGACCGTTGATAGAGGATTTCTTCAGGTAGGTTGATAAAATGAGTAGACTGGTAAAAGAAAAGTTATTTATTTAAATTATTCTTTATAAAATACTATAAGTCCAAATTGACAAAATCGTTGTTCTGACTCTCGTGAAGGTGCTTGCATGTACGAGATGGTGAAACATGTCTGTTTACATGCCGTTTCGGGCCTGGTTTTATAGAGTCTCCTGATCTCCTACATCCCCCCTTGTCTATCGATATCTTCTCGGACTTCACAGGACGTGATTCAAATTATTATCTACACGTTCCCACGCCTGGCTATTCCGAGAACCGTATTTCATTATTATTATCTCCACTATATATGTTATACGCCATCCGTCCATATTTAATAAAAAATGACGTTATAATATAATATTGCATTTAGAGTGCATTTGGAAATGCGTTCTATCACTTAAGTAATGCGTGTCAATTATTATTTTCGTATGATCGGCCATCTGATCGTAATCGCCCCCTTCTTACTGTACATTAACCTGTTCGTATATGACTAGTCCTTGAGTGCTTTCTTAAAGGTGAGTTCAATCATCCCCATTAGAATCTAAATTCAAGGCTGTCTTGTTTTCTCTTTATATTCCTACGGCATATTATAAGAATATTTATGAGTTGATTTAATTTACTTGGTATGTTATTTATTATGTCCTAAGCGAAACGATCACAATAATATAATATGTATATTATTGGGTTCGTTACACGTGGCAGGATAGATGGAACCCGCACAGGGCAATCCAAGGACTGGGGATTGGACCAGGAGGCTTATACACTCTGTGTAAGTCACGATACGGTCTTCCATTGAAGATGACCACTAACCTCACCTCAGCCAGATGCTGACAGGACATGAGACTTTCTACGGAAAGTACGTCCCTGCTAGCATGTACGAGAAACTGCCGAGCAAAGGGCCGTACTCAGAAGAGTGGTTGAAGAGGAAGGAGAAATCTGGCCACCCTACAACGGCACCATATTGAAAACAAGAAGAATATTTGAAGCATTTAACAAGTTTGCCTAAGACATCTTGCGCAGAAGAACGGATAGGTAGGACCTATTAAGGCAGGGCGCAGCCACACACAACGGTTGTAGTGCATAGTCTCGGGTGCATCAGATGAGCATGCACGGTGCAAGCTGTGGGGCACGCTCAGGCGCGTCCTGACCCGGGGCGTGCTCATACACCAGGGGCGAGGAGTCCTGCCCTGTGGCTGGGGCCGCCCAAAGAATTCAGCAATAGTACTCCCTGCTTGTCGTAAGAGGTAACTGAAAGGGAAATGGCCAGATAGGGCCGGCGTCTGGGACGCGGACGCACCAAAACCTTCGGAGACTAGGGCGTTGGAGGTTTTGACTACGACCTTGAAGGGTCGATGATGCCTCTGGGAGGCGTGGTGAAGGCTACCGAGCCTCTAACTCGGGGGTCGCGGCCACGGCTGCTAGTTAGGGCCCACCGTGAGCCTGCGGTACACGATCCGAATCTCGGTAGGACCACAGCTGAGGTGAATAGCCGACGAATCTTGATCCGACCATCCCACTATTGATGGACCCTCTTAACGGCGGCGTGAATAGTACTTCGGGATGTGGGGGAGCCCCGCGGCGTTGAGCAATTGACGCCGTGCCCTCACACGACGGCCCCGCACCGGTCTAGGTCGTGGCGCGGTCGACGGTGGTTTGGTTTCGAAGTGGCAGTAAGCGGGAGCCAACCTTATGGTTAATAGACCAAGCTCGGTCTAGGGGGAAGGCTGCCGAGTGAGTATCTCCTTAGCGCCCACCCAGCCTACCGGTGGGCCTAACCGGAGGTTGCCCGTGACCAAATACGGAAAGCAATGAGGATAGCTTGCGACCCGACCTGGGCGGCGAAGGGCACATGCACGCCTTAGCCTATGGTACGGGCGCACTCTCTCTCGACTTCGATGGGAACGGGTGTGCGCCTGGTGCTCGTGGTCCTTCGACGACGCGCGGCCGTTGGGTAACACCACCGGACGTCGACCGTGAACCTCCGCGGCTCGCAACTAGTGCAAAGCGCTAACGTGAGGTCCGCGGTTGTAGCCGCAAGGCACCGAACCCGGGAATCTTCTTCTGTTTCACCCCGAATAGAGGAATTATGTAAAAAATACTATAGTCAGGGCAACGAAAATTGGCCGGTGACCGGCGCGACTCTAGCGGCCGTTTCCACTCAGGGGTCGTTATACTTCCAAAACTAATTGCCGGGTTTTTTTGAATTAATTTATTAGCATGGTATATTATATTCATTTATTATTATACGAATGATGGGATAAAATGGTTTAAAAAATTATTAGTATAAAGCATTATTTCTATACATATATTATACATACATTTTATTAATTGTTAATAATAATTGTAAAACAACCTACAAATACATATTATATATATAAATTAAAAATAAATCATAATATAATATAATAAAATTAGTTATTCTAATTCCTCTGTATCTGATTCTTCATCACTGGAATCGCTATCATCAGGCAATATCGTCAAAATTATAGGTTCCATTAAGGCGTCTCTAAGGATTTCCTTTTGATTATCTAACTCCTGTAGTTGTTCGACATGTCTTACACACTTCTCCCAATACTCTTTGGTTACCGCATCTAACGCTTCGTGGGTAAGACGTTCGATATCCACCATCTTGAACGTATTGTTGTTATTCGTCACTTGACTTTTAACTTGGGCCAATATAAGTTCGATTGGATTGTATTGGCAATGATAAGGAGGTAACCGTGTTACTTCGTGTCCATTTTCTAAAGCAATTTGGTCAAGCAAATATTTCTTTTCGCGTGGAATTAAGGCTTTAATTTTTTGGTGAAGTTCTGGTAACGTTTCAAGCGGACTAAATTCAATATTTCAATATTTCTGATACAATTTTCGCACGTTTGTAGCCTTTGCGTGGAGATTTGAATGATAAAACTGACTTTGATTCATCGGGCTTATCTTTTGAATGTTTTGCTTCAGAACAAATACGTCTGACAGTGCGCTCTGACAATCCACAAGCTTCGCCGGTACGTATTTGAGCTTGTTTAAAGAAATCGGCAGTTAAATTCGGTTTTGATGACAGTTCTTTTAAAAATTTATAAACATTATAAACAATTTGTTTACTCTGGCTGCGTATATCACTATTATTTAAAGACATTTTTAATAGATCCTTGTACAAAAATGTATTCAAACACAAGAAAAAAACAAATATGATTTCAAAAACGTAGGTACAACACACCGTCTGTTACAGATGTCTGTAGCATAATGCACAAAAATACAAAATCAACAGCCGTATACACTATATTATACACGTCTACGATTCGTCCATAATACATTACAGTTCTCCAGCTGTTGTATACCAGTATTAGATGGGCCCCTACATTTTGAATTGAATAAGGGACCATGTAATAAAAAAACCCCATGCCGTGCGCCTATTGTGTAAACATCTCGGCTGCGCGGCGGCGGCGCGGTGCAGTTTGAGAACCCACGGCTAGCCGCCGGGTTACGGGGGTCACCGGCCAATTTTCGTTGCCCGGACTATAGTCTCAAATATCACATTAAATTTGTACCATTAAAATAATAAATAAAAACAATTTATTATCTATCAATATGACATTATATATTCATTATTATTTATTTGTGTGCCGTGAAAATTTTTAAAATTATCAATTGCGCCGTTATGTAAAAAAGGTTGGGAATCCCTGCTTTAATGAGTGGATTTAACTTTTTATTTTTGAAGTTTTGGGCAGTTAACTTTTTTATCAAAACCACCAAACCTCTCAAGCATTTATTTATTTATTTTCAAAACTTTTCAACATTTTGACGAATTTTATATTTACTTTAAAGCTATTTAATTTTCCAATCAACCAACATACGCAAATAAACCAGAAATTGGCAAATTATTTTTATTCGATTAAAAAGTAAACATTTTTTATCAAAAATAATTATTTTTAAAATTACTACATAGTTACTCCAAATAATTTAGTATTTACTATGTGTTAATTTTTAAATGATTAATTTTTTCGATTTAATAAAAATAATTTGCATATTTCTGATTTAATTGTGTATGTTTGTTGCTAAGACACTAAATAGCTTAAAATAAAAAAAAATTACATCAAAATGTTGAAAAGTTTTGAAGATATATAAACAAATGCGTGAGAGGCTTAGTTTTGACCAAAAAAAAAAGTGAATTACCCATAACTTCAAAAATAAAAAAGTTAGATCAACTCTTTAAAGATTATTTTTTTATCATTTTTGATAGATATACTTTCGTATTATGACTTCTCCCCAGGACTCATTGTATAATAGAATATATTTACAATTATATTATATACCTATCAAAAAAGTTTTTTAAATACAAAATTATACTTGGAGTTTAGACCATATTATATTAATATACTCATAACGTGTACCTTATTATTTATTAGGTAGTGATTTGCTCAATAACTTATGGTTATAGGTACAAAATATATAATTAATATGTTATATATTTAATTAATTAGGTACATATTATGTAAAAATTAAAAATACCTTGCAATTAAACAGCAAACCAATCACAAATTTAGATTGTTATACATAATTATACGTCATAAACCTTATTATTTATGAGCATATTATATATATTAATTGTATGCACCTACCTATAATTATAAATACAACAGTATGGTAAGAATTATTAAAGTGACTTGTTACTGTTACAATTGCTTTTCTTGTAGTGTAGTTTAAACATCTATGATTTTTACTGACTTTACTTCCCGGTTACTAATTTTCATCCCCCCCCCCCCCCAGGTGTATTTTAGAAAAGGTTTAGTTTTTGTACGACGTTTCTGAAACTCGAGATTTCTTTAGTTTGGAGGTCGGTGATCGAAATCGGGCTCTTGTGTCGAGACCATAGAAGCCGTTTTTCTTTGTCTTCGAAAGTTCAAAATATGCGTTTTTCGGGGTTTTCGGCAAGGACACTTAGATTTATGCCGCGACGAGCTGTTTTTGTATTTGGATATTATAGAGCATTGGTTTTTAACCTGTGGTCCTCGGCCCCTGAGGGTCCGTGATACTCATGTCGGGGGTCCGTGGCAGCCTTAACACATAAAATACGTCAATAAGTGACATGCATGCATTATAATTACAATATTGTTGGATGATTATTATTTTTTTTTCATATATATATAATATGTAGATTCTACACCAAATAAATGTATTATAAATAATTATTATTAAGTAAAATCAGTTTTTCTTGTTCATACGAAATGTATATGCATACAGCACTGTCATATCGTAGTCAACTATAGTTTTATACATATTACATTTTTATAAAAAATTAATTGTAATAAAATAAAATAATTATAAATGTGTATATTTTGTTGTATATTAAATTACTTATGTAATTTGTTATATAAATTAATGATTATAATTTTGGTTACGATAACATGAGATGTTTTGTAAAAAAAAGGTATTTGAAAAAAAATGTTGTAAGGGGGTCCGCGATCTACAAAAGGTTAAAAACCGCTGTTATAGAGGACTTTACGCCGTATCAATGGACACCAAGATCGAGGTTATCCGACTTTTGGTTCAGGAGTTATGATTTTTCGTGTGTTTATTGTACTTAGAAAATTATGTAGTTACGTATGTATTTTGGATTTTTGGTTTTCGTTAGATCACAACGAAATTCAAGATTCTAGTTTTTTGGTGTACGAGAATTCAAAAATGGTCTATAGTTGAAGGACGTACGACTATTATTTCACCCTAATCGGAGTAGCAAAAAGTTGAAAAACGCGTGTACGTTATGTACGTCTGTATAACGTTTTAAGGAATAATTATTTTGAACTTTTTTTCGTATTTATTTCAGTAGGCATGTAGCTTATTATTTATTAATGCAACCCAATAGGTATATAAGAATAAAATATTAAAACCTATAAGATAATAGGTCAATTCATTCTAATATAAATAATATATAGGTAATGAAAATAATATCTACATAACAACATACAATTGGATGTAAATTTTGAAGTACCCTTCAATATGGATTTTATTGTCTTGAAATCTTCTAGGTTCAGTGCAGTGACACCTCTAGATCAAATTTATGTTCTCAAAAAAGTCGTAACTCGATTTTAAGCTTAAAAAAAAAGCAAAACAAAATTTCCCGCCAATTTTTTTTTGAAAAATTTAAATTTTGAACACGTAATTTACCTCCTTAATAATTGAGACAAGTAAACTTTAACAGGCTGGAAAATGATCTAGGTATGCTTCTGCTTCGATCCTTAAAGATATCATAAATATAGGACTTTTATTGAAGGATTTAGATTTTTAGATAAGTTTTTCAAGTTCGTATTATATTGAAAACCTAAATCACTCAATATAAGTCCTATCGTTATGAAACCTTCAAGGATCGAAGCAGTCAATCCTCAAGATAAAATTTCTGTTCTCAAAAAAGCCGTAACTCGGTTTTAAGGTTGAAAAATTGGCAGGCAATTTTTTTTGTTGAATAATTCAAATTTTGAACACGTAATTTATCTTCTTAATAATTGAAGGGCTCACTGCAACAACAAGGCAAGTCCACTTTTGAAATATGTTCAGGAGAAGTAAATATATTGTTTTAGCCAATAGAAAATGATAAAAAAATGTATTTTGATAAAAAAAATGATATTGAGTAGTACACATATTTTGTTTTCATACTATCATGTCTTAATATATTTCTTTTCTAGTGCATATATATTTTTGAAGTTTGAAAGGTATGGACTTGCCTGGGTTTTTGCTCATAAAATATAAATGTATTTTCAATTTTTTAGTTATTATAAAGTAAAAAAAAATAATAAAGTCTTAAAAGCAATAATAAATATAAGTTATTGTCAACAGTAATAATATTTAAATATTGAATAATGCTTTGTACTGATTTTAACAACATAGAGTATAATAATGTTGATGTTCATTATTTTGACATGGACTTGCATGACTTTTTGATCATAAAATAGGTATATTTTTTTTAAATATTAATCTGTTTTATTTACCATAACATAAAATAATAGATTTTAAATGTTTTCAAAATTAATAATAGAGTATAGGAAAGAATAGTGATTCTACATAATCATGTTTTTCAACCTAGAATGGAAAACAGTTTAGCAGTGAAATATAAAAAAACAGTTACAGCTACACTTTTTTTAATTTATATAGAAACAACTTATTAAACATCACTTTTTTAAAAATAATTCACTTAGATTCATTTATCCTTTATAACTGATTTACATTCCTCACAGTAAAATATAAAATATAACTAATATAAATCATACATTTGATAATATATATTTTAAAATATATTTATTTTAAATATAAAAGAAAAAAATAATAACAATGGTTATTTAAAATAAAAAAACATTAACGGTTAATTTTATATTATACATTATAGACTAGTACCCTTGACTATGATAGTAGTAATATTTTTTATTTTTATTTTTTTATTTTTAGAAGAAAATATGCAATCTATATCATATACGTAATAAGTATATGTGCAATAGGGAGAGAAACAATAGGGTGATACATAAGTTTGAGGAAAGAAGCCACCCACTGATGACACTTTCGTCTTGATTTAATTAAATGCGAGTTTGTTATATATTAGCATTTATATAATATATTATATATTTAGTTATAACTTGTATATAATTATTTGAAGTAATAAATCTCTGCACCATTTACGTTTAAGTCGCCTTGGAGGGCTACCTGGGATTGTGAGGGAAGATAAGTTTTTAATGAGTGGATTTGAATGAGAGGATAGACAGTTATGAAATTTTTTATAAAAACGTTTAGCTTCGTCATGAATAGTATTTAAGTTACAATCTAAATGTAGAGTATGATTTGATATGTATGGAGGTGCGTTAAATAATTTCCTTAAGGTAATATTTTGGAAAGCTTGAATCTTATTCAGGTTTGACTTTTTTGCATTTCCCCATAGCTGCAATCCGTATGTCCAAATGGGTTTTAATAAGGTTTTATACAAGAGAAGTTTGATATTAATGGGTGGCTTTGTTGCCAATTAAATTCTTAAGCATACGTAGACGATTGTTTAGGGATAGTCTTTTTTCACGTATGTGTAGAGCCCAGGTTAAGCGTTGATCGAGGGTTAGACCAAGGTATTTTACTGAAGGTGATGAAGGAAGAGGGATGCCATAAAGTAGTACCCTTGGGATAGTAGTAATATGAGAAAATATAAATAATAATTAATATTGTTATGAAGCCAAAAATAATTCAAAATATATGATAACAATATTACAGTATGACCAATATAATATTAGCTACAAAAACAAGACAAGTCCGGACTTGTCTTGTTTTTGACCATAAAATATTAAACGAGGCAAGTCCATTTGCACGTTATCACCGTTAATAACGAATGGACTTACCTTGTTTTTGTACAGCATTGACCGTGATGATACGGCGCATTCCAAGCAATCAAAAACTGATTTTCGAAAAAAGTGGACTTGCCTTGTTGTTGCAGTGAGCCCTTCAATTGAGTTCAAAAACTTTTACCAACTGAGAAATGATCTAGATACGCTTCTCCTTCGATCCTTGAGTTACAGCCGGCGCATCCGAGTTGGGTCCCGACTACTAAGGTTAAATCGCAGGTACTATTATACTAGTTGGGTCCGGGATTTTTGCAGGTACTACACTTGTTGGGTCCGGGATTATTTTAAGTAAGTAACAAAGTATTTTAAGTAAATACTATATTTTGACAAAATATTGTCATCGACACTATAGCTATATTTTTAGGTATTTTCCTGTATGAAATATGTCAGTTAGTTAGGTATCTAAGGTTATCAAAACACAATATGACAGCTACTTTGTTTATCATTTATAGTGGTCGCCAATAAAACGATAGTATGTATATATATATATATATCAAAGTATATCAAATGATGTCTGATAAACTTCAATAAACTATCTCGTATCCAGAATCGCGATAACGTTGTTAGATTTACCACTGTGCCAAGTAATCTAGAGACGACTAGACGAGTGAGTGTTCTGTGTTCCAGTGACTAGCACTATGGAAGAAACTAATATTATGTTCAGTGAAAAAAGTAAAAAAGTATATGTTATAAAAGGATTTAAATTTACATTTTACAAACTACTAAATAATGATATTGAACGATGGAGATGCATTCAAAGATCATGTAAGTCATTTTTTAAATATTACAACGATGAATTTATTGAACGAAATTTGACACACGCTCATAATTGCGATTCTGAAAAAATAATAAACAGGCAGGCATTGAATAATAAATTGAAAAGAAAAGCTCAAGACGATATATGTGAAAAACCATCAAAATTATTACATTCCGAATTAAAAAACAAAGATATAAATACATATCTTTGTTAATACATTAACACGTTACGATTGTAACGATTAATTAAAAAAAATATTCATCACGCGAGACAAAAAATTCAACCAAACATTCCACAAAGTGTAGACGAGGTTCACACAATATTGAACGAATTAAAAATAAAAACCAACAGAGAAGAAGATTTTGTATTAGTTAATGATAGTCAATATAACATCGTTATTTTTTGCACAGTTGAAAATTTAAAGTTTTTGTGTAACAACAACACACTATACGTAGATGGTATATTTAAAAGTTGCCCAAGAATATTTATGCAAATGTTTACAATACATACAATACATAATAATCATTACATTCCACTTATTTTTTGTCTGCTTCCAAACAAACAAAAAGACATATATACTCAAACTTTTCAGATGTTATGTAATGAATGCGACAAACTTAATTTGAATTTTTTACCTCAAACAATTTATGTAGACTTTGAAGAAGCTATTCATTATTCGATTTTATCAGTGTGGCCGGAAACTAATATTAAAGGGTGTAGATTTCATTTAGGACAGAGCTAGTTGCGGAAGATTCAAAATTTAGGATTAACAAATGAATATAAAAGTGACTTTGAATTTAGTAAATACCTTAAATTTTTTTTCGGATTACCATTTCTACACCCAGAAGAGGTGGGCGATTGTTTTACTGAAGATTTAATGAGTATCCAACTGAACGACGATCGAATTCGAAAATTCACGGATTATGTTTTTGATAATTATATTGATGAACAATCAAGATTTCCACCAAAAAATTGGTCAGAACTTAATGCATCGACAATAAGAACTACAAATTCTTGAGAGTCATTTCATTCGCATTTTAACGCTATGTTTTACACTGCTCATCCCAACATTTATCAGTTTTTAGAAGTTTTAAAAAAGGTACAGATAGACACATATATTAAAATGAGAAGCTCAGAAATAATGAAAAAAAGAAACTGTATTATACTAAAAGACAAATTTATAAAAGACAAAATGAATGAAAAAAATGCAGGAATAATTAATCGATTTGATTTTGTAAAATTAATGTCATATAAATTTTTACCAACCACGTGATTTTTTTAAATAATATTTTATTTTTATTTCTATTATACAATACCTATGTATTTTTTATATTTGATTTATAACATTTTTAATATTTTTTCTTTGTTTAATACCGGTTTGTTATTGCCATTTATTATTACTTAAAATGCTAATAATTTATATTTTTAATGGTTAATTAAAAATATGCTGGCTTATCAACTTTAAAGACATGGGCTAGTCTTTTTTCAGTAGAACCTGGAGTTTTAACAAGTGTATTAACTTTGATGAAAGTAAAAGGTATTTTCATATTATAACTAAATTAACAATTTGATCTTATAAATTCGTATGAAAATTAATTTAGGAGAAACTCTAACTGACAGTGAAAAATTAACAAAAATCTCGTTTGATGAAACATATGTAACAAAAAGAATTTGTTACGACAAATAAATGAACAAATGATTGGTCCACAAAAATGTGTTCAGAATCTTATTGTTCGAGGTATCTATATAATTATCTAACAGTTAAAACAATATGTAACATTAGAATAACATTTTTAAACAGGACTAATATCACCATGGAAGCAACCGTTATTTTATAATTTTGATACTCCGATAACAGTAGAATTATTAAATGACATCATAGCCAAATTATATAATATTGGATATAATGTTGTTAGTGATATGTTTTCGCGCCGGAACGACAATTATATTATTACGTAAGTCTATATCACCAATTTATTATAATTCGCGGCAATATCGCTGACCGCTCTGCGCACCTCCACATCTCGACCCACAACGCATACATATCTCATATCCTATCAGTGAATTATAAATTATATACTATTTGTGTCTGTTAATTTAATTAGTAGTAGTGCATCAATCGCAAACCCGTTTAGTTGAATGTACGAGCAGGTGTATAGGCGCAATTTGTCGAAGTTCTTATTATTGTAAATCCTTATATTATTTGTGTGCGCCTATCGCCGCTGTGTTTTTATTATTCTGTTAAGGCGCGTATAGCCATCGTCATTTGTGATATTAGTTGTATTATTGCGAGAGCAATTCGCTGTAACGTTATTGTAACAAGTATTATTTATTAGCGCTGTATAATATTATATTTAGGTTAGGTACATGTAGCGGCTGGCCAGTCTTCGCATCTTAAATTATTGTGAGTACCTACTTATTATCGTTATTATTATTGTATGTTGAGCCGGCTTGGCTATATATTTATTATTATATATACATTGTTTCGTCAATAAACAAAGGGTGACAACTTATATTCAATTGCCATATTTATTACTTGAGTTACCTAGTCAATTAGTTATAACTTATAAGTCTACATTTCACACATACTCATATACACACCCACTACACACTAGCATTCTCAGGACTTGCTCAGCGAACCTGGCCACCTTCTGTTAAATGCTAATAATATAATATACACACAAACTATAGGTCGGTCGGTGTGTGATAGGAGTGCGCGACGAAGTATTGAGCTGACCGGGCCCACGGCCTATTGTTGTACATTCCCGGCGCGAACAATATGGGTCCATCCAACATCGCATTATGGCGAAACTTGAATATATCTGTTGAAAAACATCAATTCAACATCCAATGAATTCAAGAAATATTTATGTTTTTGCAGATACTCCTCATCTGATTAAGCTGGCTATAAATCATTTTCTTGATCAGTCAGTATTTTATAATAAACTTTGTTTCATAAAAAAATATTTTAATATATATTTTTTTATAGAGGTTTTGTTTAACCAAACAGTAAATACAGTAGTGTAAATATTATAAAGGAATTGCTGAAAGTCAATGATAATAATGACTACAGACTTGCGTATAAATAATCTGAACGTCTTATTACGGTAGGTGGGTGCGTCATGCTTGCCTCAAGCGCCGACAAACGTACCTCGAACGATTTCGTGTCGTTCGTTTTTGGCAATGTTTGCTTCAACAATTTTAGCTGTTTCGCTGCGGTCTTTAAGACGTCGGTCCCTAACGGGTATGTGGACTGGCCCTGTTGCTCGGTCGACTGGTTGTCGCAGTGTTTTGGCCGGCTGTCCGTAGGTTTTTGACTTGCCGTAAGGCTTGTCAAAATACCCCCGGTCGGCGGCCCGAAGATCTGACTGATATCCGTGTTTACTAGCGTTGGCCATACGTGTGGTTGTTGTTCAGTACCAACCTCTAATACTGTGATTAGGGGCTGCACTGTTTCGAACCTCACGTTCTCGGGGATTTGTTCACACTCCCTTAGGTGTTCCTCTAGCCTGACGTACACATCTGAAGTCAGCTTCGACCCGGATATGCTGAGGCCGCGAGCCATGCACTCGCTACGTAGCTCCGCCGACGACAAATGTTGCAACGTTTTTACCGTCATTATGTAGCAACAATTTTACCAATGTGGTCGTTACACTGTTGTATGGTCGGTGGCTTGTGTTCGTTGAACGGTTTACCAGGTATGGAGGGGACCTTTTGTTTTTTTTTTTAATAAGAATTAAATACATTTCGCAGGATGTTTTCGATTACGTAAACCGGTCAGCTGTTGAAGGTGCTGCCGTTGCGTACCAAGAATAGCAGTACTGGGTCAACGACCTCGGCGGCGGTAGCTGACGGCTACAGCGGCTGTTATCGGTTTTGGCCTGCACGCTGTGCTGTTATCGGCCGGACCCGGACATTTCGACGTCACCGTTTCGCCGCCGGACATTTCGCCGCCACCGTTTTGCCGCCAGACCTTTCGCCACCGCCATTTCGCCGCCACAACAAATTTCCGACCAACCCTTCGAATTTTGAAAACATATTCACAATTTGTTTATTATAGCAATTTTAGTACATTTTTAATCATATTAGGCAATTACTAATTTATGTGTAGTGTACCTAAATCGAGTTTTAAAAACGAAAGGGGGTGAATCGTAAATTTTTATAGATAAAATATCTATGAAAATGTGAAAATGTATAATGTATTAATATATTGTACTATAGACTTTTATCTTTTTAAAAAATTTATTTCGTTGATTATAGTAAGTCGTATAGTGCATGGGAGGATCTATACTATGTTCAGACATCTACAGTGTATACTTAATGTAGACCTTTTTTAGTTTAATTGGTAAATCAATTGGAAACTTAAAACTAGAGTTAGAAATGTAGTCAGAAATCAAAGTATGTATATCAGAATTATCAATAACATTTTTAGTATAGGAAAAAGTAAAGTGTTTGAAGTAGTTCAACTACCTCCTTTTGTAGTTCAAAGAGACGTATCATTCTTAATTGAGTATTGCAAGGTATTATAATTTATGCTTATACATAATTCAAAACAAAAAGTATTTCTGTTGAATAATGAAATGTTGTTTTATAAGTTTATTAATATTTAGGTAATGTATTTTATTTGCATTGACTTTTTCATATTTTTAAATACCATTAAGTACTTACTACAATAATGAATAAATTCATATTTGTAAAAAGGTATCAATTTTTTTCTCAGAATCTTAAAATAAAAAAAGTAAATTTTACAATAATATGTTGATGATTTTAAATTAAAATATTTAAAACTATTAGTTCAATAATTGTCAATTTATTGTTACCAAAATTCTAGGTACCTATACCAAAATCATTAATTTTATGTATGTTTTGAATTTTGATCCATAAATATAAGTGATGTTCATTATTTTTTAGATAATGAAACCTATTTCCATAGCATTGGATGTTACAAGGGGAAAAGCATGTGTGTATTGGGTATCTTTTACCAACTATAGCAGCTGTAACAAAAGAATTGAATGAATTAAACAATTTAAATTACTGTAGACCATTAGTTAATGCTCTCAAAAATGGATTAAAAAAAAGGTAAAATTAATTTATTATAATACAATTTTTTGGTTTTAATTATAAACTTTTTACGGTGGCAGTACTGGCTTTCAAAAATGCAAATTAAATTATAAATTTAAAATCAGTTCATTAAATTAAAGTTTGATTTCAGATTCAATAGTTACATGCAGTCTAAACCTCTTAAGTTTCTTCAGCATTAGTCCCAAAATTTAAATTGACTTGGGTAAGCCTAGAAGATAGAATTGAAACTAAAGATGATATCATTGATTTTGTGAGTTCTGAATTTATTCAAGAACACAACATTACTGCTTCTCAAACTTCTGAATCTTCTACTGAGCCTTCAGCTCATAACACTGACATTAGTGATGAAGAAGATAATTTCTTTACTTTTTCCTATATTGAAAATGTTATTGATAATTCTGATATACATACTTTGATTTCTGACTACATTTCTAACTCTAGTATAAAGTTTCCAATTGATTTACCAATTCAACTAAAAAAGGTCTACATTAAGTATAACACTGCAATACCATCATTGGAACCTGGAGAACGGCTGTTTAGTGCTGGAGGTCAACTATTTGAAAAAGAAGAGGTTCAATGTGTGACAACAATTTTTAAATGACGCTCTGAAACCTCCGGGGATTAGGGCGTTGAGAGGTTCTGACCACGACCTCGTGAAGAGCGGGTCGGTCACTTGGCTTAACCACCTGGTGACGGCTCTGGGAGGCGTGGAGTGGGCCCACCGTGAGCCCGCGTTACATGGCCCAAATCTAGGGAGAACTTAAGCTGAGGCAAGCCGCTGAAGCTTCGTCCGAGCATCCCACCACTGATGTGCCTTACCACACGGGAGGCGATAATGGTGCTTCCGGACGTGAGGGGGACCCTTGGTGTTGAAAGATTGACATCGAGCCCTCACACGTCGACCGCGGTGGACACTGCTTCGGTCGACGGCGGCTTGGTTACGAAGTGGCGGTATACCGGATATCTTCTGTTTTTTGGCATCATGGGAAGCAAGATTTTTATGATGCTTTCTTTCTTGGATGGATGAATACCATTTTTTGAGATTTTTGGTAATGGCTTTATTATACCATTTTTTAACACAGGTTGTTTTAAGAAATCAAGTTGCCTTAAAGGACAAAATTCATTGTACGTTTCTGAGTACATTAAATAATTATGCCCTCTTACAGCTTTAATATGTACTATATTATTGAGCAAAGGTCGATATACTTGTTTATTAAGTTTGTAAGTAGAGCTTTCCGATTTCCAATCTAAAAAATTATGTATCTCCATTGTTTTAGTGTATGTATGGCTACTATTTGCATCTTTTACACACTTCAGAAAATCATCAAAATCATAAATTTTACCCATACGTTTCATCGACAATTCAACTTGGTGATGGAAGTGGTCGGCTGACATGAATGAATGGCCAGGTTGAAAATAGTGTAAATTGATTTCATTTGTTGACATTTCTTCTGAATTAATTATATATACTAAAAAAGTCATGAGACACCAGTTTTTGTTTTGAGCAGAACAATTATCCATCCATATTGTGACTTTATCAGTATCTTTATTGAATAAAAGAAATTCATAGAAGCAACTAACCAAGTCTTCTTGCTTTCGACCAGAAATACCCTCATGCCATAATGTTGCAAAAGGCTTAATTTCACTTCTTGGACCCAACGGTACAAAACTTTCATTAAATACAATTATTCTTTTTGTAAAAATAGTAGCTTTGAAGTTATCCATATGAGGCAACATGATTACTTTTTGCAAATCCACAGAAACAAATAACTCATTTGTATTTTTTTTAGATTTTGAATGTGTTTCATATTTGATGCGAGAGGCTAAATACTTTTCATGGTGTACTTCATATATTTCACATGTTTTGCAATTGAGTGTATCCAATTTGTCTTTTGTGTGTGCATCATTATGTAGTAGGAAAGTTTCACAAAGTTCACATTCTTCATGTCCTAGTTTTGTGAAATATATATTCATTTTTCTTAACAGTTTTCTGTAAAAATCATAGGAGCACTTATGATCAGGATGTTTTTGTAAAAAGTCATCATACATATATCTAGCATTTATTTCATTAGGCAAATATTTTCTGTTTGGGGCATGTTTCCTTCTGTAATGTGCAGCGAGAGGGTTAAATGATTTGATGTGCAATTGCAAGGGCTCAACATCAATTTTGTTCAATGCTCTTTGATTGATTTGTTTACCTTTGTTTGGGTGAGATACAATATCAGACTTTTCTTTCACAGAGTTGCATACATTAAGAACAAATTTATCGTTATTGGCAACAAACCCTAAGGTTGTTAAGAAAAATACCTTACAAACTTGTATCTTTGTTCCTTCTTCATTCTTTAATAAGTATGAATACGTAGAGTTTCTTTTTTTTTCATCTTTGCCTCTTCTGCGTTTAACATCTTTTATTTCTACTGAATGTAATACAAACATACGTCGCTCAGCCTTTGACAAATTCCAGAATTGTTGGTTAATAGCTTTTCTTACACTTTCAACGATTTTATCTGTACACATCTGCTTACAAGTTGTCTTACAAGGTGATTTTAAACTATGCTTATTGCGTTGTTGATCATTTTTTATATTATTACGTTTAGCTACTGAATTTTTAAATAAACGACGTTTTCTCTTTAACCCATGTTTTGTCAATTTGTCCAAAACTTCTTCATCACATGTGTCACCTTCATTATGTTCTTCCACATGTAAATCTTCTATATTACATATTATGTCACCTCTACTATGTTCTTCAATCTGTCCATCATCTACATTACATGCGTCACCTTCACTGTGTTCTTCCACCTGTCCATCTTCTACATTATATGTGTCACCTTCACTATAATGTTCTTCTACCTGTTCATTTCCTACACTCAGATCATTCAAGTTTTCATCCTAAAATAATAAAAAGTTAACATGATAAAGTTATAAGTAGCGATGATAATACGTTTGTATGCAAATTCAATTTATATGATACATACACTAGACTGTGCATCATATATTGACTATATTGCATATAAACATTAATGTAGTAATTTATCTAATCTCCATCTATACTATACAGCAGAGCGATACACTCTTGCCCACTTTTTATTTATAAATTTCCATATTTTCATTTTTTTTTATTACATATATTTACACTTTTAGATTTTTTAAATACAAATATGAATCCAAGACCTATTATAATTTATAAGTAAATTTTTTACAATATTTTGTACTCAATTAACTGTTTTACCTCGTGTTTTCATGTACCTAGCTGGACAGCATGGCTCATTTTTATTTAAAATTACATTTAATGTTTTTACTTTAAAAAAAAGGATCAGGACAACATTTAAAGAATATATTTTATTTTAACATTATTCAACTTTATTGATATGTCATTTTCAAAATATTTTTTAAGTATTATTTTTTTACCTACAAATTTAATTTGATGTGCATCTTGTAAGAATATATTAAAAATAATGTTATTCAACATTATCAATTAAATTTTTTTTAAATGTTGTCACTAAATTAAATTCAAAATAATACATTTGAAACATATTGAAAAAGTTGTATTTAAAATATTTCTAAAAAATTATAAGAACAATAAACAAATAACATTAACGATGAAACTTAGTTGTAATGTTCTCAGAATATTTAAGTTGAGAAATTGTTATCTGGGTTCTGGCTGTGTCAACTTTCCATGTGAAAAGCCATTATCCGGAGACGAACAAGATGTTCCTCAGCCGTTTGTATTAGTCGGAGACGAAGCTTTTGCGTTGAGCAAGCATTTATTGAGGCCGTTTACTGGGAGAAATTTAAATGATGAACGACGTATGTTCAATTATCGTTTGTCTAGAACGAGACAACATATTGAACATATTGTACGTTTGGTATCTTATCAAATAAATGGAGATTATTTCATATATATATGAATGATTTAAAATCATTTGGATCATTATACATCAATGGAAGTTCTTGTTGATTTTTATGGTAAGTTAATTTATAAGACGTTAAATTCTCATAAGATTGGCAAAATTTATTATTCTTAAAATCTTCATCTTGACATTCTTCAGGATAACGTTTTTCATTTATTTCATACCAATAGTTTCTAACACAACAATGATCAAATTCACCAGGATCATGATCTTGAGTATTTAATTTGTTTGTTTGTAATCCAAAACCACAAAACACAGGAGGATTTTCACTTCGATATTGAGATGTTAAATCAATTTTTATAGTTCTTCCAGATATATTTCTTTCCTCAATACATTGCCACGCTTTAAAATTAAAAGTATACTTTTTTCTTGAGAAAGTTCAGTTAACTTTTTTAACAATAAAACTTTTTGCAAAGGATTGTATTCTACAATTGGAATTTTAACTGTAAATTCATCAATAATAATTTTACCATTTTGTGTTTCTGTAATAACTTTTTTTAATAATGCATCATCATCTATATTTCTAATAAAACATAATTCCATGTCACAATTGAAAACAGGATATGGATGGTCTTTGAATAATGTTATGCCAAATCGTGATAAATTACCCATAACATTAAAATGACCTCCACCTTTAAAATTACTTTCAAAACCTGAGTTTATAGTTGGTCCGTTTAAATCCAGAGAGTAGCTTATGACACCTTTAATTGTACTTACTCTTCCTGTATACTCAATTTCATATATTGTTTTACCACGAATTTTAACTGTACATTTACTAAATAAAAATGGAGGAAAATTGTCAACTAATTCTATTTTTGAATCTTTAGGATATTCTTTTTCATCTTTTTGCAAATATCTACCAGACATAAAAAACTTTGTTTTTCTAATGTCCAGAAAATTGTCCATACTATTTATTTTAAAAATTGTGTCTTTATTAGGTGTATTAAGATGAATGTTATCCGTAGGTATCCATGTTTTAGTTTGAACTCTTTCAATAAAAGGATCATACTTTTTAAAAATACTATACATTATTTATATAAGTAAAAATAAAAAAAAATTTTTACTATAAAAATGGAATTTTTTGCAATAAAACCATATAAAATCAAAAATCAAAAAAAATCTTTATTTCATTTACCTATGCGACTTATGTTGTTCGGTCCATCAGGTGATGGTAAAACAACTGTGTTGAGGAGTATAATTCTAAGTCATTGGACTAAGTATGAAAATTTATATATTTTTACAAAAAGTATTGATCAACCAATTTATAATGAACTAGTAGAAATATTTGAAGTTATAGCTGAGATTTATTTTTATATAACTAATACAGACATAATATCTGTAGACGAATGTGAACGTGGTAGTTTAGTTGTATTTTATGACATTCCTTTAGATGAACAAAAACCTATTTATGAATATATGAATAGATCAAGACCAAAAGACATTTCAGTTATTTATTTAAATCAATGTTATAGTTCAACAAATAAACAACATATAAGAAATAATTTAACTCTTTTAATTGCTTTTAAATCAACTCAATATATAAAAAATGTTTGGGATGACTTTTTAAGTAATACTATTTCTTTAAATGAATTTAAAACTTTATATTCAGATTGTTGGGAAAATGACTATGGATTTATAACAATCGATCTGATTAATAATCGTTTCTACTATAAACTTGAAAAACCAATAAAAAATAATATGTTATATAATAAATGAATGTTAAAGAAAATCAAAAGAATTTAAGAAAAATAATAAAACAAATTTTTAAAAAAGTCACATTTTCAGAGCCACCAGAAACACAAAACAATTTTAAGGAAGGAACTAAAGTAGAAAACGAACCTAAAAATATTAAAGAATTAATTCATCTTGAACAAAATTTAAAAAATACATTTAAAAAGTCAGATTTATTACACTCTGAAAAAAAGTTAAATAATTTGAAAAAAGATGAATATGAAGATGAAGATGAAAATAATATAAAAAAAATTACAAGAAAAAGAATATTCACCAGCAAAGTTAGAAAAAATAATTAATATTAAAAACAATTTAAAAAGCAACTATAGAAAAAGAGTTATACACGATAAATATTCAGCAGAAGAAAAAGTAAAAAATTTTAAGCCAATATTAGAAGGCTTATCTAAAGTTGAATCTTCTGTTAATGATGTTAAAGAGGTTGCAATTAAAACAGATCACGATATTCAAAAAATGTTAATACCTACAATTCCTTATAAACCTCGTAATCCCGAGGTATTACGATTATTAAATACAGAGGATTATGAAACATCTAAAAGTTCTCCGAGAAAAACATCAAATAATTCTCCTATGCCTCCAAATATAATAATAGGGGAAAATGCTCAAAAATAAAGCGACAGCCGTCGTCTACCTTAATCGCAATAGTGGGCCGGATAACGTACACACGCGCATCCGTGACAACACTCCGCGAAAACCGGTTACTGGGGTCGCCCGGCAAGCACAACACCAAAACAATAACAACCCACTGACCTACATTTCGGTACGTAAATAAAAGTCGATAAAAGATCAACACAGCTGATCGGAGGAACGCGACACCCGTTCTACCGACGCCGGCCACATTTTATATTCTCCCGTAAACAACACCGGAAAACCAACCGGACGACATGACGGGAAAAAATATTAACGAACGGACCGGTGCGCAGTTACGCTATGAATGCAGGCAACGCGGGTTATCAGACACGGGCGCGAAAGATGATCTCGAAATCCGATTGACGCAACATTTCACGGACCTGAACTTACGGGCCAACGAAATCCGGTTTCCGCCTATGGAAACCACTGAGTCGACCGGAGATAACCCGGTGACAGGTCAGGGGCCCGAGGCCGGACAAATCGAACAACAACGGGTCGAATCATCACCAGCCCACCACCCGAACAACACCACCAACAAACCACCCACACCCACACACCAACTGGTTTATTGTTCTTCACGTTCTAACTTACTTATTTCTTTATTAGTATTAAGAAAATAAAAAACTATGTTATTTTAAAAGATGACAGGAAACGTTTATTGTATTCTTTATTATATGATATACGTTGTCTTACATTAACGTTCAATGTTTTTACTAACCTCAAAAAATAGTTGACCTTTCACTGGTCTATGATAACATAAGTGTTATCACACCAACAAGCTATGGACATGATCCAAGCGGGTCGGACCATAATAAGAGAGGTACGGCAAGCGGCGGAAATCACGCCGCACGGGCACAGTCTGGAATCACGACTGACCATGCTCGAAGACTGCATGGCTCGCTTTAGTGACGACCAACGTCGCATTGCAGAGACAATGCGACGCCTAGAAATGGGTATGGCACGCCAAGCACCGGAACAGCAACCGAATGGTACGACACCGACCCGCCGCCACCACACAGTGTTATCGAGCAACACGGATAACGGAACGAGGTACACCGCGGCACGCGAACCGCCGTCCACGGGTGGCCAACACGCCGACCGTTCGGTATGCTACGATGACACACAAAACCTATACCGCGCACCTTCCTCCACACGCACATATGCGGCACAACAATCTACGCTGATACCATACGACGATGTATGTGCAGCGAGACATTCGCTGCAGGAGTTCCACAGAACAACACCCGAGGACCCGGTACGGTTTATACACAAAGCGGAATCGATTTTGTACCAAACGCGCATAGATAGGTCGGGCTGGACGAACACTATCGTACAGCAGCTGAAAGGTACAGCCAGTACATGGTGGAACACCATCAGACTACTGGACCTAACCTGGGATGAGTTCCGCGCCGAATTTTTAGAAAAATTCGACAACGTGGAAATTCAATCACGGCTGCGGACCGACATAGTATCCGTCCGTCAAGCACCTACGCAGTCGTTAACAGAGTTCGTGACACAAAAACAACAACTAGCGCGCCGTGCAAACGCCGGACTATCTGAAACACAGCTAGTCGGTACAATAGCAGGATTAACGCGCAATGAATACCGAACACATATACCACTGCAAAGACTAGCGACATTCGGAGACCTACGCCGTATCGCTGGAATCCTGGAATACACACAGGATGAACCCACCCACAACCACAGCCGAAACCGACGAACAAAAAATTTTCCCACACCCCCACGCCACAACCGACACAGCACCAGCGCACACAGGACGGTACAGCACGCAAATCGCAACCGCCCAACCCGTGCAGGTACTGTGGAGGTCCACACTGGAACAGTGACTGCACAGGGAACACGCCGCGTCCGGGAAACGGGAAATGAGACGGCGGACACCTGTCCACGCCGCCGCCTCAACCACACACACACACACACACACACACAACCACGCCACAACACACAACGTTCGGCACTACCGACGGGGATATAACTGTCAAACGCGCATCAATACACTCGGCGACTTCAGATATATCACCCGTCAACAAAACAAAAATTTCCTTAAGTAGTACATCATCATCACGCACAACGTCCCCAACCACGAAATTAACATGTGCACACACACCTAGCACAGTGGTAACCGAAACGGATGCTCTGGTAATGGCGGTGCAAACCACTCCCCAGAGCACCGATTAACGCGGTTAAGAACCAGTTACCCAGCTACACATCACATTATGCCCCGACAAAATCCCGACCCCCGCGGTCGAACTCGAATTTAGGTCAGGCCCCGTAACAGCTCTACTCGACTCACAATCACAAAAATCGTATGTAAGCCCGAACACAGCACATAAATATGGCACACCCCAACACGGACAACCAACTCAGGTACGAATGGCGGACGGACATACCACAATGACAAGTGGAACAAGGTACGCCGTGGTCAAACGCGAGTGCCTCGCGATAATCTGGGCAACCGAAAAGTTCAGACCATACCTAGAAGCCCGCCGTTTTGACCTATTCACCGACAACTCGGCACTCACATGGCTACACCACGCCAAGAACACCAACTCCAAGTTAACCAGGTGGGCACTACAGCTGGCTAGCCTGGACTACAAAACCACGCATGTGCCCGGCGCACAGAACGAGGTGCCGGACATGCTTTCCGCAACCCAAGTAATAACCCCAGACCCGACACAGCTAGCGCCTGCGACCTCAGACCTCGCCGGGGCCACGGTGCCGGTAGTGACAAATACTACCGGAAAAACCAGACCCACGGAACAACTAGCAACCGCGAGTGAGTATGGAAATATCCCCGGAAGAGGAGACGGAACTGTTAGGAGAGAAGGCCGCAGGCATGTCTGACACCGAGGATATGGAGGTCAGCCTCATGTACTTCAGTCCCCACCCGTCACCCAAACATGACTAGACACCACCAGAGCCACGACCGCTGAACACAGCCGAAATGCGTGCCCACGGACAGGTGCCTACCACAACCACCCACCACTCACCCCTTGACAACACCGGTAACGGCCGGACCACTACCGTGGTTGGCGGCTTGGGGGGGGGGAGTATGACGTGGTCCCGCGTAATAGCAGTTTGAACTCAAACAGCCTTTACGCGGAAAGCCGCGCTGCGCTTCTCAAACAAACCGCCAATCGACGACGGACGACGCCGGCACGCGACACCCGCGCCAGGATCGTCAGCCGGCCGTTCGGTGAACCGGACCAAGTCTAAAACGATAATGAGTTGACATAGGTACACCACGGACGCACGTCTGCACGAACCGAACGTCGAGTTTCTTTTTTTTTTGAAAACAGACTAGTTCTCGACCTGGTAAATTATAACGAAATAAACGCCAAAGTGAAAAAAATGACCCTGCGTTTTCTGTTTATTGTTTATTTTATTTGTGCTTCATTAACCAAGCAACCACACCATCCTCGCGGCTCCCCACAGGTCCGCATCATACCTATATGTGGACATTTATGTTTAGAATTTATAAAAAACTATAAAAAATGTATTTAAATTTTAATAATATATAAATGAATGGTGATGATCTAATACATTGTCTTAAATGTAAAATTCAAACAAAAAATATTGATGCAACTAAAATTCAAACAGTTAATGGTGGATGGAGAATTTCATCAAAATGATTCATCTGTAACACAAATAAAAGTAAATTTATAAAAAATCCTACAATTGGACTGTTCGAACGCGGATCGAGTTCGCCGCCAAAATCATGGACGTTCCAAGTCGCGCGAGATGTCGAAGCTCCGCGCGACGCGTTCCCCCTCCGCAGTTACCGCGCCGCCGACAACGGCCGACGAGCTGGACATCGGCTGTCGCGAACTGTTTTTTTGTCTTTTTCCAACGGCTAAACGTAACGCACCGTCCGCGCTATCGTTCCCGTTTTTTCAAGAAAAACCTCGTGTGAACACGAGGTTCCGTGCGTCTGAACGCTGACGGTATCTAGTACCTATACTGAAGTACCTATTTACTTCTAGAAAATAAAAAGTCCGCGTGATCGCGAGTGTGCTACTGAAAGTTCGTAACCATTATATTAATTCCGTGCTCACGCTACTCGCGTAGAACCACGGGCCATCAGTCCGATCGACGAGTCGAAGATTGTCCGCCGTCGCCGTTCCGGCGAAGGACCGATATTGGTCGGCATCTAGGATCGCCGCAGCCGCCGAGCCACGCAGTATCCGGAGACGCCGTCAGGTCTATTATACGTTATTCCATCTAAGAATGAACCGCTTTCGCGCACACAGACTGAGCCGCCGTTTATCGTCTGACCCCCTAGGCGATGGCTATGCGTTCTGTGATTGGAAGATAATCATCGTCGATCGTCGTCGATCGTCGGCGCCGGTGCTGCTGCCGTGTATACAGAGATTCATAAAAGCTTCGCGTTTTTCGCAATCGATAATACAATACGTATTTTCATTAGTAATCAAACAAGTGACACCGTGTTAATACAACACACTCCGTAGACAGCTGCGAACAACACCAACGCTCGCGGCGCTGCGGCGGCCGTGCCTGGTTTTATAGTGGGGATGCGCGAACAAGACGAGTTTTCGTCGACCGAGCGGTTCATTCTTAGGTGGAATAGAGTATAGTAGTTTGTGTCAGTGGGCTGTTTTGTATTATTATTGTTCACCAGCTGTGGTACTGTAGCGTTTAAAGTAATATTACGATTTTGGGCGCCCGCTATTCACCAATACATAATTAATTGCAATATACTAACCTCGGCTGTACATATACTAAATTTGACTATTGTAAAAATTGAATAACCTGTACCCGCCCCAGCCTTCAATCCTTCACGCAAGTCGTTGCCGACAACCGCATTTCGTAGGATCGGTATCGGCGTAAACATGGACATAATATTCCCAATAAAAAATTAAATAATACAGATGAAATGGTATTAGCAAACTTCATAAACCTGTTAGAATAAGATTTCCTAAAAGAAGAATTTTTACTAAAAGTATTGATGATTTATGGGCTGTTGATTCAGTTATAATGAGAAATTATTCAGATGAAAATGAAGGTAATTTTTATATAATAACTGTTATAGATACGTTTTCAAAATTTTCTTGGGCTTTACCACTCAAAAAGAAAGATGGAATTAGTGTTTCAAAAACATTTGAAAAAATAATAAAACTGGCAAAATCACAAAATCATCAAGCACCAAAATTACTTCACGCAGATAAAGGTTTAGAATTTGAAAATAAACATTACAAAAAAGTTTTGCAAGAATATGGAATTAAAATGTACCACACCCAAAATGAAGAAAAATCGGCAATTATTGAAAGATTTAATAGGACATTAAATGGTAAAATGAGATTACATTTTGAAGTCACAAAATCTAAAAAATGGATTAAAATTTTACAAACCTTAACCCTACACTGCATAGCGTAGACATTTGGTTACATACTGATTTTATTTGAAAATAACGGTCTTTATTTCATATTTTTTCATTAATGCGCATTGTAGACATTTGTCAACATACAAAGTCGTATAGTGATATCAATATTATCATAACAACCATGGTAACAGTAATATTTATCATATGTTTTATTTTCACTACCCAATATCTTATCAGTTGTCTGGTACCGATGTGTTTATCATATTTTATCAAACTCTACAAACCAAACTTGGATTCAAAAATAATATTTTTGAAATCATAACTGTGAGTACTATTTATTAAAACCATAATTATTCCAATAAATATAATTACTTTTGTGTAATTTACATTTTTCTGTTTGTAGCTTTTTGGATACAGTGTGCGTGTGAAGAAACAATAATGAAGGATGAAGAAATTCGACAACTCCTTACGCTACCACAAGATTGGAACGTAAGTGATGATGAATTTGATGACTCTGATTCTGATTCTGATTGTGAATCGACAAATGTAAGTCATAATACAAAATTAACAAGTCCTATTGGCACTGCGTCGCCTAATGATGTACAATTAACAAATGACAATGTGATTGATATAGAAAATATTCCAATCATGATAGTAGGGACTGAAAATGAACTTTATAACATTGAAACACTTGATCCTAGTTTTTTCATTAATGATTGTTCTGATATTGTTCATAATTCTACAAATGATTTTCAAACACAAGTACATGATAATAGTCAAAATATTATTGAAGATTTACCTGTATCGCCACTTTTCACTCCTAGAAAGCAAAATAATAATATTTACCCTATACATGTTGCCCAACAAAGAGAGAGAGCTGGTCCACTAAAATGGAAGAAAAGAAAATTTATAACGAATGAACCACTTATAAAATTTTCCGATAAGCCACTGCCAAGTAAATTCACCGATTTATCTACACCATTGTCATTTTTCAATTATTTCTTCGATGAAAAATTACTTGATTTGATTGTGGAACAAACAAATTTGTTTTCTAATGATAATGTTTTCACAAAAAAAGACATTCAAAAATATTTAGGTATTTGCGTTTTCACTTCAGTAGTTCATATGTCTAGTATTAGAGATTATTGGAGTCAAGAATTGAGATTTGATCCAATAGCAGATACTATGAGTTTAAATAATTTTGAAAAAATTCGTCGGTATTTGCATTTCAATGACAATTCTACAATGTTACCTAAAGACCATGCTGATAATGATCGTCTACATAAAATCCGTCCGGTTATTGATCACCTAAATAATAAGTACCAAAGTATACCTTTTAGTAGGGATCTTTGTGTAGATGAACAACTGTGTGCTACTAAAGCAAGAATGTATCTCAAACAATATATGCCAATGAAGCCTCACAAGTGGGGCTATAAGCTTTTTATGCTTTGTGATGTAAACGGGTTTGCTCATAAATTTGAAATCTATACTGGTAGTGAAAATTTACCAAAAAATAGACTGCCAACTGAACCTGATTTAGGGGCCAGTGCAAATGTTGTTGTTCGGTTAACCAGAGAGGTTCCTAAAAATGTTAATCATAGGGTATATTTTGATAACTACTACACAACTATAGAACTTATAGATTATTTAAATGAAAATGGTATAAATTCATTGGGGACAGTTCGGAAAAATCGAATACCCAATTCAAGGATACCATCAGATAATATGCTGAAAAAATGTAAAAGAGGAAGTTCTTTTGAGTATATGGCTACATACAAAAATACAAATATAAGTTCAGTAACATGGAAAGATAATAAAAATGTCTCCTTGCTTTCAAACTATTGTGGATCACTTCCATACACTAAGGTGAAGCGTTTTGATAGGAAAAAAAAACAAAATGTTGAAGTTAAATGCCCAGCTTTAGTAATTGAATATAACCGATTTATGGGTGGCGTTGATTTGTTGGATAGTTTGATTGGTCGACATAAAATTACCATGAGAACCAAAAAGTGGTATATGCGGCTTTTTTATCATATGCTAGATATGACAATAATCAATGCTTGGTTATTGTATAAAAGAGTACAAAAAGAAAATGGCAATAATGCTCCAATGAAACTTAAAGCATTTAGGATCGATATTGCTACTTGTCTAACAAAAGTTGGACATTTTCAAACTCCAAAAAGAGGAAGACCAACATTAATAAGTATTGAAGAACAGTTCAAAGAAAAAAAGAAAAGAGGTAAAGTTGTAAAAATACCAACTAGTGAGGTTAGACTTGATGGCAATTTTCATTTACCAATTCCAGATAAAAAACAACGATGTAAAAGACCCCAATGCAGTGGATTTTCGGTCACAAAATGTTATAAATGCAATGTAAATTTATGTATGAACAAAGTAAACAATTGTTTCTTTGACTTCCATACCAAGTAGATCATCAGGCTAATCATTTTCAAACAGAAAAACATTGTCTTGATTTTTTTGTAAATATATTTTTATGATTTTATTTTGTTGATATGTTTTAAATATTATTACTAACTGTACAACAGCTACAAAAGGAACTTGTAAGACTGAAAAGTATAGTTTTGAGATAAAAGCTTTTAAAATGTCTATTTAATTTTGTTTTGTTGACATATATTTTTATTTTAACAGGGTACACTTATAAGTTACCTACAACTTGTTTTTATTAATAATTTTGTTTTGTTTATGTTTTAAATATTATTACTAACTGTAAAACAGCTACAAAAGGAACTTGTAAGACTGAAAAGTGAAATTTTATTTTAAGTTTTTAGAATAGTATATTGTTTTAATTTGTTTTAATAAAGTATATCATGTTTATAATGGAAGTTTTCATATCAAAAATTTTTTTTAAAAAAAAATCATGTCACTATTGCACATTGTTGCCAATTGGCTACAAACCCTTAAATTATAAAAATGGGTAGATTACAATAAAAATAAATTTTTTTAGTCATTTTTCCCGAATTCAGCATCAAATTCCCTTAAATAAATATTTTTTTTTTTTTTAATACAAAATATCATGCAGTTTAGGGTTAATAGATAAATATAATTTCGAAGACATACATCGATCTATTGGTATGAGACCTTGTGAAGTAAATAAATCTAACGAAGATGATGTTTTTCATAAATTATTTCCTACAAAAAACAAACCTAAACCAAAAATTAAATTTAGTGTAGGTGATAGAGTAAGAATACCAGCTTCTAAAAAAACATTTGGTAATAAATATAGTAAAAATTGGACAGAAGAAATATTTATAGTTAATGAAATTTTAAATACAATTCCTATTACCTATAAAATTATAGATTTAAACAATGAAGAGATTGAAGGGAGTTTTTATAACGAAGAGTTACAAAAAACAAAATTTTAAATAATTTTTTTATTAGAAATTATTTTCATTAAAAAATTGAATGTAAAAAAAAATAATAAATAATATAATAAAAAATGGAAGAATTAAATAAAATTGAAATCAATGTCAAAGGAAACGTTAACAATAATAAAATGAATAACAAAACTTGTGTTAAATGTAACTTAACAGTTACATACAACAATTGGTCTAGATATTTGAAATCTATTCGTCATCAAAACAATGACAGAGATCAAACAATTATACCTCGATTTAGAAAAACATGCAGGGGTATAGAAACAAAACAAGAGAGAATACCAAAAACAGATAAAACTTGTAATATTTGTAATTTAATTGTTAAATACAACAGTTGGTCTAAACATTTGCAGTCTATTCGTCATCAAAACAATGGTATAGGAACAAAACTAGAGAGAATACCCAAACCACATAGAGTTTTCAATTTTAAAGCAAAAATGTTTGAAAATAAAAACACGATTAGACCTGTTTTAAAAACTGAAAAAACAGCATTTCAAAATAGATTAATAATTTATATTATTAAAAATAACATGGGTATTAAAGATGTACAAGTGTTTTTAAATCGTTTAAATAATCCAGTAATAGGACGACTTAAACAAGCATTAAAAAAGCAAAATTTAAAAGTTAATATTATATTTCTTGCTGTATATAAGAGAGGTAATAATGAAGAAAATATGGAATATAAAGAATGTAATTTTAAAACAAAAAATACAATTTTAACAACAAATTCTGACTTAATATTTACTATACAAATGTAAAAATTAAAATTTTAAATGAAATAGAAGATATTGTAATGAAAAATTCTCAATGGAGACTTCATCAAATTTTAAGTTTGGGAATAAATATAAATAAATACAATCCTTTTAAAGGTTCTTCATATATTAAATAACCTAAAGACATTCAAAATAAACATTCTATAATAAATGTTGAAAATAATGATGACAAATGTTTTCTTTGGGCCATACTCTCAGCTTTACACCCTGTTGAAAAACTTGCACAAAGAGTAACTAAATATAAACAATGGGAAAATAAATATGATGATGTATTTAAAATATTGAAAATACAATTTCCAGTGAGTACCAAAGATGTTTCAAAATTTGTTAAATTAATTAATAATTTATCTATTAATATTTACTGTCTAGAACAAAAAAGAAAAATAAGCATATAATTGTACCATTAGAAATAACTACAAATGAAAAAATAAATCATATAGATTTGTTGTATTTAAGAGAGGATAATAAGAATAAAGGTCATTATTGTTGGATTAAGAATTTATGGAAGTCAAATGACAAAAGATGGTCATAAAAGATTTTTATGTAAAATGTGTTTAAATAGTTTTAATACAGAAAATACGTTAAATGACCATAAACATTATTGTTCTAATAATAAAGCAGCTAAAATAGTTCTATCAAAATCTTATAATAAAACTTTAGAATTTAAAAATTATAATCATTCGTTAAGAGTCCCTTTTATAATTTTTGCTGACTGTGAAACTACACAACAACCAATCTACACATGTGAACCAAGTGATGGAGAGTCTTTTACTAATTGTTACCAAAAACATATACCAAATAATTTTTGTTATTATATTAAGTATAGTAATGGTGGTTATAAACCTCCAGTAGTATATTCTGGTCCAAACGTAGCTAAAAATTGTTTTGAATGTATGAAAAATGAAGAAATACTAATTTCTGAAATATATGATGAAATAGATCCTATGAAAACATTGAATGCAGAACAATTAAATAATTATAACAAAGCAGACAAATGTCATATTTGTGAAAGATTTTTATCTGAATTACCTCCAATGTTAGAGAAAAAAATTAAAATAATTAACGATACTATTGAATATTATAAAAAATTTAACACAGTTAAAGATGGTGTTGAAGATGTTAAAAAATTAAAATATTATGAAGATATGGTTTATATACTAGTTTATATAATATGATTGATGTATTATTGTAAACAGATGTAGCAGAAAATTTTAGAGACATTTCTTTAAAAAATTATAAATTAGATCTTATGTGGTATTACTCAACACCAGGATTTGCATGGGATTGTATGTTAAGAATGACAAAAGTAAAATTAGAATTATTAACAGATGTCGATCAATTGTTGATGTTAGAAAATGGAATCAGAGGAGGTTTATCTCAATGTAGTCAAAGGTATTCAAAAGCAAATAATAAATATATGGGGGATAAATTTAAAAAAAAGGATGAATCAATATTTTTACAATACTTGGATGCAAATAATCTTTATGGGTGGGCAATGAGTAAATATTTACCTACTGGAGATTTCAAATGGGTTGACAATCTGAAGGATTTTAATGTAATGAATATTTCTGATGAATCATGTAAAGGTTATATTTTAGAAGTCGATTTAACTTACCCTAAAGAACTTCATGATCTACATTCAGATTTCCCTTTAGCACCAGAAAGGTATTTTGATGACAAACAACTCCCAAAATTATTAACAACTTTGTATGACAAGAAAAAATATATAATACATTATGAAACACTAAAATTATATATTAATTTAGGTTTAAAAATAGAGAAAATTCACAGAGTATTAGAATTTAGTCAATGTCCTTGGTTAAAAGTGTATATTAATTTTAATACTAATCTCAGATCAAAAGCTAAGAATGAGTTTGAAAAAGAATATTTCAAATTAATGAACAACAGTGTTTATGGACGTACCATGATGAATGTAAGAAATCATGTTTATTTATTTATTTATTTATTTATTTAATTAATTCACGGAATAAAAAATTCCTTATTTAGTACAGTACATAACAATAATTCAGTAAAATAAGATAGCTAACATATACAAGGGGTGATGGCCTATAAAATACAGCAGAATTACAGGCACAGAAAATATAAACTAAAATAATTAGGACACAAGTAAAATTACATACAATAAATGTACAAAAATAACACAATATTAAGGTAAACTGAGAAAGGAGGCGTCCTCGTTAGCCAACCGCATGATGCGGTCAATTGGTTTGTTTTTACCGTAATTGGTACAGTGGAGAGGTACAGCAAAAGGAAGTTGAGATCTTGTGGCCGGATGAGGAACTTTAAAGTTTACTTGGACGAGCAGTGAAGGGGCGTTTAAGGAACCATCGATTAACTTTTTCAAAAAGGCCAGATTAGCTTTAACGCGCCTATCTGCTAAAGATGTAAGGCCAAGTGCGCGCAATACTGGAGTATAGTCATGAGGAGGATGGACAATTTTTAGCATGTAAGCTGCAGACGACAGAAAGCGCCTTTGTACTCGCTCTAAGTGGCAAGAATCAATTACCACAAATGGGTCCTAGAGCACAGACGCATACTCTAGCATGCTTCGGACTAAAGAGCAGTAGACAGTCTTGAGAGATCCAGACTGCTTGAACTCATTCATGGTGCGCATTACGAAGCCAAGCGATTTGAGGGCTCGGCAGCAGATTGAGTCAATGTGAGGGCGGAAGTTCAGATCGGCAGTGAAAAGAACGCCCAAGTCGCTATTGCTTGCAACTCTATCAATCACTGAACCATTGATAGTGTAAGAATAATCGAATACCAACCGGCGCCTGGCGAAGGACATAGCTTTGCATTTATTAGTATTAAATTGGAGGCCAAGAGTGCTAAACCATAAGCTAATGGAATCTAACTCGCTCTGAAGGGCGAGACAGTCAGCTTCAGATTCGATTTTTCGGAAAAGTTTCAGGTCGTCAGCGAACATAAGGAATCTACACTTAGGAACAGCCTTCGTAATTCCATTTATAAATAACGAAAAAAGCAGGGGAGACAAGTGACCACCTTGAGGAACACCAGATGGAACAGGGACGACAGCAGATTTTGATCCAAGCACTTTAACCCACTGGACACGATCGGACAGGTATGATTTAAAACCAGGACAAAATAGGTTCGCCAAAACCGTACTTATAGAGGATGTCAATGAGGATAGCGTGGTCGACACGGTCAAATGCTTTCACAAAATCGGTGTAAACTACGTCTACCTGGGAGCGATTTTCAAATGCCTCAAGGACAAAATTATTAAACACAATTAGGTTCGAGGTGGAAGAACGTCCGGGTCGGAAACCATATTGTTCGTCGACTAGTACAGAGTCAACCGAGGGCTGAATGGATTTCAGTACTATGTGTTCGAAAAACTTGGCAACATGACTTAGAATCGAGATGGGTCGATAATTCGTGACGTTAGATTTGTCACCAGATTTGAACACAGGGGTGACTGAGCTGATTTTAAGCATTGATGGAAAAATTCCATCATCCATTGAACGCCTGAAGAGTAACCATAAAGGAAAACAGAGGACAGATCTGATGTTATACAAAAAGGTCCCAGATAGACCATCAGGGTCAACGGAGTATACATTTTTTAGAGCAGCTAACCCGTTCTCGACATCATCGACACTAAAGATGCAGTCAGAAGGTAAAGTATGCTGCGCAAATGAAATAACAGGTAAGCTACTTGCTGGAGAAGGCACATGGACTGAGTTAAAGTAGGATGAGAAAAGACTGGAGATGGATTCAGGACCACAAATAAAAATAAGACTTGTTCTATTGACACGGGTTATCTTGTGGGAATGCCAAAACCAACGCAGTTTGTCTGCGGCGGTGAAATATCGGCATAAGCTGTATCACTCGCTCACAGTATTGTGTTGCGTGTTGTTTTGTATTGTTATGCGGATACTCAATATTATTCAAACAATTGTTCAGGCCTGTTGACTCTGTTTATAGTGAGTACAGTACTTAAATATAATATTGTAAATATAATATTGTATGTAAATTAAATAATTATTTTAATTGTATAATTTATAATAAAAAATAACAATGAATAAATGGCTCATAAATAAAAGACCTGGTGAGGATGATGATCAAAATTCTGAAAAAAAAACTCGAAAAGCTGATAAATGTCTCTAAAACTAAAAAAAGAAAATATGACGAGTTGTACTTAAAATTAGGTTTTACTTGGACTGGAAGCTTGGACGAGCCTAATCCACAGTGCGTTGTTTGTTCTGAAATATTATCAAACAATTCTATGAAACCATCATTTTTAAAACGCCATTTAGAAAGTAAACATAAAAATGTAGTAAATAAGGAGGTAAAGTACTTTGAACGTCTTTTAGAAAATCTTAAAAATAGGAAAAACAATATAAAACAGTTTTCTGGTGCAGAACAAAATGAAAATGCACTAAAAGCTTCTTACAAAGTAAGTCATTTGATCGCAAAGTATGGGAAAAACCACACTATTGCCGAAAACTTAATCCTTCCAGCCGCAGTAGAAATTGTTTCTTGTATGTTTGGAGAAAAAGAGGCAAAAATAATTAAAACAATTCCATTATGAAATGATACAGTTTCAAGGAGAATCAATGATATGGCGTATGACACAAAAGAACAACTTGTTCGAAGAATTCGAGGTAGCCCTTGCTTTGGGATACAACTCGACGAAAGCACGGATGTCGCTGGCCTAGCCCAACTGATCGTTTTCGTTCGTGGTATATTCCAAGATGAAATATTTGAAGATCTTTTATTTTGTAAGACACTTAAAACGTCTACAAAAGGTGAAGATATTTTCAAATTGCTAGATTCTTTTTTTTCTGAACACCAGCTTGAATGGACAAATTTTGTGTCAGTGTGTATGGATGGTGCCAAGGCTATGAGCGGTCACATCACAGGGCTGGTAGGCCATATTAAAAAAGTTTCAGCTGAGTGTAAGTTCACTCATTGTGTTCTTCACCGAGAGGCTTTGGCAGCTAAGCACCTCTCTGAGGAACTTAAAGAAGTCCTTGATCAGAGTGTAAAAATTGTAAACTTCGTCAAAACTAGGCCTCAAAAATCTCGCTACTTTAAAATTCTATGTCAGGATATGGGGAGCCTTCATGAAAATATATTGCTTCATACTGAAGTACGATGGCTATCACGGGGAAACGTTTTGTCCCGTGTGTTTGAACTCTCCGCGAAGAATTGCATATTTTTTTTACAGAACACAAATCGCATTTTTCTTCAGTAATTAATGAATTTAATTGGCTTTTAAAGTTGGCTTATTTAAGTGATATTTTTGAAAAACTCAACATCTGGAATTTATCCATGCAGGGCAGTATTTCTGATATTTTTCATGTAGAAAAAAAAACCAATACAATGATTAAAAAAATCACTCTCTGGGAAAAAGAAATACAAAAAAATAACTGTGAGCCGTTTGAAAGATTGAACATATTTTTGCAAGATAATAAGAAAAATTTATCTAATTTTACTGAACTCAAGACGCAAATGGTCCAGCACTTGAATGCACTGAAGATCCGTATAAGAGAGTATTTTCCACCTTTGGAGAAACAATATGACTGGATACGTGATCCCTTTGATGTTGATGCAACAGACACTAACCTGACTACTTTTGAAAAAAAGCAGCTCATTGAAGTCTCGTGTGATCCCTCGATGAAAAACAAATTCTTAAACTCTGGTACTACATTGTAAGATTTTTGGATCTGTGTTGGAAAGGAACAAAAAGAACTGTCTAGCATTGCTGTCAAATTTCTTGTTGGATTTTCCACCACTTATTTATGTGAAAGAGGTTTTTCAAGTTTAACTTATGTTAAATGTAAATATAGAAATAAATTAAATGTTGAAGATGATTTAAGATTATATTTAACTAAATTAGAACCCAATATTGATAAACTGTGCCAACAGAAACAAGCTCACCCATCTCACTAATTTCTTTGAAAATAAACGCTTATAGTTTTTAAAATTTTTTGTATATTAGTATTTAACAACTTAATCTTAATAAAATAATAATTTATGTAAGTCTTTAATTTTTTTTTATATATATTTTAGTTTAGTAACTAAGAAGGGGTACCCAAAAAAAAATTATTTATAAAAAGGGGTACTGTGTTTATAAAAGTTTGAGAATCCCTGGCTTAGGTGATTGTCTAAAAGCAATGACGATTGATGATGCTTTTTTTAACAAACTACTACAAACATTACTATCGAGTCCTTTCTTTATTGCTAGCCGAATTATGTGTGCTGCGCATCTATTTGAGTAAATCTGCAATTGCTCTTCTAAATTTCTTACTGCCCTTGTAATATTTGATGCATTATTATGAGTGATACCAGTGACCGTATTGGTTATATCCCATCTGTCCATAAGCTCTGTAATATCATCTTTTAGTTTGTCAGCTGTATGTGATTCTGTTATTTCATCAATGGACAATGTAACATCACACAACTTCCAATCTCAGTGACCAGTGTATGTAATATACGAATCTATTGCTAACGAACTCCAGCCATCTGTTGTTAGAGCAATATCGATAATACTTTCAAGATTTTTTTTTGTTTTATTTAATTTTAATTCATACAATGTTTCTATTCGAGTAGTTATTGTTTTCCGACATGGTATCTTATAATTCGGCTCAAACAAGTTTATGAGATTTTTTAATCCTTCATTTTCGACAAAAGAAAAAAGTAATGAACTACTCGTAATAATTTCACAAATTCTTTGTGTTATTTGTTCTATTCGTTCTCAGTTTAATGGTCCATCACTTTTTTGTTTTGCCTTGAATGTTCGTTTTAAACATTTGTGTGGCAGAATATTTTGTGATAATTCTGTGGACGCTAGAGCAGTATTACTACTATTACTTTGATCGGTAGATGTTGATGCTATATCAGTTGAACATATCGACTCACCATCACTTTTTTCTATATCATTGTGAGCCCTATAAAAGAATAAATCAAATTAGTATATTAAGAATTATTGAGAATTCAAATTGCCTAGTTTTTTAAATTGTTATTTTTATTATGTTTGTGTTTGAACTTTTCTGTTACTTAAAGATAATTTTATAACTATTCATTTTTAACAGAAAAACTTTAGAATCTGAGTGAAAAGAGAAATGTATCAGTATTTGATTTACAATGATTTGTTTGTGTTTTTTTATAATATTTTTTTTTTGTTTTTTTCTCCGTGTAAAATAAATTATAAAATATATTTATATTAGAAAAAAAGAAAAAAATTGTAATTGTTTTCTATGGTTCGAACTTGATACCCCCAACTATCACACATAACTGAAGCAACTAAGGAACCCACAACTAATAGCTTTTGAAGCGCTTTTATACTCTTAACCTCAACACACTATAATATTAAATATCATTCTATTTAATTAAAAATAAAATATTTGAATAAAAATATAATTTAAGTCAGATATCATAAATACAAATCATACATTTTAGTTAGGTATTATTAGTCGTATATTATCAAAAATAATGGTATATACGTGAGACTTGAAATGTTTACCAATTATTGAGATATCTTATTTAGACCACCATCGTCTTGTCCGGTAATTAAAATAATGACTAACAAGAGGCTTATGATTAGAATACAGAAATTTGCAATAATAAACCCAAATCTTTGATTTTGAAATCTGATAATCCTAGTTTCGAATGCCAAAATCCGAAATCTGGATTTTTTAGCCTGAAATCCGAAATCTGAAATCCGGATTTGGTGGATTTTCGAAGAATCCGGATTACATTCCCATCACTACGGGAAAGACGTCACAACAGTTGTCGGCGGCGGAGCAACGTAGCGAGTGCACGACCCGAGGACTCAGCATGTCCGGGTCGAAGTCGGATGTATACGTCAGGCTAGAGGAACACATAAGGGAATCACAGGATTAGGGGGCGGTACTGGACAACAACCACACGTTCAATCAACGCTGGTAAGCACTGACGTGAGTCAGATCTTCGGGCCACCGACTGGGGGTATCTCGACAAACCCCACGGAAAGACGAGAACCAACGGACGACCGGCCAGAAGACCGCGGCAACCAGCTGACCAGGCAACAGCGCCAGTCCATACACCCGTTAAATAACGACATATTTAAAACTGCAGCTGAACAGCTAAAAATGTTGAAGCAAACGTTGCCACTGTTGCTTGCACCTGACTTACAAGAGAAGATAACAGGATAGGTAGATGGTAGAGATGACAAATGAGCAACAAATTGTGGTTCGATGTATATTTTATTGAAAATTGTTAAAGACAAAGAAGTTATACTGACTAGCTATTCGAATTAACAACAATCACTGGTGTCTCAGAAAATAAGCGATTGCTCGAATATTCTCTAAGTCCGAAATAGGCCGTTAATGAAAATAAACTCAAAGTCAAAAAAGTAAAATGGTGATTTACCAGAAGCGAAGAGGTACAGGAGTGCGTACGTACGGTGGCAAGATCACGTCTGTCTAATGGGCCGTTCCCAGGGCTCTTATATAGTCTCATCCCCTCCCTTTACTAGATCCCTGGTGGACTGTGTCGGTTGTTCACACAGTCCATGGGGCCTTCCATAATTAGATGGTTGACTATTTCGTAGTTCGAACATTGACCTATGACTCAGGGTTGCAGATGTGCTTTTGGTCGATGCGGGGTATCGTTATAATAAGTGCGTTTACCCACGGTCATGTTGTCACAGTGCCAAGATCTAATTCATAGAATCTATTGCGCGTCGCGGAGTTCCCACAGATATTCTTACCGGCTCGGGTTCTATCATCTGGCCGTTGGCGGATGCTGAGACTGTTGCTAATAATTATAATGCTGCTCTCCCAGGGTCTTGTGCACTACGCTAACATCATCTCAACCATATATGTGTTATCCTAGTACATTTAGATATTCGTATATTCTAACTGTGTGTAGGAGCGGAGTAGAGGGGTTCCGTACCTACCCGTAGCACCACCAACGAGTGACTCAGAATCGTTCGAGGCACGTTTGCTGACGCTAGAGGCAAGTATGATGCGTTTCTTGAAGGAAACACGTCTAGCAACAACACAGCAGCCACCCAACAACACAGTCCCGCAGATACACAGCCACCCGTTACTTGTACACCTGTACACGACAGCGGCGTTCAGACGAGCGCCAGCCACATGGCCGCCGCGAACAACCGACCGTTCTTCACGCGTGACACTCAACACGACTATACGAGTCACACCACACGCGCGCCACACTACGCACCGTACGAAGCACGAGCGCATGAACTTTCGGTACTAATACGTATAAGGACTTGCGTACAGCAAGAGCCTCGTTGCCCGAGTTCACAGGAACTTATAGAAATTACCGAAGCGATTTTGGTGCAAGCTCGTATACAACCATCGGGTTGATGCAGGGCGGTCAAGCCGCAATTAAAAGGAACGGCGAGTACATGGTACAACTCTATCAGGGCACTCGACCTATCCTGGACAGAATCTTATGAAAATTTCAACAACGCCGAAATTCAGTCTTGATTACGCGCTGACATCGTGTCAACACGTCAAATCCAGCTTGCGCGCCGCATAAATACCGGCCTATTCGAATCGGAGTTGGTAGGTATTATCGCCGAACTAACGCGCGACACGTTCCTTACACACATACGTCTACACCGGCTGTTAACGTTCAGCGAGCTACAACATATCGCAGGCGTTTTGGACCCGGTAACGGACAACACCAATCCGTCCCCTCAACAATGGGCCCCAAAACCGAAAAAAGGGGCGGACACCCCACAAACAGCCCCTCACCGTGGGCTGCACAGGTAGTATTGGCAAAGAAAAAAGACGGAATATTTCGTCTCTGTGTCGACTACAGGCGGCTTAACGACGTAACGGAATCCGACGCGTACCCTATGCCAGATCTCAACAAAATGATTAGGCAAATGCCGAGCGCGAAAATTTTCAGCATTTTTGACCTTAGGTCAGGGTACTGGCAAGTGCCACCACACGAAAATGCGCGAAAATACACGGCTTTCCAAACACGTAGAGGTCTATTTCAGTTCAGAGTTCTGCCCTTCGGTGTAAAGAATACTCCATTGACTTTCGTGAGACTCATGAACGAGGTCATGAGGGAGGTACCAGGATGATTTCGTACAAGTCTACCTGGATGATATTGTAGTATTTTCAAGGGACGAGTGCGAACACCAGGCCCATTTAGACAAGGTTCTCGAGCGCCTCAAGAGATTTGGACTAACGTGCAACATAAAAAATGTAAAATTGACCTTCGCGAAATTTCATTTCTAGGGCACATTGTAGCTCGGAGGGCATACAAAGAAAACCGGAAAAATTGTTATGCATTGACAATTTTCCGGTTCCCAAAAAGGTTAGGGACGTACGTACATTTTGGGCGTGTGCAACTGGTAAAACTAGTTCGTAGACAATTACGCGGACACTATAGCATCTATCACTAATCTATTAATCTATTAATCTTTTAAAATAGGGAGTACGGTGGAAATGGACAGATGTAGAATAACGCGCGTTTGAATCAATAAAAAACGCGCTAGTCATATCACCAAAATTGTCGCCACCCGATTATAGCAAACCGTTTTGTCTGCAAACTAATGCAAGCGAAATAGGAGCCGGTGCGGTACTCTTCCAACGGGGTGACAGACAAGAGGAAAGATGCATAGTGTCCTACGCAAGCAAAAAGTATAGTGAAACGCAAAAAAGGTACGCCGCGGTCGAACGCGAGTGCCTAGCAATAATCTGGGCGATAGACGAAGGTATAACACGAACTTTTTTATTCGGACTTTTTGTAGTATACCGGGGCAACCACTCCACGGATTACTATTTAGTTAACATAAATCTAACACCCCCATATTTAACCTAAATTGCGACTATGCAGTATATTAATATGATGCTACAGTTTCAATATAAAACTGTGCACTTGGTGTATTGAGGTGCACTCATCTACCGAGTTTTGTCCGTGTACTGGTGTAAAGATAGTGAATGCCAGCCGTGTGCCACAGTGTTATAGAATTACCGTGTCGTATTGGTTTAAATGTGTTTACTATTACACGTTGTCAATGTTATTTTTAATTTTTACTTCTGGTCGACGGCCGTTGTCCATCGGTGTTAGTGCGGGGGTCAGGTAACAGTGCAGTTAAAATTATTTAGACATGTATGTAGCATACGCATACAGTATAATAATATTATAAACATCTTTAATCTCTTTTCTATGACTTATTGTAATATCGTGTATTCGTATGATCAGTATACAGACAACTGACTGTAGTTTCGTTTTGTGTCACTCGTTAATCGTTTTTATAATAAAAATAGTCTCGTCTACTATATAAATCTGTAAGTACCTATTACTATAATAATAATAATGATACATTAATAATTACATTTTACATAGGTAAGTTCATTTAATAAATTACCATTTTCTATCTATGGTTTGATTAAATCAAAGGAGTAATTCTAGTTTAGCATTTTTCAATTGCAATAAGATACTGCCAGTATAGGTAGGTTATTATATATACATAAGATTGAATCTTAAAAAGTTAATTATAATATAAGACTTAGGTACCCCAAATTAAAATATATTAATTTAGAACACAATATGAATAATAGCCACTTATATTTTTCGTAAAAATTAGTTAAATGTTTTATGTTATGGACTTCAAACTAATTTAAAGTACCTATACCTAATTAATAATAATCATTACGGTATTAATTAACACATAATAACCCTATAAAAACTACTAAATAATAATACCTGCAGATTTTAGGGTGAACAATAACAATTAAGGGAAGTACACATTATACCTGCATATCATAATAATACCTAAATCAATCATTTTATTACCTAATATTATATTACTTGTAGGTAGGTACCTACTTTTTAAAACTTTATCACAACTTCCTCGATGAAAGTAATATAAAAACAATTATTTGGTCTAGTATTTGAATGGCTAACCAAATATAGATACATAAATATTTATAATAATTCATTTTAAAATATTATGCAATTTTGTTGTTAAAATTCATTAAAATGTAAAAAAAACACTTGAAACTAGATTAAAACAACAGTGGCATATAATACTGCCATGCTATATAGATTAACAGTATCTCCATTTAATCAAAAGATTGGGAAATCAGTCGAGTGAACAGGTTTATTCTTTGTCTAATGGACTTACTTCTTATTTGTTAAGCACTATTAGAAGAAAATGTATAGTATGTCCGTCTCTGTTCCTTAAAATGTATAATGAATATATTATTAGCTGTGTGTAAGTTGTGACCACAATTGATATACTTACCTTAAATAAAGATATATCTGAAACTATATAGTTGTGACCAACTACTTTAATATACTACAAAGTATCAAATAGTAAATATATGGAGAAACTAAGTCTTGAAAATAAGCAAAATAACAGTAACTCCGTATCATTTACTGCTTATTTGCCTCTTATTGGGATTTACTGTACTTTTGTTTCTAATTTCACAAAAATTATGGACTTACTTTTTATTTTTTAATATCAGTTGTTCATTTTCAATGTTAAATAGTGGATATACTGCTTTTTTCCTTAGAAAAGTTGTACAAAACCATATTCTTAAGCTCTTGCAGGTAACAGTATCTCATTTTTGACCAAAATTGGAGATACTGCTTATTTGCTAACACAGCAAAATAGTGCATTAGTGCAATAATATATTAAAATAGTATTTTTTTATTTTTTTATTATATATATTTTTATGTTATTTTGTTCTAGAGTTCAACTTCTATCTCAAAGATTTGCAATTAAGGTTGCCCTATACTTCCAGATGTAACATTGTTATTATTTTTAATAAAATATATAAATATGTCGAAACGAAATATAAACTTTAGTAAAAGCACCCGATACAGGAATAGGAAAAAAGCTTCTATGATGTTATTAGAAGCTTTATCGAGTGAAGATGATAATGAAGGCTAATTTCTTAATAATTTTAATAGTTCATTAATAAACACAGATAATGTTGTGCTTCCTCTTCCTAATTATTCAACTTCTACTGATGTTGATCAGACAAATTTGAACTGTTATAACTTAAATATTTCTTATAACATGAGCATAGAAAATTTATCTTTAGAAAGTATTGAAGCCTCTGAGTCTACTAGTGGTTCATCAATACTTTCAGATTCTAATGACAATCCTGACTTGAAATTGGCTTTAGCAATGTGGGCTATTACTCATAATATTACACATATAGCCCTTACCAATCTCTTAAAATGTTTTTCCAAGTTTCCAGAATTCAAAGAACTCCCAAAAGATTCAAGAACACTTTTAAAAACTCCTCTTAAAACAAATGTTAAGGAATTAGGTGGTGGTATTTATCATCATTTTGGTACAGAGGAAGAGATTAAAGACATCATTATTTGTAATAAAAACATCCCTACAGTATTATCGTTGTATGTAGGTATTGACGGACTTCCTGTAACTACTAACCCCCCTAGCCAATTATGGCCCATTCTTGGGTACTTTGCAAATTTACCTACTAAAAAGCCAAACATATTCATAATTGGTGCATATCATGGAAAAACCAAACCAGATGATTGCAACACATTTCTATTTGATTTTGTTCAAGAACTGAAAGTCCTTATTATTGATGAATTTCTTTTTAATAATATAAAAATTCACGTTGAAATTCGGGCTTTAATTTATGATGCACCGGCAAAGTAATTTGTTTTAAATGCCAAAGGGCATACTGGAAAAGTATCTTGTGTAAGATGCCAAAATGTGGGGAAATGGGTAACTGATAGAGTTTGCTTCACTGAAAGTTGTTCACCTTTACGGACACACAATGATTTTATGGACTATAAAGATCCTATTTTTCATAATGGAAAAACTATTTTAACTGAACTTCCAAACTTTGATCTTGTAAAATCTATTCCTTTCAATTACATGCACTGTGTATGCATTGGTGTAATGAAAAAACTTTTTTTGTTTTGGATTGGGGCTCCTAAACATAAGCAAAACATGTCATTACCTGCTAATTTAATTAACGCTCTAGACATTAAACTTAATCAATTATCAGTATACATTCCTACAGAGTTTCAAAGGAGGTTTAGTGAAAATAGTAGGAAACATCCGTTGCATGATTCTAGTCGGTGGAAGGCTACAGAGCTACGTCAATGCTTATTATACTTGGGATTTATTATTTTCCGGAACTTCTTGAATGCTGAAGTATGCTATTAGAATTCTCTCAACTCAGTCTTTAAGTGATGAATATATTGAATATGCAAATCAATTACTTCAACATTTTGTACTATCTTTTAAAAGTATTTATGGTGAAATATATATGTCTCATAATATACATTCCCTTCTTCATTTAGCTGAAGATGTTAGGCACTTTGGTTCTTTAAATTATTATTCTGCATTCCCCTTTGAAAATTTTATGCAATCTCTAAAAAAAAAATTAAGACTGGTGTAAAACCTTTACAACAGTTAACACGACGATACGCTGAAGAGCGTGCATATAGTAATTGTATGAATCAGTCAAAAGAATCATGTTATGGTCCAATGAAATTGCAAAATGTATGTCAAAACCGACCTATGTTGCCAGATGTATGTGAACCACAATTTAGTGGTTGGAAAAATGAGCGTTTTTCTTTAAAATTGGACAAAGCAAATAGTTGCGTAAAATTGATTAGTGGTGTCTATGTTTTGGTTGAAAATATTGCAACTATAGTCCGGCCGCCGAGAGAACGCTACTCGCTCGCGCATCCAAATGATCGAGCTCCGCAGTATCGTACCTAAATTTCTCCCACTCTACCACCTAGTCGCCGCCGTAAATTCCCCTACTCAGTACGCAGCGATCGGTGGCTAATCCCACAGCCGCCGCCGCTTAGCAGCAAACGGTGGTTGTGTACACCGGCTCAAGTAACACACTATGAAAAAAATAATACCTGGTATCAGGCGTACCTATTGTGTATACAAAAACAATACAAATAATATGTATTTAACATCAGTATTTTATTTATGCATTTATGTAGTTATTCTAACAAAAATTAGTAATTGTACATTACATTACATTTTAATATGCATTAAGAAAAAAAAACAAAAACAAATATAAAAATACAAAATAAAAATAATTTAAATAGGCACAAGAAATCAATCTGAGTCTACATCCGAAGAACTTGTATCATCTGTTCCTATGGTAAGGATATGACGTTCTTCTTCGTCGGGTTGTCCGTCCATTACTTCATCACTTAAATGTTCAAGGTTCATAAACTTGTCTTCCTCCTTTATAACATGTCCAACAAAATTGGTCCACATTTCTGGTGTCACATGTTCCACCCCTTTTTTTAGTAGCTCAAGTACGTCCTTTATTTTAAATGTGTTGTTGTGTGTCCGGACATAACTTTTTACCGATGACCACGCGAGCTCTATAGGATTTAGCTCGCAATGGTATGGCGGTAATCGCAATACGAGTTTTTTATTGTCTTTCGCGTATTCGTCAATGACGTATTTGTCGTATGTATCTTTTAATTGTCTCACTTTATTCATTAAATCATTTTTACACGTCGGATGGATAACAATCTCACCTCTACTCTCAAGCCAATCTACGATTTCTTGTCTTTTCCAAGAAATATTTGGTATTTTACATTTCTTCACCGAGTGATACGAGGCATTGTCCATCACAATTAAGGCATTTTCTTTTAATAACGGCAGAATACGTACAAACCATTCATAGAATGTATCCCCATTCATCTCGTCGTGGTAGTCTGATGAATTTGTTTTCGATTCGAAACATAAAAGGCCCCCCGGGACAAAGCCATCTCTCGACCCGATGTGTAAAACGATGAGACGCTTACCTTTCCCGGAGGGTTCCTTTTGTCCTGTTGTTAGGCCTTCAAGAAATGCTCCACGTGATGATGTCACCGTCGTATCGACCCACTTTCTACTATGTGTTTCGCCAGCGTTGATCCATGTTTCATCTAAATAGTATATCGGTCTGTTTTGTGTTCTGTAATGCTTTATTTTGGTTATAAAACTTCGGCGCCAAGTTATTATATCTTCTCTTTCGAGAAGTGCACTATTACGATTTTTTTTCACGTATTCAAATTGTAAATCTTTTAACACTGCCTGGAATGACGTACGTTTCATATTAGGCAATGCTTCATCCTCATCAATGGCTACCAACATTTTTTTAATTGTGGGTACTTCACAATCCTTTACTTTACTTTTAATTGTGAATTTTTTGCCTAATTGCGTTTTTATCAAATTCGTCGATTTTTTCAATTATTGTAGGTCTAAGTTTTTTTTGGTAGGCGATGAAACTGTACCTTGTTTTTTGTACTCCGACAATGTTGTTTGAACCGTACGTTGTCCAATACCCGAGGCTTTTGAAATTTCTAATAGCATTTGCCTGTAAGTCAATCGAGGGCTGTCTGGATCTTCAGACTGTTTTCCAACGAAATATTTGTAGAGGTTAATAACAACTTGCCTTTGACCAGTGCCAATAAACTAAAGAAAAAATATATATTTAAAAATTAAAAATATTCAATAGGAAAATAGTAATAGAAACACTTACTTTTCCTTTTGGATTTTTTTTAGCTGGAGATACAGTTACATGTTCGTCGTCCATGTTGTTAGGTTTTTAAACGTAAAAAATAAAAATAACGGTTTGATAGAAAAAGCGAAAATTGTGTTCCCGAAAAAAACAAAAATGTTGTGTATCGTGTATGTATTCAATAACATAGAATTTCGAAAACACTATGATACGCTCTGTATACAAACACTGTCACCGTTTCCCGGTCGGCGGCAGCAGCTGCGCGACGGTGGCGACGACAGCGTCGGCGGCCAGAATTAACGGCGGCCAGCGTTTTAGAGGGTTTAATGGTGGGAATGCGCAAGAACGGACGAATTTTGGTCGCCGCCCAGTAGCGTTCTCTCGGCGGCCGGACTATAGTAGTAAAGATAACTCAACAATATACATAATTGGGAGGCAATTTGAAAAATTGACAAGTTTTTTTAATAAACCATGTGATTCTCAGTTACTTGAAATCTATGAAGCTAGTAATAAAAGTCATCTAAAATCTTGGGCATTTGATGATATTAAAGAGAAAGTTATTCATATTCCCTTGAATGATATAAAATAATGCATTATACCTTTTTTACATAACTAATGCACATTTAATAAGTTTCAATAAAAAAACTTTCAATTGTTAAATTTATGAAAGATTTTTTTTTATTCCTTTGTATATTACCAAAGAATTTTTTTTGTTAAAATATTTATTAATTTATTAAGATTTGTTAAATAGTTTTGATTGGTTATTTTAATAATATGCCATATAAATAAATAAATAACATTACATTCAAACATAATTTTTTGTAATTTCCCCATAAACAACAAGCTCAAAATTTGGTTGGTTTAAACAATAATAATAAAAAAAATAATTGTTATCTTTAATTCCTAATGTTTAAAAATTAGTTGATTTTTTAGTATTAAGTTAAAATTACTATGTCAGGCAAACTTCAAAAAAATTATATAAACTTTAATTATTATCAAGTTTTTAAGTACCTACCAATTAATATTATTTATCTATAACTTTAAACATATTATTCTTAGTTTCTTATATTTTTAATAAATATGTAGGTCTTGGATTGTTGTTTTATTTTTAAAAACGAACGAGGTTCAACATGTTCCTTGTTCGTGGTTTGTTGAGTCGCTTGATCAGGAGATTAGCCAATGTTGGTTTCCGTTCACAAAGATGGACAAGTCCATAAAACACCTATCAAGTAGTCAAATAAAAAAAATGATATTGGATTGCATTGAACCAAATGATAATGATGGTGTTTTATATGATGCTAAAAAAGTTGCAGGACCTTTTAGTAATTATGCATAATAATATGTTTAGATAACATTACATTTTTTGAATTGCATTAATTATATAGGTACCTTATGAGTAATTATAAATAGTTAAGAAATATCAAATTTAAACTAATAGATATGAAATATTTTAGAAAATTAAGGTATTTGATAGAGACAATTTCATTCAATTAACACTAGATTATGAATTACAAGCCCGTCGAGTTGCTAAGGCATGGTCTTGTACTGAAGATAGTACCGATGAAAGTGAAAGTCCAGATGACGATAATCAATATATGTCAAAACCCAGGAAAAGATGTTCTACGAAAAGGTACTCTCCAGAACCCAACAAAAAAGTAAAAAAAACATAATTTCTCCCTTTGCCAAAAGTACCTTCAATTTCATCTTTGGTGAAATCTGTTTCTGCTTCATCGCCATTGACCAAACAACTATTAACGTCAGAATCAACATCTAGTTCCAATTGTCTGCCCTTGCCAAGTGTACCTTCTACTTCAGTTTTAACAAAACCTATCCAAGCTTCATCATCTACAATCAATAATCAACTCATCTTAACACCGAGTTCATCATGCAATGAAAATGGTAAGCGTTTATAAACCTTAATATAATAATCAGTAGTAAAAATTTATTTTAACTTGAATTTTCAATTTGTTGTTATTGAAATATATAATATAGTAGGTATGTTATCTTATATCATTTTAGATATACTCGATCAAGACTTTAATAATACATTAATGAACACATCTCAAAACCTTACACACCAAGAAAATAACCGGTTTGATTTTTTGACATCTGCTGATACTGCTGACTTTATTTTGCATAATGAAACATCCAATGAAGAAAGTCAAGCAATCATCAATAAATCTACCGCAGAAGAAGCAACAAATGTTTCAAATAATAATGATTCGTTAACTAAAAATATGGTAGTTTCTCGTGGTAACTACAAATCAATATATAAAATAGTTAAAATTTATTTTTACTATTATTAATTATTACAGATTTAAGTTTATCTTCAAAAATTGATATTCTTAAAAATATTATTGATGAATGGATCACTTGCTAGGATATCTTCGGCTGTACAAAATAATTCAAAACTGCTAGAATCTATTTTGTCCATTAATCGACGTGTCAATGCTTTGGCTATGACATTCCCAAAGTTGCCATCTCCATTCATGGGGCTTCTTCCCATTAAAAATCTGGACGATCTACAGACATTTGAAAATATATTGTCTTTTGAAAATGCTGATTCAATGAAATATAGAGAAGAACTTGTAAGTGTAATATTCCTATTTTTCATTTTTTAAACAAACATTTTCATTATTTAATTTATTGGTACTGTTTTGTTAATGTTATCACAGTTACAACTTATAATGCATACTTTTAGAAAAGCAAGAATTTCTTTTCTCTATTAGGTACTAGTTTCCATTTACAAATTACAAATTAATCAACATATTTGAATTTTTAAAAAACTTATATATTGTTGAAAGTGGGAAAATTATGTCTAAGTGCAGCGGTCCGAGGAGCTATCGATATATGTTTTGAATCCAGTATTTTAAGTATTTGCAGTTACAAGGGAAAAACAAAAAAGAAATTTACAGACTTACTTTTATTCACTATAATTTATGGTAAGTTTCTTTATACATTTTCTAATTTTGAATTGCATTATACTATTGTCAAAATATCTAATCATTAATATTTCTCATGAATAGATTTTATAATTTATTTATATCTTGATAAATAAAATTTACAAACTCCGCCGAAGTGATAGTTTAGATTATCTTAATTTTTTTCATAATTTTAAATTCAAGTAATATAATATAAAGCAATATTCTTATAAATTTTAAGTAAAATATTCAATTAGGATTATTATTTGTATTAGTCAACCTACATTAAACATATTTAATACAAGAAATATATTTTAATATGTATCAATATATTATATTTTGTAATTAAATGAAGTTAAATACTTCTGACACTTTATATAGTAGGATGTTTAGTTTTCTTATGGTGATATTAAAACTGAAACAAAAATATGTATTAATGTATCATCTATAGGTTAGTTTATATTATAACATAACCTATTTGATTTTATATTTTATTGTATATTATTTATTACAAAATATTGATGATTCCATTTTTATTAATTTTCTAGAAGCTCTGTCAGGGTTTATTCAATCCCCCAGTGATGAAGTAACGTTTCATAAGGTTGCAGATAATTACATTCGGCATGCTCCTAAACGCTTAGCTTTGATGAACGAAATTTATACATAATACATTCCATGATACAAAATATACATTTATATAAACAAATATAATGTATATTTAAAGCTTTAGTGTAACTATTATTCAAATAGTAGGTTCAAGTAATAATATTGTTATTATTTTTTCAAATCTGTAAAACATATTTATTGATGAATTTTCTTAAACATATTTTTTTGTACATTTTTATTAAATCAAGTTGTAAAAATATTGTTTTTTTACATACCTATTTAACTATAATTTTTTATATACATTTATATAATTATAATTTCAAATTGTATAATTATATTAATATTCTAATTTTTTTTACTTGATATTTAAAACTTTTGTGTATACCTATTATTCAAATAATAATATTGTCATTATTTTTTCAAATCTATAAAACATATTTATTCATGTATTTTTTTAAACATATTTTTTTGTACATTTTTATTAAATCAAGTTGTAAAAATATTGTTTTTTTTTACATACCTATTTAACTATAATTTTTTATATACATTTATATAATTATAATTTCAAATTGTATAAGTATTAATATTCTATTTTTTTTTCTAGTAGGTATGTAAAATGTATTTTTTTAAACATATTTAATTACCTATACATTTTTATTAAAATATAATTTATATGATTATTATTTGAAGTTGTCAAAATATTTTGCTATAATTTTTTTTATATAATTTATATAATTATTATTTCAAATTATATAAGTATATTAATATTAATATTTAATTTTTTTTTATATTCAAAGCTTATGTGTACACCTATAATTCAAGTAAACATATTTCAAATGTATTAACCTCTTGAAACGTTATAATTTTTAATAAAATGATGGTACTAAAAATGAAAAAAATAAATATTTTTGAAATTATTATTTGGCCCTTTATTCAAAGCTATCAGTGCACCGTGTTATAACCTACCTATACACGGATAATCAACTGTTATAAGTGTACGCGCTTGCACCATGCTAAAACTGACCATTACACAGATAATCAACAGTAATTATTTACCTTCTTGCACTGTGTCTTAACTGACCTATACATGGATAATATACCGTTTAATTAAACACCCTTGCCTAGTATTTAAATCGACCGTTGCATAATAGATGTTAATAACAGTGTTTTCCATGTTAAAAATTGGTATTCAAATGACCTCAAAACACCATGCACTGAACCGAAATATCACCGTGTTAAACACCATGAAATACATCCTACTGCACTCAATGTGAACTTAAAATGTTATCCGGGGATGAGCCGCAAACAGGTAGCGAGGATGACGACCCGCCAAACTCCTGCAGGACCCAGTGCGGGCGGTCATCTACAACCGGGGCTGGGCGGACCGCACAGCGGACATACAACGGAGGCTACGATCGCAGTGACCCACATTGACAACGAGCAGCCGCACCACGTCATTGAGAGGCCACCACCACCGGCAACCACTCCTGCCCCCGTTTTAGCCGGCACCGGTACCCAGGCCAACAGGGGTACTCCCGGGTCCGACGGTAAAGGTGAAAACGGAGGCACAACAGGCGCGGAACCGTAGGAAGTTCCAGCAGCTGAAGGAGAAGAGGAAGGCCAGGGAAAGCGAGGCAAGCCAATGACATCGACTTCTCAAGCAACCTGCGCCAACCTCAGACCCGGACGCAGCCGGCGCGCTTCCGACCAAACCAACACCGCCGGAAGCGATGGAGGTAGACAAACCGGCGCCCAAGGACGAAAAATCCGAGGAACCGGGACAGTCCACCAGCCATGTGCTGCCAGACGAATCGGAGACCACAGATGGCATAACCGAGGAAGATTGGCTGGTAGCGTTCGAGGGGATGCCGGAGTTGGATGACGCGCACACGTTCTACATTCCGGTAGGTTCCCTAAAACATCACTAAATATACCCACGGGCGTGGGCAAGTATACCTCAAGCGGACGCCAGAGGTAGTACAAGCCACCCCGTCCCATAACGGCACGCGTACAAGTGTACTCCGTGTGTTTGATTGGCGGGGGAGTATGGCGCCGTACGCAGCGACCACCAGTACCAAGTGCAGGTACCGCAGCGACCGGTCTACACTTTTGTCGACCACTTCCATGTCCTCAATCTCTTCTACCTGGAAGTTGACTACTTCCATGCCCTACATCGCCTGCACCTGTACGTCAACCACTTCCATGTCCTCAATCCCCTGCACCTGGACTTCCACAACTTCCACGGCCTCCACCACATCCATCTGGATGTCCCTGAACACCTATAAGTTTGATTGAGTTTAGAGTATTTTATTACATAAGTTTTACTTAGTATTAGTATTCCATTGCCATAGTGGAATTGTACTATTGTTTAACCAGGAATAATATAGTGTGTATCACGAAGCTCCCGGGACCTTATATTAGCACTAGGCGCTAATCAAGAGCCGCGGAGGTCCTAAGGCCGCCGCCGGCCTTTCGCCACCTTGGTGGGGCCGCAATCTATCCACGTTGCTTTCCGTTTTTGGTCACGGACAACCTTCGCTGCATATAGCTCCAACGATAAGCTGGGTAAGCGCTAAGAAGCGGTCACCTAACCTAACCGGCTGTCACCGTACGAGTCCACCTGGCTCCGTCACTCGGCAACTTTCCCCTGACCAAGCGTACGGCCTTTTCCCACATAGTTTGCTCCTGCAAACTGCCACTCCGAAACCAAGCCACCGTCGACCACGGACAGACGTGTGAGGGCTCGATGTTAATTTCCCTCACATCCCGAAGCACTATTCTCGCTTCCCGTTAGGTAAAGCACATCATTGGTGGGATGCTCATGCACGGTCAGAACCTCTCAACGCCCTAGTCCCCGGAGGTTTCCGTGCGTCCGGCCCCGGCTGGCCTGTTCCCTTTGAGCCGCCTCTTACAACAAGCAGGGAATACTGGGGTAGTATTCTCCAAGGCCCACACCCCAGGGCCTGACTCCTCGTCCCTGACGTATGAGCACGACCCGGGCCAGAACGCGCTCATGTTCCCCCGTTTCTGCCACTTACGCCTTACGTGCTCATCGGGAACACACCGAGTCTATGCCTTCCGTCTATTGACGGGGCAGCGTTCTGACTCATCAGGTCTCGCGCTCTTATATGTTTTTTAAGGATGCTTTGTTTTCCTCCTTTGTTGGTTTCCTTCATCTTTCTACCGGTCGCTTCTATTGGTTAGGACTTCTCTCGCGAATGTCCTCAGAGTTTCGAAGGTCCTTTTAGATCTGAGGAAAGCCCCATCCCTAGGTGGCCAGACTTCGTCTTCCTCACTAAGAATCTGCTTCAGCTTTCATCGAGCTATCTTTATTCTCGGACAGAATCTCAGCACGAACCTTACAGTTTCCGGCATGCGGTCACACCCACATATTGGGTCATCGACCAGCTTGAAGCTATGCAGCATTGTTTTATTGACACTTGTTACGTTTTTAATTATCAATAAACGTCTCCCTGAGACACCAAACACCGAATCTCCGGTTCGTCAATATATTCGCATTCTATTATCGCGTGTGTGCCACCCACATCCACACCATCACACCACCTCAGCGACCGGATCACCCGGCACCACCGTCGTAGCCGCGTCAGGTTTTCATATATAGCCTTTGACGTCGGGTCTGCAATCTACCAATGGGTGGATTGCCTATCTGATTTGTTGTACACATTGTCCGCGATCCGACGAAGTCGGATTGCCTACCTAGGTGGCGAACTTGATAGTTAATCGATTTTGACTTGAGACACTCCAAAATGGTTTTCGACTTTACACTTTTCACATAATAAAAAGCACCAGACATACGACGTAACATACCACTCTATCCTCCACAGGCGGATTGCTTATTTTGGTTCCGTCTTAGACGGGTGATGACTGACTTGCTAGACACTCTAAAACGCAGGTTTTCGAATTTAAATTTTCTTACACATACAAAAAAGCACCGGACATACGCTGGGGGATAGTATCATTAAATTGCCGGTTTTCATGGGCCATAGGAGATTTCTAGACACTGAAACTCGACTTTCAAACGTTCCTGCCTTCGAAATGAGACTGCCAAATTATCAGAAATTCTTATCACAAAATCACCTCCGATTACCAAAATCCCCTTCTATATAAGTACGACATTTATAATTCCACTGTGTCTCCAAAATCAGTACTCACTTATAACTAACTCGGGGGGGCTAACTATATTTTCTATTCTTCGGTTACCTACGCTACCAACGTGGTCGGCAATCCACCGCAGGTGGATTGCATACCAGGTTATATACGTTTTTCATTATTTCCACGATTCGATGCAGTCGGATTACCTACCTATGTGATTTGATGACTGATAACTAGATAATCGAATACACCTATCGACTTTACACTTATTAACAGGGCTGTCAATTTCATGTATTAGCATGTTTTTTTTGCTACATTGTATAAGAAAATGGATTTGATCAAAATTTGTTTTGCGTTATTTATAAATTAAATACGAAATCTTATTTCGCATATTTTTGCATATTTCACCGGTAAGGGCATATAAATGCATGATTTCGCAAGTTTCTCTTATTATTACTTTTTTCTCATTTGAATAATATGTTTTTCTCATTTGTAAAATTTCTTGAATTTGGACGATACAATTTTACCGCTGTAATTTTATCGCGGCGGTATAATAATAACAGGAACATGTGTTAAACCAGGTCTAGAGTGGCATGCAATTATCTCCTGTTATTATCGCAGGTCTATATCTGTGGTCAAAAGTCTAACTTGAAATATCTTTAATCTTAATCTATTATATTATGGTAGACAAATCGACGCCTGATAGTGTTGTCGTCGTCTCGAGAGTGGTAAGACGTTGTTTGTAATATTTAAATTTTCTATTAGTTAACACTTAACAAGCATAATTTTAAAATGCCAAAAGAAAAAAAGACGACATCCAATCGTTTACAAAGTTATGTTACTGAATTTGGAACGGAAATATTTTCAACAGATAACAAAATTTTATTTTGCAAAGTATGTAATACGAAAGTTTCAAGTGAAAAACGTTTTTCTATAACTCAGTATATCGCAGCCGAAAAACATAGTAAATCTGTCAAACGCGCTGGAGAAAAAAAGGATAAATCTCAACAGCTTTTATTTTAAAATTCTTCAACAAAATCGTCATTGAAAACTGATTTATGTAAAGCTATGTTGAGTGCTAATATACTTTTTAATAAACTGAGCAATCCGCATTTCAAAATTTTATAAGTTATACCAGATCAATCAACTTTATGAAAATCATATGTCGATAATTGTTACCAGGAAACTATTGGAGAAATAAGAAATAAAGTGGCAGAGAAAAAAAATTGGGTTTCAATGGACGAAACGACGGACGCTATATTGCCTCCGTTATAATCGGAACACTACTCACGGATCGGCCAGGTGAAATTTTTTTATTAAATGTCGAGCAATTAGAAAAGGCTAACCACAGTACTATATGCACACTATTTGAAGATTCCCTTTGTTTACTTTGGCCTGGTGGCATACATCGTAACGACGTATTATTTTTGAGTGACGCCGCGCCCTATATGGTGAAGGCAGGAGATACTTTGAAAGTGTTGTACACAAAAATGGTCCAAGTAACATGCACAGCAAATGGATTAAATAGAGTTGCCGAATATATCTGTATTCAATATCCCAAAGTAGATAAACTTATAATTTGTATGTATAACAATAAAAGGTACTGTCGGAAGTACATCTCCATTTGGTTCTTATATAATTGTTTTTCACGTCTTGTTTTAAATTCAAATTTTTCTACAAGCGTCTTATGCGTTTTGAACCCTATAAAAGTTAAAACTTAATGTATACATAGGCGAAACTAGACTCAGGATTATACATATAATCCTGATTTTTGCTAAACATAGGTACCAAAAACAAATAATTAAAAAAAAATTAGAATATTATAATTTTCAATATTTCTTTAAATTTTTCAAGAAGGCTACATATTGTCTGAACCCTACAAAATATTAAATAAACATGAATAAAAATAATACCAAGATGTATGTCGACTGTCGCCGATGTACAAATATCGTCTGCCAGCGCCAATATGTGAGATTTCTCGATTCTTGGAGCCATTGAAAAAAATTTGAAAAAAAATTTTTGAGAGTTTGCAAGTATAGTTTAATTAAGTTTTTATGGCACAGAGTGTTCCTGAAAAAAAAAATCTTAAGTATTGTATTGTGTCTTTTTTTTAGTTTAATTCATTTTGAACAGTATACCAAGAAAATAATTTATGTATATTATATTGTATTTAAAATTTAAATTTTTTAAATTTTTATTTTATTATTACATTTGAATTACCTTTTTTTGTGATTTATATATCTGGAGTGGTGCTCCCGGTCTCAGGCCCCAGCTAGTTTTGCGATTGCGTACGGTCGGCCAAACTAGGCCTTCGTGTTGTTCGCTTTCTCCGTCAAGTGGTCGCTGAACTTCGAACCTTTTTGACCATTCTGACCATTCTGATTTCATATATTCTGTAGTTATACTGTCCATGCCTGGGGACTTCTTATGCGCCTTCCGCCATATGGCCCTTTTGACCTCTGCGACGTCGCAGGGCTCGATTTGTCCGGGGTCGTCTGACCACTTACTGAAGGAGCCGACCATTACTCCCGTCTCTATCCTGGCCGCTATCTGCTCAGGGCTCTCGTTTTCATAGCTGTCGCTGGGAACCAGGGTATCCATCAGTCTTTTTCCTGTTTCCCCAAGAGACGTGGTGAACGTGTCGTTCTCTTTTCGGACGGCTGTTGGAAGGTTCTCAGAGGGTCTGCTACCGCCCGTTTTCAGCCATTTGAAGACTGGACCCCCCCCCCCCCCCCAGGGTTCGCTATTTCCTGTCTCTGTTACAACGTCCCGCCTGGCCCTGAAACAATGTTTTTTATGGGTCGCTTTCAGTCTTTTAAACTTGGCGCGTAGAGCCCGTCGTTCTAACGCGTTGTTAGCGTTCCTGAGTTTGACCTTCCAACGGCCAAGGATGCCAAGTTCCCTATTGAGCGTATCGTTCCACCAAGGGGGAGGTCTGTGCCTACTATCCTGCTTTTTTCTCATGTAGTAGGAGGAGATCAGCGTAAGCTGGGCGTCCCCGTTAGCGATTGTGGCCACGGCATTATACTAGGTACTTAACTGCCTTAGGCCCATGACACTTATGGCTTGGTTCACTATAACGACAGCGGACCTGGGTTCGCTGCCGCTCGCTATCACATTGAAAAGGCGCCTGTGCAGCAGGTAGACCATCGGTTGCGGGCTCTTTGTATCAGACAGATATCGATGGACTTGCTAACCAATAATTGTTCAAGCTCTCATGCATTACGGCTTTTTTTGACCTAGCAGCGTTTAGCTGAACCACTTTAATTGGCATCTCGTTTTGCACTCGGGCAGCAAGCCTGCTATTGTCTGTGTTGATTATGCAGTCAACCAACATAGCCGTTCCTTGCGTTCATCAACCTCGGTTCGAGCTGGTCGATCCTCGGGGCTACCTGTCTCGTTATCGCTTTCCAAAGCCAAATGACCTATACCAGGGTCGACCCTTTCAGTCGGCCGGGTACGACCTGGTCTTTTCCGCCCTTTTCTCCAGCGTCTATTTTTCGAGCCAGACGGTGGGGTCGACACCGACCGTAGTGGTTCCAGCGTCTCGACCGGCTATGGGGTTTTCTGTCGACGGGCCGATCAGCTCCGCCAAAGAACTAAATCTTATACACATTGGTGGTGGGACCCCGTAAACCGAATTCTCACCTTCCGGGCCGCAGCCCGGCGGGGTGTCTTTACTCTGTGCCATTGTGTCCATAAGTTTAGTAGTCTGCTCTTAGCCGGCGCGCGACCATTGCGCCGAATTTCCATATCACCGGGTGGGTCGGTTCGGAGATACGCCCTCCGCTGGCGTTGAGTGTCGGGACGGGTGGCTACCCGAGCGGGGGCGAGAGGCTTATTAGGCCGTTCGCCCTCGTCCAGCCCTGCAACCACGCAGGGCTCGCCGGACGCGGTCTCAAGGCCGCGGCCCGCTTTCGCCCATCAACGGTTCCCCGTACCACCGAGGACAGGCTAAACTGTGTTTTGGCCATATTGATCTAGGTTATCATAATATTCCATTTATATAGATACACAATAGAATTTTGGGTGTTTGAATAGGTACTATTTATTAAACCTTGGTTTTTGATAATGACCGAAGAACGCAACGAGTGATTTTATTGAATGGTCCCTATACATAAAGTACACCATACATAAATAGTATGCCAGTTGCTCGCCTGAACACCAGTTTCTAACGGTTTCTAATGCAAAGAATGCATGTAACTTTCCTTTGTTGTGTGCGTTTGAACCGCTCGTAGCGCTAGTGTAGTCGAGTGTCTACAATGAAACGTTTGTATGTCGGCACTTCGGCAGTTGGCTGCTGGCTGACCGGTCGTCGTCTTGTGCCTTCATTATTTTTACAATCGTCTCGTGCGATGCTCATTTTAGTATACATTTTATTCCGTGTCCTAATTGCTTCTAGTCTTAAGACGAAATGTCAAAATCCTTTACTTAGAAAAAAATGTTATATACACGCAGACCACTATTTAGTACGATTTAATTGTACTTTATCACAACTGGAGTTGTATGACACAATGTATGTTTGACTAGGTATCGTGTTGTTTGTTTTACACTCATATTGAGCCTGTGTTAACTGGAGTAATAGTGAACACGATATCTTGTGCGGGCACATTCTATACCCATCTATCTTGACTAATATTGTCAGCTTTCCAATCGATAATTTTTTTTTGCTCATATGCAGGCGAATGTTATAAAATGTGAATTGCTAGAACTGCCACGAGTCCATTCGTGTTTGAACGTTGTCTTTAGCAAAATACAGGTAGGTAGGTTACGAAATTTTTGTACAACAATTATACTGGTTTATGATCAGAGTCCATTAATGTCGTGTCAAACGGTTTAAAGGTCTACAAACCTATATAATTTATTCTGTACTCGCGAGCCGCTGTGTGGGTACCTAACGTCACAAATGTGCCTGTCACCCGAGGCAATTACATTGATGAATAAAAATAAACAATGAACGGATTGAGTGGTGAGAGTAAATACCTACTAACCAGAAATAAAAATATTCTCTAACTATAAATTTTGAATACACATTTTAACAATATCTAATTTTATTATAAATTGATGTTCAATTAGATAGATGAGCTGAGACTCGGTTTATCTTAAATGGTACCTTTGGTTAATTTAAATTATGTATTATTATAGGCAGCATCTCTGACAGAAGTGGATTTACGGCGTATTTCCAGAGGTCAGGGCCATAATCGCTGCCTTGCGGGCACCCTTTGGCGAGGGTTTTTCGTATGACTTGGTCGCCAATTTTCATTTCCGACTGGCGACCGTCGAGGTAACTTTTTGTGAGGTCGATGAGGCCGTCGCCGCAGCCGGTGGCCTTCATGTCACTTACCAGTTGTGGCCACCAGAGACAGTCGAACGCGCCCGAGGTATCCAGAAAGATTGCGTGGACGTGTTTTTCTGTCCTCGCCTTCGACCAGTTGAGTACGTGTTGGATTGCGTCGATCGTCGAGAGGTTCTTTGTGAATCCGAACTGTCTTTTCGACATGTGCGCGTCGGATTCTTTCTACTATCACGTATTCCAGCGCTTTGGATAGCACGAGTAGTAGGCTTATTGGACGGTATGATTTGGCCTCGGATGGGTCTTTATCCGGTGATTTCTTAATCACTAGTCTGGCCGCCTTCCATGTGCTCGGGAACTTTTTCGCCCCAAGGCAGTTGTTAAACGCATGTGTTATGCTTTCCGCGAGCACCGGCCAAGACTGTCTTAGTTTTTTCGCCGTTACACCACAGAATATATGAAATCAGAATGGTCACATCTCAAAAAACTACATTATTCTTATACGTCAGTGTTGTACTAAAAATAATCTTAAATTTACCTATTGCTATACAATAGTTCAGCTATACAGTTTATATTTCATATTTGTAATTTTGAATACTATTAATAATATGTTGTAAGACGAGCTGAGTAGAAACACCTTTAACTTAAAAATATCATAAATTAAACCGTTCCATTATGGGTTTTCTTCTAAAAAGCTAATCAATGCATCAAAGTACTGATCTGTTTTAGAATGTATGATTCAAATTTCAAGATATTTGTATTTATATTCAACAGATCATTTAATATTCTTCTTTTCTATTTACATACCATGTTTGGCAATTTCGTAACGTTTTTGAGATTTGCATTAACTCATAATATCCAACACGATGTTAAAATGTATTACACATAAATATAGTATATTCAAAATAAATTCAATAGTTTACGTAGTAAAATACTGGTTTTTTCTGTACTATATTTTATATAATTACTGTACAATATTGGTGTAAAACAAATGTTGTAACACAACTATAAATCAATAATAGATTTTAATGGATTAAAAAAATACACACTTATTTCATAGTATTTATTTTGTATAATTAAAGAATATAGGTGACACTTCTGGGACACATATAAAACATAATTCATCATTGAGTAATTATTTTTTTTTTTATAAACAAGCAAAAAAAAAGTTACCAAGTAATAACAATAATAAAAATAATAGATTATTTTTTTATTTAAAAATCGAATACAATTAAGAAAATGCAATTGTTTGTCTTCTTAACATCTAAAAAACATCTTCTCTAACATCTATGAAAATAATTTTTTAAATTTTTTTATAACTTTAAGTATTTTTCTATTTTACAAGTCAACATACATTTTTAATATCATATTATAAAAAACTAATATTTTACATGATTTTTTATATTCCAATAATACTGAGTAACCTTATATAGTTTTATAAACATGGTATCAAACAATGTAGGTATAGCTTCTGCCTTAAGTCTATTTTTCTGAAAATTAGAAAACACGTTAGTTTCAAAATGTAAAGAGCAAACACGATACTTGGTGTTAGCAGCCAAATTGTTGGTTGATTTCAGTAAAAGGAACTAGACGACTCGAATTTGTGAGCCGTGGCAAAAGGACTACGGCATGTAGAAGGGGGGAAGGTCGTCCCAGTAGGTCCGATAAGCGGGCCACCTGGGAGTGGGGTTTCGCGACTGACTAAAGGGTCAGCTATTAATTGATTGCCGCCCTCCGCCGCTGGGGCAAAAGATGCAGGTGATCACATTTGCAATTTTCAATCCAAACAGCACATCTAAAATATTATTGTGAATATAATTAATAATCAAAAAATTAATAAGACATTTTAAAAAAGAATAACAGTTTAGTCAGTTGCAATAATACCTAAAAAACATACGTGTAATATGCATTGTTTGGACTAGAATTAATTCTCACAATACATAAGTATTAAGCAGGTACCTGGTATGTGTAATTAATTATTTTAACAACCAGCTTAAAATCAAATTTATGGTAGGTTAGGTTAGGTTATGAAACAAAAGTAAGTATTAATGAACTGTTAGGCTATTCAAAACCGAAACAAAGATAACAAAGATTTTTCTTACCTGGCAGGTTCATTTGGGAGAGTAAAAAAACTTATGGTCTCCTTATTCAAAATGTATTTAAAATTGCTCAAATAACATTTTGAATACTGTTTGGCCCGTTTATTAACAAAAAACTCCATTGCGCAAAATTAAAAAAATACACAATAATGTAAGTGAACAATTTAGTAAACTTGATAATTTCAGTCAAAAATCTTCAAAACCATATAATAAGGCACACAAATCCGCGACATCCAAAAAACAACGGCCGTAAAATGTAAAATATTTGGTTAGGAGATTGGAAAGTAAATTGTAAACATCGTTACAACAGCGTCACCATAAGCAACATAAAATTGAAAAAAAAAACATTAATATTGAATTTGTGGTCAATCTGGTGCTTGCGTTAAATATGGCGGACTGTTTTTCAGGCGGCCGAAGTGTCCATTCTGATTTCATATATTCTGTGGTTATACCGACCATGCCTGGGGACTTCTTATGCGCCATCCGCCATATGGCCCTTTAGACCTCTGCGACGTCGCAGGGCTCGATTTGTCCGGGGTCGTCTGACCACTTACTGAAGGAGCCGACCATCACTCCCGTGTTACAGCACTCGCATTCGCAGTCGATATTGTTAATGCCAAAAAAATCATTCCCTTAATCAGCTGTAATATCTTTTCCTGCTTTTATATATTTTATTGACTTTGCACACCATATTGACTCGCCAATAAGTTGCCAATTGGTATTTGAGATGCAGGAATGGTTAACATACGCTGCTGGTCCTAAAAACAATAAGTCCTTCTTATTCCTTGAACTACGCATTATGGAAAAGTCATTAACGCCATCCCGTAAGATTAAAAAAAAAAAAAAATAAAAATTTGAATCAAAACATAAATATTTTATAGGTAGTTTTAGTTAAGCAAAACATACTTTAATGTCTTCAGGTTTAATTATGGATGTTTGGCCACATAGTGTTTTAATGAGTTTTCCATTTTCGATATTTCTTGTAGCAATAATTTTAACATCATTTTTTTTCATTTTAAAACTGTCGTTTTTGATGTACATATATGTGTTGTCAGTAATAGATTTTTCGTACATCTCCATTTGGTTCTTATATAATTGTTTTTCACGTCTTGTTTTAAATTCAAATTTTTCTACAAGCGTCTTATGCGTTTTGAACCCTATAAAAGTTAAAACTTAATGTATACATAGGCGAAACTAGACTCAGGATTATACATATAATCCTGATTTTTGCTAAACATAGGTACCAAAAACAAATAATTAAAAAAAAATTAGAATATTATAATTTTCAATATTTCTTTAAATTTTTCAAGAAGGCTACATATTGTCTGAACCCTACAAAATATTAAATAAACATGAATAAAAATAATACCAAGATGTATGTCGACTGTCGCCGATGTACAAATATCGTCTGCCAGCGCCAATATGTGAGATTTCTCGATTCTTGGAGCCATTGAAAAAAATTTGAAAAAAAATTTTTGAGAGTTTGCAAGTATAGTTTAATTAAGTTTTTATGGCACAGAGTGTTCCTGAAAAAAAAAAATCTTAAGTATTGTATTGTGTCTTTTTTTTAGTTTAATTCATTTTGAACAGTATACCAAGAAAATAATTTATGTATATTATATTGTATTTAAAATTTAAATTTTTTAAATTTTTATTTTATTATTACATTTGAATTACCTTTTTTTGTGATTTATATATCTGGAGTGGTGCTCCCGGTCTCAGGCCCCAGCTAGTTTTGCGATTGCGTACGGTCGGCCAAACTAGGCCTTCGTGTTGTTCGCTTTCTCCGTCAAGTGGTCGCTGAACTTCGAACCTTTTTGACCATTCTGACCATTCTGATTTCATATATTCTGTAGTTATACTGTCCATGCCTGGGGACTTCTTATGCGCCTTCCGCCATATGGCCCTTTTGACCTCTGCGACGTCGCAGGGCTCGATTTGTCCGGGGTCGTCTGACCACTTACTGAAGGAGCCGACCATTACTCCCGTCTCTATCCTGGCCGCTATCTGCTCAGGGCTCTCGTTTTCATAGCTGTCGCTGGGAACCAGGGTATCCATCAGTCTTTTTCCTGTTTCCCCAAGAGACGTGGTGAACGTGTCGTTCTCTTTTCGGACGGCTGTTGGAAGGTTCTCAGAGGGTCTGCTACCGCCCGTTTTCAGCCATTTGAAGACTGGACCCCCCCCCCCCCCCAGGGTTCGCTATTCCCTGTCTCTGTTACAACGTCCCGCCTGGCCCTGAAACAATGTTTTTTATGGGTCGCTTTCAGTCTTTTAAACTTGGCGCGTAGAGCCCGTCGTTCTAACGCGTTGTTAGCGTTCCTGAGTTTGACCTTCCAACGGCCAAGGATGCCAAGTTCCCTATTGAGCGTATCGTTCCACCAAGGGGGAGGTCTGTGCCTACTATCCTGCTTTTTTCTCATGTAGTAGGAGGAGATCAGCGTAAGCTGGGCGTCCCCGTTAGCGATTGTGGCCACGGCATTATACTAGGTACTTAACTGCCTTAGGCCCAGGACACTTATGGCTTGGTTCACTATAACGACAGCGGACCTGGGTTCGCTGCCGCTCGCTATCACATTGAAAAGGCGCCTGTGCAGCAGGTAGACCATCGGTTGCGGGCTCTTTGTATCAGACAGATATCGATGGACTTGCTAACCAATAATTGTTCAAGCTCTCATGCATTACGGCTTTTTTTGACCTAGCAGCGTTTAGCTGAACCACTTTAATTGGCATCTCGTTTTGCACTCGGGCAGCAAGCCTGCTATTGTCTGTGTTGATTATGCAGTCAACCAACATAGCCGTTCCTTGCGTTCATCAACCTCGGTTCGAGCTGGTCGATCCTCGGGGCTACCTGTCTCGTTATCGCTTTCCAAAGCCAAATGACCTATACCAGGGTCGACCCTTTCAGTCGGCCGGGTACGACCTGGTCTTTTCCGCCCTTTTCTCCAGCGTCTATTTTTCGAGCCAGACGGTGGGGTCGACACCGACCGTAGTGGTTCCAGCGTCTCGACCGGCTATGGGGTTTTCTGTCGACGGGCCGATCAGCTCCGCCAAAGAACTAAATCTTATACACATTGGTGGTGGGACCCCGTAAACCGAATTCTCACCTTCCGGGCCGCAGCCCGGCGGGGTGTCTTTACTCTGTGCCATTGTGTCCATAAGTTTAGTAGTCTGCTCTTAGACGGCGCGCGACCATTGCGCCGAATTTCCATATCACCGGGTGGGTCGGTTCGGAGATACGCCCTCCGCTGGCGTTGAGTGTCGGGACGGGGGCTACCCGAGCGGGGGCGAGAGGCTTATTAGGCCGTTCGCCCTCGTCCAGCCCTGCAACCACGCAGGGCTCGCCAGACGCGGTCTCAAGGCCGCGGCCCGCTTTCGCCCATCAACGGTTCCGTACCACCGAGGACAGGCTAAACTGTGTTTTGGCCATATTGATCTAGGTTATCATAATATTCCATTTATATAGATACACAATAGAATTTTGGGTGTTTGAATAGGTACTATTTATTAAACCTTGGTTTTTGATAATGACCGAAGAACGCAACGAGTGATTTTATTGAATGGTCCCTATACATAAAGTACACCATACATAAATAGTATGCCAGTTGCTCGCCTGAACACCAGTTTCTAACGGTTTCTAATGCAAAGAATGCATGTAACGTTCCTTTGTTGTGTGCGTTTGAACCGCTCGTAGCGCTAGTGTAGTCGAGTGTCTACTATGAAACGTTTGTATGTCGGCACTTCGGCAGTTGGCTGCTGGCTGACCGGTCGTCGTCTTGTGCCTTCATTATTTTTACAATCGTCTCGTGCGATGCTCATTTTAGTATACATTTTATTCCGTGTCCTAATTGCTTCTAGTCTTAAGACGAAATGTCAAAATCCTTTACTTAGAAAAAAATGTTATATACACGCAGACCACTATTTAGTACGATTTAATTGTACTTTATCACAACTGGAGTTGTATGACACAATGTATGTTTGACTAGGTATCGTGTTGTTTGTTTTACACTCATATTGAGCCTGTGTTAACTGGAGTAATAGTGAACACGATATCTTGTGCGGGCACATTCTATACCCATCTATCTTGACTAATATTGTCAGCTTTCCAATCGATAATTTTTTTTGCTCATATGCAGGCGAATGTTATAAAATGTGAATTGCTAGAACTGCCACGAGTCCATTCGTGTTTGAACGTTGTCTTTAGCAAAATACAGGTAGGTAGGTTACGAAATTTTTGTACAACAATTATACTGGTTTATGATCAGAGTCCATTAATGTCGTGTCAAACGGTTTAAAGGTCTACAAACCTATATAATTTATTCTGTACTCGCGAGCCGCTGTGTGGGTACCTAACGTCACAAATGTGCCTGTCACCCGAGGCAATTACATTGATGAATAAAAATAAACAATGAACGGATTGAGTGGTGAGAGTAAATACCTACTAACCAGAAATAAAAATATTCTCTAACTATAAATTTTGAATACACATTTTAACAATATCTAATTTTATTATAAATTGATGTTCAATTAGATAGATGAGCTGAGACTCGGTTTATCTTAAATGGTACCTTTGGTTAATTTAAATTATGTATTATTATAGGCAGCATCTCTGACAGAAGTGGATTTACGGCGTATTTCCAGAGGTCAGGGCCATAATCGCTGCCTTGCGGGCACCCTTTGGCGAGGGTTTTTCGTATGACTTGGTCGCCAATTTTCATTTCCGACTGGCGACCGTCGAGGTAACTTTTTGTGAGGTCGATGAGGCCGTCGCCGCAGCCGGTGGCCTTCATGTCACTTACCAGTTGTGGCCACCAGAGACAGTCGAACGCGCCCGAGGTATCCAGAAAGATTGCGTGGACGTGTTTTTCTGTCCTCGCCTTCGACCAGTTGAGTACGTGTTGGATTGCGTCGATCGTCGAGAGGTTCTTTGTGAATCCGAACTGTCTTTTCGACATGTGCGCGTCAGTGTCGCGTCGGATTCTTTCTACTATCACGTATTCCAGCGCTTTGGATAGCACGAGTAGTAGGCTTATTGGACGGTATGATTTGGCCTCGGATGGGTCTTTATCCGGTGATTTCTTAATCACTAGTCTGGCCGCCTTCCATGTGCTCGGGAACTTTTTCGCCCCAAGGCAGTTGTTAAACGCATGTGTTATGCTTTCCGCGAGCACCGGCCAAGACTGTCTTAGTTTTTTCGCCGTTACACCACAGAATATATGAAATCAGAATGGTCACATCTCAAAAAACTACATTATTCTTATACGTCAGTGTTGTACTAAAAATAATCTTAAATTTACCTATTGCTATACAATAGTTCAGCTATACAGTTTATATTTCATATTTGTAATTTTGAATACTATTAATAATATGTTGTAAGACGAGCTGAGTAGAAACACCTTTAACTTAAAAATATCATAAATTAAACCGTTCCATTATGGGTTTTCTTCTAAAAAGCTAATCAATGCATCAAAGTACTGATCTGTTTTAGAATGTATGATTCAAATTTCAAGATATTTGTATTTATATTCAACAGATCATTTAATATTCTTCTTTTCTATTTACATACCATGTTTGGCAATTTCGTAACGTTTTTGAGATTTGCATTAACTCATAATATCCAACACGATGTTAAAATGTATTACACATAAATATAGTATATTCAAAATAAATTCAATAGTTTACGTAGTAAAATACTGGTTTTTTCTGTACTATATTTTATATAATTACTGTACAATATTGGTGTAAAACAAATGTTGTAACACAACTATAAATCAATAATAGATTTTAATGGATTAAAAAAATACACACTTATTTCATAGTATTTATTTTGTATAATTAAAGAATATAGGTGACACTTCTGGGACACATATAAAACATAATTCATCATTGAGTAATTATTTTTTTTTATAAACAAGCAAAAAAAAAGTTGCCAAGTAATAATAATAATAAAAATAATAGATTATTTTTTTATTTAAAAATCGAATACAATTAAGAAAATGCAATTGTTTGTCTTCTTAACATCTAAAAAACATCTTCTCTAACATCTATGAAAATAATTTTTTAAATTTTTTTATAATTTTAAGTATTTTTCTATTTTACAAGTCAACATACATTTTTAATATCATATTATAAAAAACTAATATTTTACATGATTTTTTATATTCCAATAATACTGAGTAACCTTATATAGTTTTATAAACATGGTATCAAACAATGTAGGTATAGCTTCTGCCTTAAGTCTATTTTTCTGAAAATTAGAAAACACGTTAGTTTCAAAATGTAAAGAGCAAACACGATACTTGGTGTTAGCAGCCAAATTGTTGGTTGATTTCAGTAAAAGGAACTAGACGACTCGAATTTGTGAGCCGTGGCAAAAGGACTACGGCATGTAGAAGGGGGGAAGGTCGTCCCAGTAGGTCCGATAAGCGGGCCACCTGGGAGTGGGGTTTCGCGACTGACTAAAGGGTCAGCTATTAATTGATTGCCGCCCTCCGCCGCTGGGGCAAAAGATGCAGGTGATCACATTTGCAATTTTCAATCCAAACAGCACATCTAAAATATTATTGTGAATATAATTAATAATCAAAAAATTAATAAGACATTTTAAAAAAGAATAACAGTTTAGTCAGTTGCAATAATACCTAAAAAACATACGTGTAATATGCATTGTTTGGACTAGAATTAATTCTCACAATACATAAGTATTAAGCAGGTACCTGGTATGTGTAATTAATTATTTTAACAACCAGCTTAAAATCAAATTTATGGTAGGTTAGGTTAGGTTATGAAACAAAAGTAAGTATTAATGAACTGTTAGGCTATTCAAAACCGAAACAAAGATAACAAAGATTTTTCTTACCTGGCAGGTTCATTTGGGAGAGTAAAAAAACTTATGGTCTCCTTATTCAAAATGTAGCATTTAAAATTGCTCAAATAACATTTTGAATACTGTTTGGCCCGTTTATTAACAAAAAACTCCATTGCGCAAAATTAAAAAAATACACAATAATGTAAGTGAACAATTTAGTAAACTTGATAATTTCAGTCAAAAATCTTCAAAACCATATAATAAGGCACACAAATCCGCGACATCCAAAAAACAACGGCCGTAAAATGTAAAATATTTGGTTAGGAGATTGGAAAGTAAATTGTAAACATCGTTACAACAGCGTCACCATAAGCAACATAAAATTGAAAAAAAAACATTAATATTGAATTTGTGGTCAATCTGGTGCTTGCGTTAAATATGGCGGACTGTTTTTCAGGCGGCCGAAGTGTCCATTCTGATTTCATATATTCTGTGGTTATACCGACCATGCCTGGGGACTTCTTATGCGCCATCCGCCATATGGCCCTTTAGACCTCTGCGACGTCGCAGGGCTCGATTTGTCCGGGGTCGTCTGACCACTTACTGAAGGAGCCGACCATCACTCCCGTGTTACAGCACTCGCATTCGCAGTCGATATTGTTAATGCCAAAAAAATCATTCCCTTAATCAGCTGTAATATCTTTTCCTGCTTTTATATATTTTATTGACTTTGCACACCATATTGACTCGCCAATAAGTTGCCAATTGGTATTTGAGATGCAGGAATGGTTAACATACGCTGCTGGTCCTAAAAACAATAAGTCCTTCTTATTCCTTGAACTACGCATTATGGAAAAGTCATTAACGCCATCCCGTAAGATTAAAAAAAAAAAAAATAAAAATTTGAATCAAAACATAAATATTTTATAGGTAGTTTTAGTTAAGCAAAACATACTTTAATGTCTTCAGGTTTAATTATGGATGTTTGGCCACATAGTGTTTTAATGAGTTTTCCATTTTCGATATTTCTTGTAGCAATAATTTTAACATCATTTTTTTTCATTTTAAAACTGTCGTTTTTGATGTACATATATGTGTTGTCAGTAATAGATTTTTCGTACATCTCCATTTGGTTCTTATATAATTGTTTTTCACGTCTTGTTTTAAATTCAAATTTTTCTACAAGCGTCTTATGCGTTTTGAACCCTATAAAAGTTAAAACTTAATGTATACATAGGCGAAACTAGACTCAGGATTATACATATAATCCTGATTTTTGCTAAACATAGGTACCAAAAACAAATAATTAAAAAAAAATTAGAATATTATAATTTTCAATATTTCTTTAAATTTTTCAAGAAGGCTACATATTGTCTGAACCCTACAAAATATTAAATAAACATGAATAAAAATAATACCAAGATGTATGTCGACTGTCGCCGATGTACAAATATCGTCTGCCAGCGCCAATATGTGAGATTTCTCGATTCTTGGAGCCATTGAAAAAAATTTGAAAAAAAATTTTTGAGAGTTTGCAAGTATAGTTTAATTAAGTTTTTATGGCACAGAGTGTTCCTGAAAAAAAAAAATCTTAAGTATTGTATTGTGTCTTTTTTTTAGTTTAATTCATTTTGAACAGTATACCAAGAAAATAATTTATGTATATTATATTGTATTTAAAATTTAAATTTTTTAAATTTTTATTTTATTATTACATTTGAATTACCTTTTTTTGTGATTTATATATCTGGAGTGGTGCTCCCGGTCTCAGGCCCCAGCTAGTTTTGCGATTGCGTACGGTCGGCCAAACTAGGCCTTCGTGTTGTTCGCTTTCTCCGTCAAGTGGTCGCTGAACTTCGAACCTTTTTGACCATTCTGACCATTCTGATTTCATATATTCTGTAGTTATACTGTCCATGCCTGGGGACTTCTTATGCGCCTTCCGCCATATGGCCCTTTTGACCTCTGCGACGTCGCAGGGCTCGATTTGTCCGGGGTCGTCTGACCACTTACTGAAGGAGCCGACCATTACTCCCGTCTCTATCCTGGCCGCTATCTGCTCAGGGCTCTCGTTTTCATAGCTGTCGCTGGGAACCAGGGTATCCATCAGTCTTTTTCCTGTTTCCCCAAGAGACGTGGTGAACGTGTCGTTCTCTTTTCGGACGGCTGTTGGAAGGTTCTCAGAGGGTCTGCTACCGCCCGTTTTCAGCCATTTGAAGACTGGACCCCCCCCCCCCCCCAGGGTTCGCTATTCCCTGTCTCTGTTACAACGTCCCGCCTGGCCCTGAAACAATGTTTTTTATGGGTCGCTTTCAGTCTTTTAAACTTGGCGCGTAGAGCCCGTCGTTCTAACGCGTTGTTAGCGTTCCTGAGTTTGACCTTCCAACGGCCAAGGATGCCAAGTTCCCTATTGAGCGTATCGTTCCACCAAGGGGGAGGTCTGTGCCTACTATCCTGCTTTTTTCTCATGTAGTAGGAGGAGATCAGCGTAAGCTGGGCGTCCCCGTTAGCGATTGTGGCCACGGCATTATACTAGGTACTTAACTGCCTTAGGCCCATGACACTTATGGCTTGGTTCACTATAACGACAGCGGACCTGGGTTCGCTGCCGCTCGCTATCACATTGAAAAGGCGCCTGTGCAGCAGGTAGACCATCGGTTGCGGGCTCTTTGTATCAGACAGATATCGATGGACTTGCTAACCAATAATTGTTCAAGCTCTCATGCATTACGGCTTTTTTTGACCTAGCAGCGTTTAGCTGAACCACTTTAATTGGCATCTCGTTTTGCACTCGGGCAGCAAGCCTGCTATTGTCTGTGTTGATTATGCAGTCAACCAACATAGCCGTTCCTTGCGTTCATCAACCTCGGTTCGAGCTGGTCGATCCTCGGGGCTACCTGTCTCGTTATCGCTTTCCAAAGCCAAATGACCTATACCAGGGTCGACCCTTTCAGTCGGCCGGGTACGACCTGGTCTTTTCCGCCCTTTTCTCCAGCGTCTATTTTTCGAGCCAGACGGTGGGGTCGACACCGACCGTAGTGGTTCCAGCGTCTCGACCGGCTATGGGGTTTTCTGTCGACGGGCCGATCAGCTCCGCCAAAGAACTAAATCTTATACACATTGGTGGTGGGACCCCGTAAACCGAATTCTCACCTTCCGGGCCGCAGCCCGGCGGGGTGTCTTTACTCTGTGCCATTGTGTCCATAAGTTTAGTAGTCTGCTCTTAGCCGGCGCGCGACCATTGCGCCGAATTTCCATATCACCGGGTGGGTCGGTTCGGAGATACGCCCTCCGCTGGCGTTGAGTGTCGGGACGGGGGCTACCCGAGCGGGGGCGAGAGGCTTATTAGGCCGTTCGCCCTCGTCCAGCCCTGCAACCACGCAGGGCTCGCCGGACGCGGTCTCAAGGCCGCGGCCCGCTTTCGCCCATCAACGGTTCCGTACCACCGAGGACAGGCTAAACTGTGTTTTGGCCATATTGATCTAGGTTATCATAATATTCCATTTATATAGATACACAATAGAATTTTGGGTGTTTGAATAGGTACTATTTATTAAACCTTGGTTTTTGATAATGACCGAAGAACGCAACGAGTGATTTTATTGAATGGTCCCTATACATAAAGTACACCATACATAAATAGTATGCCAGTTGCTCGCCTGAACACCAGTTTCTAACGGTTTCTAATGCAAAGAATGCATGTAACTTTCCTTTGTTGTGTGCGTTTGAACCGCTCGTAGCGCTAGTGTAGTCGAGTGTCTACAATGAAACGTTTGTATGTCGGCACTTCGGCAGTTGGCTGCTGGCTGACCGGTCGTCGTCTTGTGCCTTCATTATTTTTACAATCGTCTCGTGCGATGCTCATTTTAGTATACATTTTATTCCGTGTCCTAATTGCTTCTAGTCTTAAGACGAAATGTCAAAATCCTTTACTTAGAAAAAAATGTTATATACACGCAGACCACTATTTAGTACGATTTAATTGTACTTTATCACAACTGGAGTTGTATGACACAATGTATGTTTGACTAGGTATCGTGTTGTTTGTTTTACACTCATATTGAGCCTGTGTTAACTGGAGTAATAGTGAACACGATATCTTGTGCGGGCACATTCTATACCCATCTATCTTGACTAATATTGTCAGCTTTCCAATCGATAATTTTTTTTGCTCATATGCAGGCGAATGTTATAAAATGTGAATTGCTAGAACTGCCACGAGTCCATTCGTGTTTGAACGTTGTCTTTAGCAAAATACAGGTAGGTAGGTTACGAAATTTTTGTACAACAATTATACTGGTTTATGATCAGAGTCCATTAATGTCGTGTCAAACGGTTTAAAGGTCTACAAACCTATATAATTTATTCTGTACTCGCGAGCCGCTGTGTGGGTACCTAACGTCACAAATGTGCCTGTCACCCGAGGCAATTACATTGATGAATAAAAATAAACAATGAACGGATTGAGTGGTGAGAGTAAATACCTACTAACCAGAAATAAAAATATTCTCTAACTATAAATTTTGAATACACATTTTAACAATATCTAATTTTATTATAAATTGATGTTCAATTAGATAGATGAGCTGAGACTCGGTTTATCTTAAATGGTACCTTTGGTTAATTTAAATTATGTATTATTATAGGCAGCATCTCTGACAGAAGTGGATTTACGGCGTATTTCCAGAGGTCAGGGCCATAATCGCTGCCTTGCGGGCACCCTTTGGCGAGGGTTTTTCGTATGACTTGGTCGCCAATTTTCATTTCCGACTGGCGACCGTCGAGGTAACTTTTTGTGAGGTCGATGAGGCCGTCGCCGCAGCCGGTGGCCTTCATGTCACTTACCAGTTGTGGCCACCAGAGACAGTCGAACGCGCCCGAGGTATCCAGAAAGATTGCGTGGACGTGTTTTTCTGTCCTCGCCTTCGACCAGTTGAGTACGTGTTGGATTGCGTCGATCGTCGAGAGGTTCTTTGTGAATCCGAACTGTCTTTTCGACATGTGCGCGTCGGATTCTTTCTACTATCACGTATTCCAGCGCTTTGGATAGCACGAGTAGTAGGCTTATTGGACGGTATGATTTGGCCTCGGATGGGTCTTTATCCGGTGATTTCTTAATCACTAGTCTGGCCGCCTTCCATGTGCTCGGGAACTTTTTCGCCCCAAGGCAGTTGTTAAACGCATGTGTTATGCTTTCCGCGAGCACCGGCCAAGACTGTCTTAGTTTTTTCGCCGTTACACCACAGAATATATGAAATCAGAATGGTCACATCTCAAAAAACTACATTATTCTTATACGTCAGTGTTGTACTAAAAATAATCTTAAATTTACCTATTGCTATACAATAGTTCAGCTATACAGTTTATATTTCATATTTGTAATTTTGAATACTATTAATAATATGTTGTAAGACGAGCTGAGTAGAAACACCTTTAACTTAAAAATATCATAAATTAAACCGTTCCATTATGGGTTTTCTTCTAAAAAGCTAATCAATGCATCAAAGTACTGATCTGTTTTAGAATGTATGATTCAAATTTCAAGATATTTGTATTTATATTCAACAGATCATTTAATATTCTTCTTTTCTATTTACATACCATGTTTGGCAATTTCGTAACGTTTTTGAGATTTGCATTAACTCATAATATCCAACACGATGTTAAAATGTATTACACATAAATATAGTATATTCAAAATAAATTCAATAGTTTACGTAGTAAAATACTGGTTTTTTCTGTACTATATTTTATATAATTACTGTACAATATTGGTGTAAAACAAATGTTGTAACACAACTATAAATCAATAATAGATTTTAATGGATTAAAAAAATACACACTTATTTCATAGTATTTATTTTGTATAATTAAAGAATATAGGTGACACTTCTGGGACACATATAAAACATAATTCATCATTGAGTAATTATTTTTTTTTTTATAAACAAGCAAAAAAAAAGTTACCAAGTAATAACAATAATAAAAATAATAGATTATTTTTTTATTTAAAAATCGAATACAATTAAGAAAATGCAATTGTTTGTCTTCTTAACATCTAAAAAACATCTTCTCTAACATCTATGAAAATAATTTTTTAAATTTTTTTATAACTTTAAGAATTTTTCTATTTTACAAGTCAACATACATTTTTAATATCATATTATAAAAAACTAATATTTTACATGATTTTTTATATTCCAATAATACTGAGTAACCTTATATAGTTTTATAAACATGGTATCAAACAATGTAGGTATAGCTTCTGCCTTAAGTCTATTTTTCTGAAAATTAGAAAACACGTTAGTTTCAAAATGTAAAGAGCAAACACGATACTTGGTGTTAGCAGCCAAATTGTTGGTTGATTTCAGTAAAAGGAACTAGACGACTCGAATTTGTGAGCCGTGGCAAAAGGACTACGGCATGTAGAAGGGGGGAAGGTCGTCCCAGTAGGTCCGATAAGCGGGCCACCTGGGAGTGGGGTTTCGCGACTGACTAAAGGGTCAGCTATTAATTGATTGCCGCCCTCCGCCGCTGGGGCAAAAGATGCAGGTGATCACATTTGCAATTTTCAATCCAAACAGCACATCTAAAATATTATTGTGAATATAATTAATAATCAAAAAATTAATAAGACATTTTAAAAAAGAATAACAGTTTAGTCAGTTGCAATAATACCTAAAAAACATACGTGTAATATGCATTGTTTGGACTAGAATTAATTCTCACAATACATAAGTATTAAGCAGGTACCTGGTATGTGTAATTAATTATTTTAACAACCAGCTTAAAATCAAATTTATGGTAGGTTAGGTTAGGTTATGAAACAAAAGTAAGTATTAATGAACTGTTAGGCTATTCAAAACCGAAACAAAGATAACAAAGATTTTTCTTACCTGGCAGGTTCATTTGGGAGAGTAAAAAAACTTATGGTCTCCTTATTCAAAATGTAGCTTTTAAAATTGCTCAAATAACATTTTGAATACTGTTTGGCCCGTTTATTAACAAAAAACTCCATTGCGCAAAATTAAAAAAATACACAATAATGTAAGTGAACAATTTAGTAAACTTGATAATTTCAGTCAAAAATCTTCAAAACCATATAATAAGGCACACAAATCCGCGACATCCAAAAAACAACGGCCGTAAAATGTAAAATATTTGGTTAGGAGATTGGAAAGTAAATTGTAAACATCGTTACAACAGCGTCACCATAAGCAACATAAAATTGAAAAAAAAACATTAATATTGAATTTGTGGTCAATCTGGTGCTTGCGTTAAATATGGCGGACTGTTTTTCAGGCGGCCGAAGTGTCCATTCTGATTTCATATATTCTGTGGTTATACCGACCATGCCTGGGGACTTCTTATGCGCCATCCGCCATATGGCCCTTTAGACCTCTGCGACGTCGCAGGGCTCGATTTGTCCGGGGTCGTCTGACCACTTACTGAAGGAGCCGACCATCACTCCCGTGTTACAGCACTCGCATTCGCAGTCGATATTGTTAATGCCAAAAAAATCATTCCCTTAATCAGCTGTAATATCTTTTCCTGCTTTTATATATTTTATTGACTTTGCACACCATATTGACTCGCCAATAAGTTGCCAATTGGTATTTGAGATGCAGGAATGGTTAACATACGCTGCTGGTCCTAAAAACAATAAGTCCTTCTTATTCCTTGAACTACGCATTATGGAAAAGTCATTAACGCCATCCCGTAAGATTAAAAAAAAAAAAAATAAAAATTTGAATCAAAACATAAATATTTTATAGGTAGTTTTAGTTAAGCAAAACATACTTTAATGTCTTCAGGTTTAATTATGGATGTTTGGCCACATAGTGTTTTAATGAGTTTTCCATTTTCGATATTTCTTGTAGCAATAATTTTAACATCATTTTTTTTCATTTTAAAACTGTCGTTTTTGATGTACATATATGTGTTGTCAGTAATAGATTTTTCGTACATCTCCATTTGGTTCTTATATAATTGTTTTTCACGTCTTGTTTTAAATTCAAATTTTTCTACAAGCGTCTTATGCGTTTTGAACCCTATAAAAGTTAAAACTTAATGTATACATAGGCGAAACTAGACTCAGGATTATACATATAATCCTGATTTTTGCTAAACATAGGTACCAAAAACAAATAATTAAAAAAAAATTAGAATATTATAATTTTCAATATTTCTTTAAATTTTTCAAGAAGGCTACATATTGTCTGAACCCTACAAAATATTAAATAAACATGAATAAAAATAATACCAAGATGTATGTCGACTGTCGCCGATGTACAAATATCGTCTGCCAGCGCCAATATGTGAGATTTCTCGATTCTTGGAGCCATTGAAAAAAATTTGAAAAAAAATTTTTGAGAGTTTACAAGTATAGTTTAATTAAGTTTTTATGGCACAGAGTGTTCCTGAAAAAAAAAAATCTTAAGTATTGTATTGTGTCTTTTTTTTAGTTTAATTCATTTTGAACAGTATACCAAGAAAATAATTTATGTATATTATATTGTATTTAAAATTTAAATTTTTTAAATTTTTATTTTATTATTACATTTGAATTACCTTTTTTTGTGATTTATATATCTGGAGTGGTGCTCCCGGTCTCAGGCCCCAGCTAGTTTTGCGATTGCGTACGGTCGGCCAAACTAGGCCTTCGTGTTGTTCGCTTTCTCCGTCAAGTGGTCGCTGAACTTCGAACCTTTTTGACCATTCTGACCATTCTGATTTCATATATTCTGTAGTTATACTGTCCATGCCTGGGGACTTCTTATGCGCCTTCCGCCATATGGCCCTTTTGACCTCTGCGACGTCGCAGGGCTCGATTTGTCCGGGGTCGTCTGACCACTTACTGAAGGAGCCGACCATTACTCCCGTCTCTATCCTGGCCGCTATCTGCTCAGGGCTCTCGTTTTCATAGCTGTCGCTGGGAACCAGGGTATCCATCAGTCTTTTTCCTGTTTCCCCAAGAGACGTGGTGAACGTGTCGTTCTCTTTTCGGACGGCTGTTGGAAGGTTCTCAGAGGGTCTGCTACCGCCCGTTTTCAGCCATTTGAAGACTGGACCCCCCCCCCCCCCAGGGTTCGCTATTCCCTGTCTCTGTTACAACGTCCCGCCTGGCCCTGAAACAATGTTTTTTATGGGTCGCTTTCAGTCTTTTAAACTTGGCGCGTAGAGCCCGTCGTTCTAACGCGTTGTTAGCGTTCCTGAGTTTGACCTTCCAACGGCCAAGGATGCCAAGTTCCCTATTGAGCGTATCGTTCCACCAAGGGGGAGGTCTGTGCCTACTATCCTGCTTTTTTCTCATGTAGTAGGAGGAGATCAGCGTAAGCTGGGCGTCCCCGTTAGCGATTGTGGCCACGGCATTATACTAGGTACTTAACTGCCTTAGGCCCAGGACACTTATGGCTTGGTTCACTATAACGACAGCGGACCTGGGTTCGCTGCCGCTCGCTATCACATTGAAAAGGCGCCTGTGCAGCAGGTAGACCATCGGTTGCGGGCTCTTTGTATCAGACAGATATCGATGGACTTGCTAACCAATAATTGTTCAAGCTCTCATGCATTACGGCTTTTTTTGACCTAGCAGCGTTTAGCTGAACCACTTTAATTGGCATCTCGTTTTGCACTCGGGCAGCAAGCCTGCTATTGTCTGTGTTGATTATGCAGTCAACCAACATAGCCGTTCCTTGCGTTCATCAACCTCGGTTCGAGCTGGTCGATCCTCGGGGCTACCTGTCTCGTTATCGCTTTCCAAAGCCAAATGACCTATACCAGGGTCGACCCTTTCAGTCGGCCGGGTACGACCTGGTCTTTTCCGCCCTTTTCTCCAGCGTCTATTTTTCGAGCCAGACGGTGGGGTCGACACCGACCGTAGTGGTTCCAGCGTCTCGACCGGCTATGGGGTTTTCTGTCGACGGGCCGATCAGCTCCGCCAAAGAACTAAATCTTATACACATTGGTGGTGGGACCCCGTAAACCGAATTCTCACCTTCCGGGCCGCAGCCCGGCGGGGTGTCTTTACTCTGTGCCATTGTGTCCATAAGTTTAGTAGTCTGCTCTTAGACGGCGCGCGACCATTGCGCCGAATTTCCATATCACCGGGTGGGTCGGTTCGGAGATACGCCCTCCGCTGGCGTTGAGTGTCGGGACGGGGGGCTACCCGAGCGGGGGCGAGAGGCTTATTAGGCCGTTCGCCCTCGTCCAGCCCTGCAACCACGCAGGGCTCGCCAGACGCGGTCTCAAGGCCGCGGCCCGCTTTCGCCCATCAACGGTTCCGTACCACCGAGGACAGGCTAAACTGTGTTTTGGCCATATTGATCTAGGTTATCATAATATTCCATTTATATAGATACACAATAGAATTTTGGGTGTTTGAATAGGTACTATTTATTAAACCTTGGTTTTTGATAATGACCGAAGAACGCAACGAGTGATTTTATTGAATGGTCCCTATACATAAAGTACACCATACATAAATAGTATGCCAGTTGCTCGCCTGAACACCAGTTTCTAACGGTTTCTAATGCAAAGAATGCATGTAACGTTCCTTTGTTGTGTGCGTTTGAACCGCTCGTAGCGCTAGTGTAGTCGAGTGTCTACTATGAAACGTTTGTATGTCGGCACTTCGGCAGTTGGCTGCTGGCTGACCGGTCGTCGTCTTGTGCCTTCATTATTTTTACAATCGTCTCGTGCGATGCTCATTTTAGTATACATTTTATTCCGTGTCCTAATTGCTTCTAGTCTTAAGACGAAATGTCAAAATCCTTTACTTAGAAAAAAATGTTATATACACGCAGACCACTATTTAGTACGATTTAATTGTACTTTATCACAACTGGAGTTGTATGACACAATGTATGTTTGACTAGGTCCTCCGAGGGCCGCCCCAATACCCCGTCACCTGCCCTTGCCTCCTCGAGGCGTCCCCCCTCTCCTACCGAGTCGTCCAGCTCCATGTCCGAGTCCATGAGCCGGGTCTCGTTCACTATGCTAGTTAAAACTATCGAGCCTGCCTACTCGAGCCACCAGCGACTTTTCCGACTTAACGTACTAACGCCACTGGTTCTCTGCTAACTTAACTCGCCTCCTCCACTTTCCCCTGCAGAACCGTGTTCTGCCTTAGGGCCTCGTCCAACAAAACCTCATACCTGTCCCTGATGACCAAAACCTGCTTGTAAAAAGCCGCCGAAATCTTCTTTTTGTCTTTCTCGACCAGCAACGCTACATCGAGATCCCTGGCTATTTTCCTGACCTTTTCGGGGAAGGTCAGCAGCCCATCAGAGGCGCACTCGGAAGTGCCCTCCTCCTCCTGGCCAGCCACCTTCCTCCGTTTTGCCTGGGGTACGGGGTCCTCCGAGGGCCGCCCCAGTACCCCTTCTCCAGCCCTTGCCTCCTCGAGGCGTCCCCCCTCGCCTACCGAGTCGTCCAGCTCCATGTCCGAGTCCATGAGCCGGGTCTCGTTCACTATGCTAGTTAAAACTATCGAGCCTGCCTACTCGAGCCACCAGCGACTTTTCCGACTTAACGTACTAACGCCACTGGTTCTCTGCTAACTTAAAGTTATCAAGCCTAACCGCCCGCTGGTAGCGCCGATTCCGCCGAGTAAGGAACCCGCGTACTTAACGCTCCTTGGGCTAGGGTCACCTAACAATTAATGAAGCCTAACTCCTTACCTGAGGGCCGACTGCGCCGCAACTCTTCACCCTAAGGTTTATACAGATCGACTCAAAATCGACACCGATCTGTTCGCGGGTAGTTTAGCGCGCCACTCGCGTACGCGCACGCACTGCGCGTCGACTGCTGGTGGGGTGTGCCTCGCGGCCGCACCCGCACGACCGGCGCTGAGTGGCACACGGGTGCGCACTCGCAGTTTCCCGCGCGCTGGTGCTGTCGGACGCACGCACTCGCACTTACTCGCACACGGCACGCCTCACGTACGCCACCTGGCTGCTGACGCGTCACTCGGAGCACCTGGTCTCGGCGAACGCACGCACGGGATCCGCCGCGCGTTTCGGCGTCACCTGAGCTTTAGCTGCCGATTTCTCCACCGCTGGTTGTCCGATGTACTCGCTGTTTGGACAGATCGATTTGTTTTGAAAAAGACTATCCGACCGTTCCACCCGCGTTGTCGTACGACGTCTCGGAGGCCCTGAATCCGATGAAGAAGTCCCTAAGCCTAACTTTGGCGCAACTTAGCGAACTTTAACGCGACCACCACCAAAATTTGTGTCCGAAAGACACAGAGCTCTGGGGATTTGTTCCGACGCAAAATTCGCAAAATCCACCGAGAAAACGCAAAAAGAGTTTTTGCCTACCGGGCGTAAACAACAGTTTACGCTTGCGGTCTGCGAAAAACGCCCTTGACGCTTCGTAACCTACCCGATTTTCTCGCGCGTTATATCGCCGGATGCGTCTCGTTGAGACGAATCTTTTGATACCTCACACTCGAAAATCGCCTTGACCTGACCCTGTTGAAACACTGAAAATCGCGGAGCACCTGTAAAACACGACTGCACTGTACGGCTGCCAAACGACCACTTAGTAGATAGGGACACGAGTATCCGGGTTTTTCGGCTTGCGCCTACCGCCGTCCGTCCGTGCCTTAGCGCTGAGCGCTACTAACGGGCGGAGGGGGAACTAGTGCGGCGGTAGCTAAGCCACCGACGCCCTAGGGTCTTCTATGGAACACCAGCACCGGGCCTAGGGCCCGTACCTTACTTGAGGACCGGGACGACTCAATTAAGTGCCGCCTGGGTACCAGCCTCCCACTAGGTACAGTGGTTTTGATGCTCTACTATCTTGCGCCTGTCCCACAACCACCACGTTTCAGCCGAGGTAGGCTCCTCAACCTTGAGGGGCGTCGCCGCCAGAACGGCAAGCCGGTCCGGCGGGCAACGGGGCTCCCCTCTCCCGTGGTACCGACTAGGTTTATTGTTGACGTCGGTGGGTCAACGCGGTCTAGGACCTCCCGCTATTTTGGCTCCCCAGCCGGCTAGTGGTGGGCCTTGCAGTGGAGATTCGGACCGACGCCTAAACGCCTGCCCCGGGTCCCCACCAACCCTCCCGCCGCCTATGGCGAGACCTACCTAACCTATCTTAAGCCTACCCTGTCCGACGCTCTCTTGGCCTCGATGGCCTCCCTAGCAAAGCGGCGCAGGGCACAGTAGTTCGACCTCGTGTCCAGAAACACCTTGGTCTCACACGGCCATGCGTCCTCGCCTATAAGCCTGATAACCCGATCTCTCTCAGCAGAGAGCAACGGGCATCTGTAGAGCACATGGTCTACCGTCTCGTCCCCGGTCTCACATCTGCACGAGCCCGTTCCCCTCAGAGCAAAGGACTCTAACTTAGAGTTAAAGTCACCGTGCCCCGTAAGGAACTGGCTCACATAGTGATCCACCTCGAGGGGCAGATCCAGTCTCCTCCTGATGTCGGGAATCATAGCGTGGGTCCAGCGACCCTTCCCACTACTATCCCACCTATCCTGCCAGATGTCCAGAATCCTATCCCACTGATCTTGCATCTCCTCCTCCGAGATCAGACCAGTTTTCCTTTCCTTCCTAACCACAAACCACTGAATTTCCAAATCAAGAGGCAGCTGCCCAGCTACCACCTGCAACGCGTCCGTCGAGGTAGTACTGTATGCCCCTGTGAGAGAGAGGAGGGCCCTCCTCTGCTTGCTGCCGAGGAGTTTTATCGCCTTCTTGGTGAGAACCCCCTTGGACCAGATCTCCGCAGCGTAAGTGATACGGGGCAGAAAGACTGCCCTATATATTACGGCGGAGGTGGCCTGTCGGAGGCCCCAGTCAGCAGACGAGGCCGCTCTGAGCCTACTGTACAACGAGTCGGACTTTCCGGCCACGATGCTCACGTGCGCCCAGAAATTTCTCCTACTGTCCAGTTCAACACCCAGATACCTAACTGATCCCACGGCCACGATATTCTCAGCCCCGAAAGGGACAGTGAAACCTGGCCGCAGACCGCCTTTCAGAGGGATGGCTTGAGACTTACTCGCCGAGAAGGTTAACCCTCTCAGCTCCGCCCAGGCGCGCAAGGCACCGAGCGTTGCTCTCGCCGTCTCCTGAATGTCCAAGAGGTCGGAGCCCGCGATAAGAACCGCCAGGTCATCCGCATACGCGACAAGCTTAACCCTATCATCATTGTTGGTGACCAACGCCCTATCCATCGACAAATTCCAAAGACTTGGCCCTAACTGTGAGCCCTGCGGGCAGCCTCTGGTGAGATCCGCGAAAGCTGTCGCTCCCTCCACCGAGAGCACCGCCCTTCTGCCCGTCAGATAGCTTTGTATGATAGACCTGGTCGCATCAGATGCCCCCAGATCCATCATGTCCCTGATCAACATGTTCCATCTCAGGTTGTCAAAGGCACCCGAGATGTCCAAGAAAATGCCTACCACTGTTTCCTCTTGTTCGTCCACCCAATCCAGGCACGACCTAATCGCGCTGATTGTGGACTTGCCGACCCTGAAACCATGTTGCTCTTCAGAAAGAGCTCCCCCGTTTCCTCCTCAAGTCTGTCCACCACCAGCCGCTCCAGCACCTTTGACGGCGCCGAAAGCAGGCTAACTGGTCTATATGACTTAGGAAGACTCGGGTCCCTGTCCTCTCCCTTCTTGATGACGACGACCTCAGCTGTCTTCCAGCAATCTGGAAAGACCGACCTCCTGAGGCACTCTCTCAGGACGTTGGTTAATGGTGTACCTATAACACCCCAAGCCTTCCTGAGCACCCCGGCGGTGATACCGTCCAGTCCCGGAGCCTTGTTAGGGGCCATCCTCCAGACGGCCCTTCTAACCTCGGCCTCCGTGACCTCCGGCCTCTCATTACCCACTCTCTCTCGCTCAAAGACGGGAGCAACTCCATCCCGAGGGATGAGGCTCTCCAACAGACATTCAGCCGTCTCCAAGGCCGTCACCGTGAAGGTTCCGTCACCTCGGAGCACGGAGTTAGGAGTCCTACTCTTCGAAGATCCGTTCCTAGCCCAACGATAGACCGGGCCCCAGATGTCTGAGTTGATGGAGGTAGCGAACTTCCTCCACGACTCCATCTTGGCCTTCCTAATCTTTTTCAGGTGCTCGTTCCTGAGCACTCTGTATTGGTCCCTATCCAAGACTTTATAGTCCCTGGTGCCCCTGAAGTTATTAAGACGCCTCTTGGAATCCTCCAATCCGGCGTCCCACCAGGGTGGTTTTGTCCTTCCGGACTTACGGGAGCGCGGCATCGAGGCCTCCATCGCCTGCCCGAGGGCACGCGTCAGAGAACCCGCGACCACCTCGCACCCGCCCACCATGGTCTCAGGGTCACCAAGAACCTTCTGGGCCAGAACCCACCTAAACCTATCCCAATCCGCTTTCTTCGTGTTAAAACGACATTTCCCTACCGTGGGTCCATCCGACCCTGATCCGACGCGGATCTTGAATCTGATGGTCCTGTGATCGCTATCGGTGATATCGAGCACTTCCCATTCAGAAACCGAGTTCGTCAAGGAACCCCCTCTCGTCAGAGTCACATCTATGTTCGATGACCCCATCCCATGCCTCTCGTACGTGTCGAGGTGGCCGGGCTGGTTGTGCACCGTCAAGTGTTTCTCCGCGATCAGGGTTTCGACGTGGGTCCCTCGGGCTGAACCCGAGTTGTTACCCGGCCGACTGAACCATTGCGGCGAGTGCGCGTTCACATCGGCCCCTATCACGACGTCCTGCTCTATCCTGTCCAAAATATCACCTAACCTAGCGGTAAAGATCTGTGTCTGGATGCTGTACTTGAAGTAAGCTGACACAAAGACGACCGCCTGACCACGCCTCTTCCTCAGGCTAGCCACGGCGAAGTTCCTATCGCTGAGCCCCTGCAAGGCAACCACCTCGATGTCCTGATTTAGAACAACTATGGCTGCCCTTGCTCTATCCTCCCTACTGCTGAGAACCGTTTTCACGGCGCTGTAGTCAAAACCTAGCAATCTGTTACCCGAGGTCGGTACTTCCTGAAGCAGAAGCACCTCCACCCCGTTAGCCCTGCAGTAGTCCATCAGCTGATCTGCAACGAGAAAGCTCCCGTTCATGTTCAGCTGGACTACGCAGTAGGTCGAGGAGTTCATTTCGAGCCGAAATCTGTCCTACGGGCGACCCTGATGGTCGCCTTGTGCAGAGCCGAACAATCCTTGTGGCCTGACTGAGCAGCCAGACCACAGTTGGCGCACTTGACCGGCACGCTCTTGCAATCCTTGGCCCTGTGACCCTTAGACGCACAGCGCCCGCAAGTGTCCTCCGTAGCAGTGCAGCGTTTGGCCATGTGGCCAAAACCCTGGCACTTGAAGCACCTATTGACATCCATGTATTCAACTACCCTGCACCTAGAAAGCCCTATGAAAAGGCTTTTACCTGCCAAGACCTTGTGGGCGCTTGGTCTGACTGAACAGACCCACCACACAAGGTCGCCCGTCTTGGGCCCCTTCCTGAAGAGGGGGACCACGTCCTCCTTGACCAGACCTAATTCCGGGTTCTGATCCACGATCTGACCCGGAAGCCTCGTACCATCAAAGTCCCTGTCCACGTCATATACGAGGACAGTCGGCCACCTGGCGCTCTCCTCCCTCACACCACAACCACTCGCCACCATCTTTTTCAGGACCTGGTACGTAGCCTCGTCCGCGGGCTTGACCACCAGGTCGCCCCTCGGGAGCTTCGCAAAGTTCCCAAGTTTGGGTGCTGCCACGCCCTTAACCAAGTCGGCCCAGAGTTTCCTCTTGGCCTCCTCGGCTCCGGTCGCCGCCGCTGAGACGACGAAGGAGCGGACCGGAGCCCTCGCCTTCTCCCTCTCAACGGCCTTGACCGCCTTGGACGTGGCCGCAGCCACAACCGGGACCTTCTTGGCCCGCTTCTCCACGACGACTACCTTCTCTTTCTTCTTCCTATTCCTCCTCTTTTTCTTGCTGACCACCTCGGTGAAGGTTTCCCCTACCTTCTTGGTCTCCTCTGGTTTCCTAGCCTGTGCCTTTACCGCTTTCTTCACCACGACCTCTCCAATCTCTACCTCCCTAACCACACTCCTCGTATCCTTCCTCGCCGCACTTGCCAGTGAACTGACCCTTCTAGCCTCCTCCACTTTCCCCTGCAGAACCGTGTTCTGCCTTAGGGCCTCATCCAACAACACCTCATACCTGTCCCTGATAATCAAAACTTGCTTATAAAAAGCCGCCGAAATCTTTTTCTTGTCCTTCTCGACCAGCAACGCTGCGTCGAGGTCCCTAGCGATCCTCCTAACCTTTTCTGGGAAGGTAAGTAGCCCCTCAGAGGCGCACTCAACAGTGCCCTCCTCCTCCTGGCTCACCACCTTCCTCCGCTTGGCCTGGGGTACGGGGTCCTCCGAGGGCCGCCCCAGTACCCCATCCCCTGCCCTTGCCTCCTCGAGGCGTCCCCCCTCGCCTACCGAGTCGTCCAGCTCCATGTCCGTGTCCATGGGCCGGGTCTCGTTCGCTATGCTAATTAAAACTATCGAGCCTGCCTACTCGAGCCACCAGCGACTTTTCCGACTTAACGTACTAACGCCACTGGTTCTCTGCTAACTTAAGCTATCGAGCCTAACCGCCCGCCGGTAACGCCGATTCCGCCGAGTAAGGAACCCGCGTACTTAACGCTCCTTGGGCTTGGGTCACCTAACAAATTAATGAAGCCTAACGCCTTACCTGAGGGCCGACTGCGCCGCAACTCTTCACCCTAAGGTTTATACAGATCGACTCAAAATCGACACCGATCTGTTCGCGGGTAGTTTAGCGCGCCACTCGCGTACGCGCACGCACTGCGCGTCGACTGCTGGTGGGGTGTGCCTCGCGGCCGCACCCGCACGACCGGCGCTGAGTGGCACACGGGTGCGCACTCGCAGTTTCCCGCGCGCTGGTGCTGTCGGACGCACGCACTCGCACTTACTCGCACACGGCACGCCTCACGTACGCCACCTGGCTGCTGACGCGTCACTCGGAGCACCTGGTCTCGGCGAACGCACGCACGGGATCCGCCGCGCGTTTCGGCGTCACCTGAGCTTTAGCTGCCGATTTCTCCACCGCTGGTTGTCCGATGTACTCGCTGTTTGGACAGATCGATTTGTTTTGAAAAAGACTATCCGACCGTTCCACCCGCGTTGTCGTACGACGTCTCGGAGGCCCTGAATCCGATGAAGAAGTCCCTAAGCCTAACTTTGGCGCAACTTAGCGAACTTTAACGCGACCACCACCAAAATTTGTGTCCGAAAAACACAAAGCTCTGGGGATTTGGTCCGACGCAAAATTCGCAAAATCCACCGAGATAACGCAAAAAGAGTTTTTGCCTACCGGGCGTAAACAATAGTTTACGCCTGCGGTCTGCGAAAAACGCCCTTGACGCTTCGTTGCCTACCTAATTTTCTCGCGCGTTATATCGCTGGATGCGTCTCGTTGAGACGAATCTTTTGATACCTCACACTCAAAAATCGCCTTAACCTGACCCTGTTAAACACTGAAAATCGCGGAGCACCTGTAGAACACGACTGCACTGTACGGCTGCCAAACGACCACTTAGTAGATAGGGACACGAGTATCCGGGTTTTTCGGCTTGCGCCTACCGCCGTCCGTCCGTGCCTTAGCGCTGAGCGCTACTAACGGGCGGAGGGGGAAACTAGTGCGGCGGTAGCTAAGCCACCGACGCCCTAGGGTCTTCTATGGAACACCAGCACCGGGCCTAGGGCCCGTACCTTACTTGAGGACCGGGACGACTCAATTAAGTGCCGCCTGGGTACCAGCCTCCCACTAGGTACAGTGGTTTTGATGCTCTACTATCTTGCGCCTGTCCCACAACCACCACGTTTCAGCCGAGGTAGGCTCCTCAACCTTGAGGGGCGTCGCCGCCAGAACGGCGAGCCGGTCCGGCGAGCAACGGGGCTCCCCTCTCCCGTGGAACCGACAAGGTTTATAGTTGACGTCGGTGGGTCAACGCGGTCTAAGACCTCCCACTATTTTGGCTCCCCAGCCGGCTAGTGGTGGGCCTTGCAGTGGAGATTCGGACCGACGCCTAAACGCCTGCCCCGGGTCCCCACCAACCCTCCCGCCGCCTATGGCGAGACCTACCTAACCTATCTTAAGCCTACCCTGTCCGACGCTCTCTTGGCCTCGATGGCCTCCCTAGCAAAGCGGCGCAGGGCACAGTAGTTCGACCTCGTGTCCAGAAACACCTTGGTCTCACACGGCCATGCGTCCTCGCCTATAAGCCTGATAACCCGATCTCTCTCAGCAGAGAGCAACGGGCATCTGTAGAGCACATGGTCTACCGTCTCGTCCCCGGTCTCACATCTGCACGAGCCCGTTCCCCTCAGAGCAAAGGACTCTAACTTAGAGTTAAAGTCACCGTGCCCCGTAAGGAACTGGCTCACATAGTGATCCACCTCGAGGGGCAGATCCAGTCTCCTCCTGATGTCGGGAATCATAGCGTGGGTCCAGCGACCCTTCCCACTACTATCCCACCTATCCTGCCAGATGTCCAGAATCCTATCCCACTGATCTTGCATCTCCTCCTCCGAGATCAGACCAGTTTTCCTTTCCTTCCTAACCACAAACCACTGAATTTCCAAATCAAGAGGCAGCTGCCCAGCTACCACCTGCAACGCGTCCGTCGAGGTGGTACTGTATGCCCCTGTGAGAGAGAGGAGGGCCCTCCTCTGCTTGCTGCCGAGGAGTTTTATCGCCTTCTTGGTGAGAACCCCAGTAGATAGGGACAGTGAGAATCTCGTTAATCCATTCATGCGCGTCACTAATTAGATGACGAGGCATTTGGCTAGATATCAGTTATGAACGCTCCTACGCTGGAAGGTTATCGGCCGACCAACGCGTACGGGGCGTCCTGACTTACCCCGAAGCCGGATGAGAAACTATGCAGACGACGGGATAAGCCATCGTCATCATTTACCGCCTACCGGTGATAAATGGGAAAATACTTTTCAGAGGGATAAGAATGGGCGTTACAAGGAGTCCGTTCAAGGAATGCGGGACGGGGAGGCCCGCTGTTGTTGCGGCTATACCGGAGCATACTACCCGACTCCAGCCCGCGTTTGAACCGCCAAGTTTCTGCTATTAAACGTAATCCAGTTGAGCTGAGTTCCTTTAAGGACCCGTGTTACGAGTCCCTCGAGTAACCCTCTGCTCAACCCCCAAGCTCCCTGAGCTCCCGAAAGCTTTCGGGAACCCAGACGCCTCGCCATGTCAGCGTGGCGGCGACCGTTCGTACGTCGGTCAATAGGTGTCGGGTGCGGATCGCGGATTTTAGATCCGCCCGATCATTATATTTGTCGACTTTGTTAGAGTGCCACATTTTAGGGTCGGAGCCGGAAACGACCTGGACATCGCATATCACGGAAATTCTGCCTCTTGTCTCGTCGCTTATCGTTGCGACGATGTCCGGCTTTAAATTCCCGCCATGCAGCTTGTAAAGGTGTTCCGTTTCGACTTCGTACTTTCTCTCCCGTAGACCACCTGTTATGCGTTTTACGAGGCAGTCATGTCGTAATATGCGGCCGCCATGCGTGCGCTGACAAGTCTGTGACACGTGGGCAAGTGTTTCATCGACGAGTCCGCAGGCCCGACGCCTGGTCGGACCGGCTTTCCCGCGATTAACACGTTTGCGAGTCGGGAGTGCGTTTATTCTAATCCGCACGTAGTCTTTGAAGTCCGACGACGGTATGCCGTGTGGACGACGAAGCCACGCTACGGACCACGGCTCTTCAGAACATAGCTTCAGTTCTGAGCCATCAACGCTAGCGCATAAGTCCTGCATATGACTCGGCTTGAAACGGTGAGCCTCCAGCGCCCGGCGAGCGCCCGCTAGTGCGGACTTCCCGTGCAACCCGAAGGCTTCACGGACCGCCGGGACCCCAGAGTTTTCAAGTCTGACGAGCCGTTTTACACGGTTAAGAGGTACGAATCGAGTAAAGTCTGGAACACCCAAGCCCCCCGCCGAAGTTGGCGAGTGAATGTAGGCGTTCAGGCACGAGGTGGGCAAGTTCAATCACCGTCTGACAGCGCGACGCGTCTCGTGAGTGAGACACCGTAACCTTCGTCCGTTGGTTACCGCGAACGTCAGTCCGTGAACGAACTTCGGAACGAGGTAATCCCGTGCGATGGCTAGTCGCATCTGCGCTTTCATCGGCTCCGAGGAGATCCGACTGAGCGCCGTTACGTACGCCGCGATGTCAAACACGTCGATTTTATTGCCTGCGAACGTTATACCGAGATACTTCCAGAGAGAGGTAACGTCAAGTGCCTGTAAAACCGTACCCCCTAGGGAGTAGGTCTCAGCGACGGTCTTGACCTTACGATCCTTCCCGGAAGGCATCATAGTGAGCGTTGCACACTTCGATGGGTTCGCCCTTAGACCGGCTAACTCCAACCGCTTCGTGAAAGCTTCGCACGCCAGCCGTAATCCCGCAGACGTTTCCGCCAGCAGAATCACGTCATCCGCAAAAGCAATCGCATTCACTACGGTTTGACCCAGAGAATAGCCTACGGCGTCTGGTATCGCTCGTAGACCACTGTCTACATCCAGATTAAATAAAAGCGGGGACAAAGGGTCCCCCTGCCTAACGCCGCATGGTGGCTGGATGCCCCGCGAACTCTGCCCGCTTACCTGTAGAACTGTCTCCGAACGACGGTACGTTCCGCGAATGTACTCCACGAAGCGCGGGTCAAGACCCACGCCCCGCATCGCGGACGTTATGGACGCGTGGGACACTGTGTCGAACGCCTTCGATAGATCGAGAGTCGCCAAACACAGGCCCTTCACGGATTTCCGGGCGTCTTTCAGGACCGAGTCGAGGAGGAAAAGATTTTCCGCCACGCCGTCGGCCCGTCGAAACGCCCGCTGCCGTGAGTCCACTAGAGACAGTTTTTCCAGGCGCTTAGCTAGAATTCGATGGTAATGTCGGATGGCCACCGACGCGATCGAGATCGGCCGGTAGTTGCCCGGACATTGGGGGTCACCCTTTTTAGCAACGAAGACGGTCCTTGACCGTACCAGCTGATCTGGCACTGAGCTGGTGGCGTTAAACATGTTGAATATTCCAGCTATCGGGTTACAGGGGAGTCGTCGCCATAATCGGGCCGGGAGCTGTCTGCGCTCGGGAGGCACTCTGTTACCTCCTCCGGAGTGATGGGTTCCAGCACTGTAACAAATCGATCGTTGTCCTCGGTAGCCAATGGCTGTTGGACCGGGGTCTGGGTTTGAGAATCGTCCTTGCCCTCAATAATGGGCACCCAGAATTTCAGCATCTCATTGGCCCTCGGCATTACTGCCTTCGGGTCCACTCCCGTTAGTATACGATCTGCGACAGTGCGTGGATCCTTCCTCCATTCGGTGACGTTCCGCCTGTAACTTGCTGCTTTCAACGCTTTTGTGGTCGCGGGCTTGCGTCTTTCGCTATGCCCAGCGGCGGGGATGGGGCCCGCCGCGGATCGCCCTCCCGGCATTCGAACTCTACTAGCTCGGGAGTTTTTGCCGTATTCAATATACCACGCTGCTATTGCGTGGTTCGGATCGAGATTCTGCTCGACTAGTCGCTGCGCTGCGGTAAGAAGCTTCTGCGCTCCATGACCGGACACGGTGGATAGCAAGTCCACCGCCTTTTGCGCTCCGCAATCCGCTGCGCTCAAGTGATCTAATGACATCACTCGGTCATCCGCAGCCTCGACGACATCATCGCCGTCATACTGCTCCTCAGTCTCGTTGGTCTCCGGTGTCGTTTCTACCCTTTCAGCTATGGGTGCAACCAGGGTTCCCCGTAATCCCGCTAGAAACACCGCGACTTGGTCGCGATGATCCAGCGATTTCCTCCGCCCCTTAATCGCGTCAAGGGTGCGGCCCTGGTGCTTGGCTTAAGCTCGCGGTTGATTACGCTTGACGACACACCATCGAAGACCAACTTGGCTTCGGCCTCATCGGGCCAGCGTGACTTTTTACGCTCGACCACGATCTGGTCATTGGCTTCCGACCTATGTGCACTACTAACATGGACACCGACACCTATCTTGGTGGAAAACGTTCTTTCGCAGAATTGGCAGCTAAACACGGGATTCGTCGGCTCCAGCTAGTCCCGCTCCAACACGGTTGCCCCCGGCCACTGTTTGGGATCCGGGGGCTATCCGAGGCTCTTTGTTAGAATGCATTGTGTTGGATTAAGTTAGGCCCCGTGACGCGTGGCCCGGAATCATCTTGACCTGTACCGCCGAAGCGGCCCCGCTGCTTATAGCCGGTCTAAGACTAGACGAACGGGTACTCGTCAATTACGCGGGCTTCCCCGGGTACGGGGCGTATTTCATGTACCCCGATCCGGGTTGGCGAGATTGGCACCAAGCTCGCTCCACGTGAGCGGGCACTCATAACGCGACGGCGACGCGCTCGAGCACGGAGACAGTAGGACGACGCTTTCGTACGTTTAAACAGACCTGGTACCGTCGTCTCGGGCCTCTCGGCACCGGGGACAGCTTTAGCACATTGCCCCCCGGTACGCCTCCAGACATCGCCGCTCATAATTGGGGCAGTACAACCTTGCGCCTGATAAGGGCACCGCGGACGGGTTTCGCACGTTCCCCACGCGGGACTGCAACCGAACCCGCCGCGATGTGAGCACATCAACGGCGTGAGCGGGCCTGCGGTGGCCAGGCTCACCCGAAAATGGCTGGTGTTCAATCAGCCACGACAGGCGGATCACCGGGCGCCTTGCCAGAGGCGCACGGCTCCCCGCTTGGCCCACGAGAGCTCCATTAGCAAATTGCTATGCAATTAGTTCCCGGCCGACACTTGAACGGGTCATTGCCGCACCCATGTTCGTAAGAGGAGATCGATTTTGTCATCGCCGCGACCCTCACCGAGAGCCGCGACTCAGAGCACCCTTGACAAATATGACGGCCGGCCGTCTCGACACGGGCGCGCGCGCCTACGGGCTGCCCCGGACAGGGCAAAGACGAACCAATCGGTTTCAGGCGACGACGACAGCCATCGAGAACCGAAGCAGCGCGCTATCATCGCCGCCCTACGTCGCAAAAATTGTCTAAGTCCCTGCGTAGTGGCACGGCAAATGCGGTAAAGAAAATTCGGCCGACGGCGAGCACTTACATGCTGCCGCCGGCCGAATATTCCACCGCACCCCTACCCGCGTTAAACGATCCTGTCGTCGGCTAACCGCAACACCTGGCCGCCACCAGAGTGACGACTGGTTGCCACGGGTCACCGGCTTAGGGTACGCACGGCGGACGCGAACGTGTGATAATGCCGACCGTCGTAACACACGGCCAAGCTTGAAGCCATGCTCTTCAATGGCTCTGTTTCCCGTAGGAAACCGCGGACGGCGTCCTAAATCCCCGCGGGGTTGGCCATGTGCTAGGTATCAGTTATGAACGCTCCTACGCTGGAAGGTTATCGGCCGACCAACGCGTACGGGGCGTCCTGACTTACCCCGAAGCCGGATGAGAAACTATGCAGACGACGGGATAAGCCATCGTCATCATTTACCGCCTACCGGTGATAAATGGGAAAATACTTTTCAGAGGGATAAGAATGGGCGTTACAAGGAGTCCGTTCAAGGAATGCGGGACGGGGAGGCCCGCTGTTGTTGCGGCTATACCGGAGCATACTACCCGACTCCAGCCCGCGTTTGAACCGCCAAGTTTCTGCTATTAAACGTAATCCAGTTGAGCTGAGTTCCTTTAAGGACCGTTCCGTTTCGACTTCGTACTTTCTCTCCCGTAGACCACCTGTTATGCGTTTTACGAGGCAGTCATGTCGTAATATGCGGCCGTCATGCGTGCGCTGACAAGTCTGTGACACGTGGGCAAGTGTCACAAATTAAAAATATATAAAATATTCATTTTTTATAGCTAAGTATTGAAAATGTGAAACAAAGATTCTAATAAATAGTTCATACTGTAACCAAAGATATATAAAAGATATAAAAACACGGTTTTTTTTTCTGACGTTTTAAATTCAAATTTGGATGAAATTACATATTAAAACTAAGAATAACGGTTTTCGTTATTTTGTTGTAATTTAAAAATACTACTCGTGTATATATGAAACTTTTATAGTGTATTATTATATTTAATACACAAAATAACTTATCAAATGTAATTTTTTGGTAAAAATTAATACAACCTACCGAAGTACCTATATACTAATACTACAATTAATTGCTTTAATCGCAATAATATCATAAAATATACTTACTTAGTACTTAGTAATATGATAGGCTGACAGACCTCTGAACCGTTATTCCTGTACAATGGTTTTATACCATTGCATCCAAATTTAACATGATCCATTACAGTAACTCACATTTAACCTACTGTACAACAGAGTGACATCCACTTCCCCACTTTTTTATATTGTTATTTATAAAATTAAAATATTTTCGTTGCTTCAATACTTCTCTTAGTATTCTAATATATAAAAATTAAATATTATACCTTATACATTAATAAAATAGTAATAGATTTTCGTGATCTAAAAAGAAATTCGTGTTCAAGCTACGCTATAGTAATTATTAGAAACATATTCAGGCTAAAAAAAATGATCTGAACACTTCCAAATTTGGATAAGTAGTACTAGAATTTAGCAAATAGGAAGGTACCTACTAAAAAACTCAAAATTATCTTTATGTATAAAACAACAGCATAATATTTCATATTTATACAATATATTTTCAAATGCATTGGAAAAATCACCCATGTACGTACCTACATATTTACTACAAACCATAGGGTTTAATAAATAAAATATTACACAAATAATAAATTTCCAGAAATATTAAAGTATTTTTCTTTATCATTATCTTTATCTAGATAAATATGAGTTAAGTTATCTTTTATATCTGTTGAAAGTGACGCTGGACGGACTAATGACTTAAGTATTAGTATAAATGATTAACAACACGACAATATGATTATGTATAAGTATAATATATAATAACGTACAACTGGACAATTTAACTGTGACAGTACACACACACCGTACACGCACTGTACGACGGTGGCCGTGCAAGTAAGTATTACATACTACAAACAGTGGCGCCGAACACGGGGTATTGGTCGGGCAACCGCCCGACCAAATTTTAGGGGTGGTGTTCAAGTTGGTGGTTGTAAATAATATTAATAATATGCTATACTTCTAATAGATATATTATTGTTTCATAACATCATAATTAAGTCCGTTAGCCATTTTATAAAATAATAACTATTAACTAATAAGCAACAAGAATTACCAATTATATGCAGTAAGACCTGTATAATGTGTACAGCGTAAATAACAATATAATATTGTTATAAATGTATACAATCATTAATATTATTTGGGTTATTATGTGAATTCTAATAATTTTATTTATTGTATTAACATAGCTTATCATTATTAATACGTGGTTGGCCCGTGGACGTTGATATTAATGTACGGGAAAAATAAAAAAAGTCTATTTATAAATTATATTTAGTACGAATGTACTGAACGTACGGTGAATAGGTTCCATCAACATTTCATAAGCATTAAGCTATAATATAAGTATTGTCCATGCCAGTGTTCACTGTCCAGTGTGCCCTTTATGTTATAACCGTAATCGGCGCAATTATTGTTGTACTCTTCAGTCCTCTTACATTAATAATATTGTCAGAAAGAAATTGTCGGACGATTTTAAATATTGAACATTAAATTTGTTACCTATTAATCTCTAGTTTTATTATCTTTTAATGATACAAAACAAGATTTTTTTGTGGATTGTCAACTTTTATTGCAAAATCTGTTATTTAATTTGAATATCAATTATATAATAGTTTTGGTTTAAACTTGAGTTAAATAGCTAATTTAAATATGTCTAGTGAAGGTGAAAAATGTAATTTTTGTAATCGTTTAAAAAATAATTTGAACAAAGTAAATTGGAATCGCTATTTAGCTAAGTGTGAACTTTTATTTTCGACAAAAATAATTAAACCAGGCAAAAAATCTAAAAATAATCGATGTGGCGATATTAAATCATTTTTTTCATATAAAAGATCAAAAACAGAAAATCCTGATTTTGATAAACAGATTCAAATACCATCAGTCAATGACATTTTACCAACCGACACTGCTACTGCTGGTAATTATAAAAATATTTTTTATATCTACTTCTAGTTTTAAAATGTATTGGCATTTTATTAGAAAAAATACAAAGCTACAATTAAAAATACATGTTTTTAGTTATAATTTTTTGTTGTATATTTGATGTGTTAAAAAAGAAATTTTTATTCATTGTCTTACAATAAAATGTACTATATAAATTCTTTAAATCCATTAATGACAGAAAAATCATCTGCAGTTTATGAAGACCATATAAGTATAAAAAAGGATGAACTATTGTGTTTGGAAAATTGTGAATCTACTCAATTAGATCTTTTGGAGGTAAACAAATTATATTTTTGATTAAAAACGATATTGTAATTTTACTAAAAAAAAATAGATATTGATACCTAACTGTTTTTATTGTTTATATAAATACAGAAAACAGAAAATCTTGATTCTGATAAACAGATTCAAATACCATCAGTCAATGACATTTTACCAACCGACACTGCTACTGCTGGTAATTATAAAAATATTTTTTTTATCTACTTCTAGTTTTAAAATGTATTGGCATTTTATTAGAAAAAATACAAAGCTACAATTAAAAATACATGTTTTTAGTTATAATTTTTTGTTGTATATTTGATGCGTTAAAAAAGAAATTTTTATTCATTGTCTTACAATAAAATGTACTATATAAATTCTTTAAATCCATTAATGACAGAAATATCATCTGCAGTTTATGAAGACCATATAAGTATAAAAAAGGATGAACTATTATGTTTGGAAAATTGTGAATCTACTCAATTAGATCCTTTGGAGGTAAACAAATTATATTTTTGATTAAAAACGATTTGGTAATACATTTTACTATTATATAACTGTTTTTATTGTTTATATAAATACTTAATACATAGGTGGTATTGTAATAAGTATTAAGTAGATTGTTTACGATTATTGATTAGTATAAGACTTATTAGAAATATTTTTTTCAACCTTGAATTTTAATTACATATTCTAAAATCGAGAAATTGAAAGATTTTTAAACCAACATTTTAGAATTGTAGGCTGTAGCTACCTATCACGATATTGTATCAACTATCAATGGTGGAAAAATTTTTTAAACAAATTATTTTTTTTTATTTACAATGATAATAACAGTTTTTATTTGTTATTTAATGAGTATTTTTTTTATTAAATAATTTACAAAAAAAATGAATTCTAGAATTTTTATAAATTTGTAATACTCATTTACTTAGGTTTTATGTACATCAAATTCATAATTATATAAAAATTGTGATGTCTAACTTAACTTAAATTCAAAATTCAATAATTTTTTTTATGTAGTTATTTGTTAAGTATACATAATAATTATAAGTTATAAATAAATTTGTTATAGGAGAATACTTCTGAAGATTTTTTTGAAGTATCAGCAGCCTCAACTTGGAAAAATGATCCCTCTCTATTAATAAAAATTAAACATTTTACGCCAGAAATTATAAGTATGATTGTGAAATGGGGACCATGTCAGCCAACTTGTGATGTTCTACCAAACAAAGAATTTTTAAAAGACAAAGATGGACGGCATTTTCATGCAGGATGGTACTACAGAACTCATCCAGATGGAACTAAAACAAGAAGAAACTGGTTAACTTATTCACCATCACTAAATAAGATATTTTGCTTAGACTGTATTTTATTAGGCAGAAAAACCATTAACCCTACACTGCATGACATTTTTTTTTTTGCTAAAAAAATTATATGTTATATAGTTCCATTCAATAATTTTAGGAAAAATAATAAAAAAAAAAAAAAGTATTTTTTCCCGGTAGAACTAAGGATTTAAGTGTATAATGCATATATGCACTTGCATGCAGTTACGATACCTAATCAAAACCCGATTGAATTACCTAAATTTTTTGTGAATAGGTAGGTACTATGATAAATATAAATATTAAAACACAACGACAATATAATTATGATACTAATAATACTTTATTTTACTTCTTAACTTTTTACATATACTTTGAATTTGTATTTTTTATGTTACCTAACTAAGAACAATGGAAATCAACAAAACAGTTTCTATCGTTATTGTAACATAAATATACACAACATTTGGAACATTTTGTGAACGACTGAAATTTGCATTTTGGCATTTTGCATACCCGTCTTTGCTGTTCATAGTTTGGCCAATGTTCTAGACAATCTCTTCTTATCTCATCAAACGGCGCAGATGGTGTTTGTGTTCGTTTTTTTTTTATATTTTCTTGTATTTCAAATGAACCTGAGGGCCTGCCTTTTCCTCGTTTGGCGATTCCACTTTGCATAAGAGTTACAGATAAATGTTCTCGGAATTTGGCCAATGGCATTGTGTTGCCAGTAATTTTTTTGTACATTAGCCATGAATTCACGACAGTCATATCTAATAAGTGATAAAATATTTTTATGTACCATTTTTTTGATCTCATTATTATTCTGTACCGTCCTATCAATGAATCCATCAGATCAACACCGCCCATGTGCTTATTATAGACTTCGATAATTTTTGGCCTCTCGACGTCTACATTTTTTTTTTGTTTTTTATCGTATCTACGTACTGTGGTTGGTTCGAGGGCACCAATAAAAGTGGAGGTAACATTTACAATTTTATTGTCTTTCCACGACACTGTTGTAATTGGTACACCATCGACTACTGTTAAACATTCATCATATGTTCCTCTAGGTTTCTTCAGCATTTCTTTTTCAGGCATAAGTGCTATATCGGGAAATCTATTCCTCCTAAACGTCCCTACTGTGTGTATACTTAATTTTTCTAAATACACCATAACTGGAATTGACGTATAATAATTGTCGAAGTATAATTTATGGTGTTCATTTCTCGGTATCACTCTTGAAAGTCTAACTACGACATTACCTGTTGCACCTAAGTCAGGTTCAAGCATTTGCTGGCGTTCTACAGAATTGTTCTCGTTACCCGTGTAAATTTCAAAATTGTAGGCGTAACCTTTTACTCCACAGAGAACAAATAATTTATAACCCCATTTATGAGGTTTAAGGGGTAAATATTGCTTCATATACGAACGCGCCTTTGTTGGGCACAACTGTTCATCTAGTGCTAGAAATTCGTCAAAAGGCACAGAAGAAAATTTTGCTTTTAGTAATTCAACAATCGGACGGATTTTGAACAGCCTATCACGGTCTTCGTGATTTGGAGGGAGGTCTAAATTGTTATTATTGAAATGCAGAAATCTTTTTATTCTTTCGAAATGATTTACGCTCATGCAGTTCTTTATAGGCATATTTACTAAATTATCTGACCAATACGATCTCGAGTTTGGAACATGGTCAATGGACATCATAATAAGTATTCCAAGAAATCTTTGTAATTCAGTTTTTGAGAGGATAAATGGCTTTGAAGGGTCAACTTGCGTGCTGTACAGTTCTGTTTGCTCAGTTATTATTGATAATAGACAGTCGTCGAAAAAATAATTAAAAAAATCTTTAGGCGTTTCTAATTTTTTTAGTTCATGTGGCATTGGAAATTCAGTTTTAAATTGTATAACCGACTCATTTTGTGTAAAATTACCTTTTATCCATGTTGGTCGAACAACTCTTGTCTTAGTATGTAAAATTGGATTTTTTACCTGTTTTTTAGCAGCATTTTTATCACAGCGAGTAATCCTTGTACGTTGAACGCGCATTGTATTTGTAGATGTTTGTACAAAATTTACATTTTGCGACGACGGCGGTAATGGTGAAGTTTGAACTTGTACAGGAGAACCAGAAGTTGATTGATCGGAAACATTTTCATTTTCAACAAAAAAATATTCTGGAAGTGTAAAAACATCATTGTCTTCTTCTCTAACACGCACAACAACACGGTCTTCACGAGGAGTTACAGTTTCCTATAAAAATTATGATTGCAAAAATGTGCGGTCCAATATAAAATGTATATTTATTATTTACCTCATTTATATCTTCATCGTCACTTAGCTCAAAACCATCTGCATACTCGTCTTCACTTTCGATTGGTATATTTAAAAAAGTTTCGATTTCATAGTCGTTAAGAGCCATATTTAAAAAAAATTAAAAAACCACACAACTGTTAAATAAGTATTGTAAAAACAGACAACAGAAATATAAAATATTATGGTCACAAGGAACAAAAGTTGCTGATACTACTAGCCGGTCAGGACCAGTACTGCATAGTAGTGCAAATATGCATGTCAAATATAATCGACCATAAATCATTGTTGACGTGAAATACATTGTTTGTTTATGAAATGCCTCAATTACCATATGTCATAATAGCTAATATAATTTTTCTGATAAGCCGACACTATTTTTAACCGTGTAACGACACGTTCAACATTGGACGATGGAGCATAGTTTAGCACATACAAAAAAAAATACTTTTAAAATAAATTTAAAATATGTGCAGCCATCTACCGTTAAAATTTTACGAAAAACTAATTTTTAACTGGTTTAAGCAAATGACCGCCAGGTTTTCATTAGCTTTAATCGAACATACCTTAGGTACATAACCATCTAATGTTATAATGCATATATGCCCTTGTATGCAGTGTAGGGTTAAAGCTTGGGTAAAAGACGGATTTTCTCACTGGAAGAATATGGGCATTGCAATAATTAACCATGAAACAACTAATGCGCATATTGAAGCTTCATTAAAAATGAAATTAAGGGAATCTGTTTTACCCTTAATTCCATCCTTGGAAGTAAACCGAAAATCAAGTGTAGCTCTTAATAGGGAAGTTGTGAAACAACTAATAGATATCACAGTCTTTTTGGGACGCCATTGTTTGCCTTTTAGAGGGCATAGAGAAAGCTGGACTGATCAACTCAAAGGTAATTTTAAAGACTTGGTACTTCTGTTAGCTGAACATTCTCCGGCACTTGCGTCTCATGTTTCAACTCTCAAATTAAAAGGACGCAAAGATACATCTTTTATTTCCTGGGATCGCCAAAATCTTTTGATTGAATCTGTTTCAGAATACATATCACAAATTATTCAATCTGATATAATTTCTTCAAGAATATTCAGTGTTTCACTCGATTCTACCTTTGATATATCCCGTAAGGAACAGGTTTCTTTTATCATAAGGTATGTTAATGAAACTAATGGTACAGTTATAGAAAGATTATTAGCGTTAAGAGAATCCCCATGCACTACCGGAGTTCATCTTTCTGACTTATTTCAAAATGTTTTTAATTATCATAATCTTGATTGGAAATCAGATTTAGTGGGTCAGTCATATGATGGGGCTGCAAACATGAGTGGGCAGTACAATGGGCTTCAAGCTAAAATACTTGAACAAAATCCTCAAGCCCTATTTATTTGGTGTTCTGCTCATAGGTTAAACCTAATAGCTAGTCAGGCAGTAGGATCTTGTTCAAATGCAGTGGATCTATTTGGAAATTTAGAAAAAATATTTACTTTTATCACTGGAAGTAAAGCACGATCAGCTTTTTTTAGAGAAAAACAATTAGAACTCTATCCAAAACAACAAATAAGATCAGTTAAGCGTGTGAACACTACTCGTTGGATGTCACATGCATATGCCTTAAATACCGTACTTGATGTTTACGATGCAGTTTATCAAACAATAGAAGAAGTAAGAAATAGAGACGGAGGATCAGATTTTAAGCTTGGTGCTGATTGTAATGGACTGCTTAGCTATTTGACTTCTTATAGATTTTTAATGACAGCTTTAAGTTTTAAAAAAATATTTGAAATACTTGAACCATTAACCCGTACATTACAAGCTCGTGACATAGATATTTTAGCAGCAATGTATTTAGTTAATAATGCTAAAGAGTCCATAATGGCACTGAGAACTGAAGAAACATTTGAAAATATTTTGGTATTAGCTAAAGAATTTGATGACAAATATGAGAATGAAGAATTTGAGCCGTTACGGATAACAAGAAAACGTAAAGTTAGAAAAATGGCTGGGGAATTGTGTAGTGATGAAGTTGAACAAAATCCTATTCAAAAGTTTAAGGTAGATACCTATTTTGTAGCATTGGATATTATCAAAACCCAGATTAGTCAAAGATTTACAGATAAAACTATTGAAGTAATGAAAGATTTTGCTTTATTATCAACCAAACGTATGAAAGAATTAAAAAAAAACCCTAAAAACATTCCTATAGATGCATTTAAGACTGTTTGTTTGGTATATAATACATTATTAAGGTTAGAAGATGTCCGTAGGGAGTATGAACAGTTTATAAATTGTGATTTAATTATTAATGAAACTTTGCCATTGTATCTGCATCCTAATTTAAATGATGACAATTCAAGTTTGAGCTCTATTATTTATGCTTATAAAAATTGGAGTGACTATTCCAGTATCAAGCTGTTCCCCAGAAAGATCTTTTTCCAAATTAAAATTAATAAAAACTCGTTTAAGAAGCACAATGGGGGAAGATAGATTGGAAGATCTGATGCGTATCACCTGTGAAGCTGATATACAGTTAGATTCAGAAACAATAATAGACAACTTTGCGACAAAATCTTCAGTTTTAAATAAAAAATTAAAATACTAAAATAATCTAAATATTTTTTGTTAATTTGTTTTTAGTCAATAATTTACTCTTTACTGTGATTATCATTTTTTTTTTTTTTTTTTTTAAGAAAATTTACAATCCATATACAATTTATATAATAAGTAAATATGATGAAATGAATGTTACAAGACATGAAAATCTTGAGGGAAGGGGGTGTCCAGTGACACTACTTCCAATTGTGATTATCATTAAAATAAATAAAAATCATTTATTTAAAAGTTAAAATTATTTTATTTATTATCTTTTATTATATTATAACTACTACTATTAATTTATTTGTGAAGGTCTATTATAAATTATTAGTAAATTATTACGGTATTACAAATGTCGCAAGTTACGAGTACCTATGTTATTAATTTGTATGATATATTTAAATAATTTTTAAATAAATTTTCTAAAAATGTGTGTTGTTGTAAATAGAGGAATATTATTACGGGGGGTATGGGGGGCAGAGCCCCCCATTAAATTGTAAACATTTTTTTTTGGGTACGTGGTGGGTGTATTTTGTATTTTTGGCTTTTTTTTTGCCCGACTATTTTAATACTGTCTCGGCGCCACTGACTACAAAGGTACTATATATATATATGCACCACCGAGGTCGTGTTACATCCGTATAGAGAGTGAGTCGTACACTCGTACAACTAGTTACTAAAATGTACACACGTGCCAAGGTTGACTACTAGTATTAATTGTATATTTCAACAATATCTATCTAGATACATTTGAGTTGCATTATCTTAATCTTTATCTAGATAAAAAAATACTTATCTAATCCGAACACTGAATATCTCGTATGTCCATATGGTGACAAGACAAATTTATAGGGGGGACCAGGGCAAAGCGCTAAAGGTTAACTTAATGTGTCAAAAAATAGGGTTCAAACTATTATTTTAAGAACTATTTATTAATATAATCATAAATTGACTTCTCAAATTCATTATTTATTCCTTCAAAAAATTTAATAAGCACTTAATTAATGAAAAAATTAAAAATTTTTAAAAGCGGAATTTTATTCACTTTGCCCGGATACTAGGGAAAAACGTTTGTTTTGAAAACAGATTTTTGATCACACCCCTTACACTTTCCCCAGACACTACACTAAATTTTGTGAACATTTTTTTTCAAAATGAACAAACTTTATAGGTTATTATATAATCTATGGTGTAATCTGAAACCACAGAAATATGAAATATTATCTATTGTGTACTTAAACTCTGAATGTACATTCTTAATTGTTATTTTTTCATTAATAATCACATCATTACAATTTAAATTATTATAGACGATCAAGAAAAAAACATCAAACCGACGAAGCATTTATACACAGTATAACTATATCCTATAAATTAATAATAGGTTGGTTAGGTATCTATGAACATTACATACTAATTGTATATACATAATACATTTAGTATATTTTGTAATACTTGTAGTACTTGTAGTCAAGCAATTCACGAGTTCACAACAACTGACAAATAGAAGGTACATTATCATAATTTATAAGTAATACCTACTAAAATATTTATAAAAACTAAAGTATAACAAATAATAAAATGGACTAACTTAATTAATAGTATTTGAATACACTTATTTAATTTAAAAGAAACACAGAGTGTGTGTTTTTAACTTTTTTTTATAAAACAATGAACATGAAAATTTAACAGTAAACAATGTTTAGGCTGGTGCTATATAAATAATATATTATGTTCTTCTGATATTTCTTATTGTATTATACTCTTCTCAAAAATCGTTTAGGTATATTATGTCCAAGTTGTCCAATTTTGGGAATACACCATTTTAAAATCAATCATTTTAAACTTTAGGGCCCTTTCACACGCAGCCACTCGGCAGCGCTACTGAGAAACTCTGCTTTTGGATAAACATTAGTTTATATAGATGGTTTCACACACGACCACGGCCACTGATTTGAAGCGCCACAGACGGTGTCAGTAGTTGACTTCGCTGTAGAACGCAGCGTCTAAAAGTCGCGCTTCTCGTAATATAACGTATTTTTCGATTGGGGGTTTCACACGTGACTACAATCGCGTGACTATTTTTGCAGCCCGTTGGTAAGGCGTCAGTAGCGCGTAAGTAGCGCGATTAATCCGTGTTTGATCAAACGATTTCAATTATTATAATTTTAATTTTTAATTTTAGTCTTTATTTGTCAGCCTAAGTGCTGTGTCCTGTCAATGTTATTATCTCTTATATTTTGAAACAATGACATTTGATTGTGCAAACATTAATATTGAAGATTTCATTAGCGAAATAGAAAACTGGTCCGCAATTTGGGACCTAAAGCATGACAACTACAGCAATAAAAATGCAAAACGCAATGCGTGGGAAGCAGTAATAAGTAAATTTGTTCCAAATTTCAATGACATGTCTGAGGCTGAGAAAAAAGTAATTGGTAAGTAGAACATCGTTTATTATCATATTGAAACAAATTACACGTATACATAGGCGTGCGCAGAACTTTAGTATAGTTGAGGCACATTTTTTCTTGTAGGACCCCTGTTGTAGGTACCCGACTAAGATAATAGTTATTTATAGCAATACCACAGTTATAGAAAAAAATTACATTTTATTGAAAAATACTTAATTATAATATAAATTAAAAAAAAAATAATGATAATACAAATACTGAAACTAGCGAATAAAATAAAATAAATTTATATTTTTTCCATTTGCCACGATACTTGTCCCTCTTTCATAAAAAAATCAATAAGTTCTGTTCGAACGCATTTGGTTGCATTACCTGGTTGAGAATTATCCACTGTAGTATCATCAATCAACCCACTAATAGCGATAGTATCCTCAAATGTAATCCCATCTCTGTCCCTCACAAAATTGTGTAGAAGGCAGCACGTTTTAATTATATTTTCTGCCAAACTTTCTTCAACATTAAGTGCACGATGTAAGATTCTCCACTTATTACTAAGTATTCCAAAACTGCATTATGGTCTCAGAAGAAATTGACAAAGTCCAAATCCCTCGTCTCCAATTAAAAAATAAGGAATTTTGTCTGAAAGAGGTTTGGGTGGTGGTAATTTTATTTTGTTAGTTTTTAACAATTTATAAAGCTTTGAGTTTTTAAAAGTTGTTGAATCACTTGATTCTCCTGGTGCTCCTACGTCAATGTATGAAAACTTGTAATTTGAATCACACGCTGCCAGTAAGAGAATGGAAAAAAAAATGTTTATAATTGAAGTTCATTGATGCACTGCCCTCTGGCTTGATTACTCGAATATGTTTCCCATCGATGGCTCCAATAACGTGTGGAAAATTAACTCGTTCTTCAAATTCTGTAGCAACTTTTGCTAGTAGTTCTTCCGTGATTGTAGGGAAACAATTTAACTTTTTTTAAATGTGGCCCAGAGAAATTCGCATACTTCTCGAACAATGTTAGATATTGTTGATAATCCAATGCGATTATCGATATGAAGATCGCTCATCGTGTATCCAGACCCGAGATATCTAAAAACAAATAATATTTAAACTAATGATTTTTTCATGTCACAGGTAATTCATATCAGCGAAAATGGAAAAGTCTACGCCATTCATATACACGAGAATTGGCAAAGTAAAAGAATGATATGAAATCAGGTTCTGCAACAAAATTTCGAAAAAATACATATTTTTTTATCAACTCAGATTTTTAGATACTACCACAAAACCTACAGATGATAGTATAGAGTTGAGCGATCATGAAGGAAATTTAGAAGAAATTGAAGCATTAGCTGAAGAAAATATTAATAAAATGCCATGCAAAGGCCTAAGAAACGACATTCTGACGAAGACATCTTGGAAGTTCTAAAAAAAAAATATTATCAACAAGAGACAAAAAAATGTTTGGATTATGAAAACGAAGACCGATTATTTTTATTATCCCTATGTAAAGATTTACAATCTATACCGGATCATATGAAACTAAATGTAAAGACACAAATGATGAATTTAATAGCATCTGCCAAACAAACAGCTTGTGCTACTTCTTCAGGTCAGTTCTATCCTTTAACCACTATAAATCAGTACTCACATCCGAATCCGATACGTCCACAGTTTAATATAAACTCTTATTCAAGCCAACCTGCACAACTTGCCATACGAACCAACGTAAATCGGCCCCTAAATACGCAATCTGAATTTGGAATCGAAATACCTGTATACCAAAACCATGTACTCGGATTGATTGGTTTGATATTTGTATCTTCATCATCAGTTCCTTCGCTTTCGAGATCCGAACCATTTTCCATACTTTTGGTGGTTTCTGTGACATGAGCCAACCAATCTCTGTCTATTTTGGCATCTTTATACAGTGGTTTTTTAATCAAATCTTGCAATGCTGCTACTACTAACGACGGTCTAACATTTTAATGAAGATAATGTTGTTTAAAACATGATTTTATTTTCAATTTAACTTTCATCATTTTAACTGCTGCTAAATTTTCGACATGTCTCGGCAAAATAGATGTAGTCTTAGTGGGATCTATCGGAACATTGATAACGTTGCCTTTGATTTTTAGCTGTTCATCACTGTGGAGACATTTTAATATTTTCATAAACGGTAATCTTAGTGAAACCATCTGCTTTTCAATTTGATTTAGTTGAGTAACTGAAGGCGGAACACTGTTCAACTCAAAACCATTTCCTATGTACAATGGAGAAATTTTTGATTTCTTCATATGCGGATGACAACTTGTGCATACCTGTACACTACTCTTAACATCACTTGGAATTGACATCCCTAATCACCTGAGGAGATCGGAGTTGCACTTATTGACACTGGACGGGAAACATCGTAATCGATGGCACGAATAACATTTTTCTGATAAACCTTGTGACCTTTTCAAATTATATTCAGAAATTAAAACATCTTCCCTCTGCCTGGTTTCATTTAATTTCTGCCGTTCTCTTCTTTTACTAGATATATTTTGTCGAAGACTACTGTCAGACGGTATTCTTTTCTTCTTCATGTTTTGATCATTCTTTATTTGATAAGTGTATTGTAAGTTTTGTACTGTTTATTTCAATGGCAATCTGGTTTTTAACTTTATTCGCCGGATCTTGCAATCGTTTATCCATGTTTAAACGACTGGTGATCTGATTTTTAAGTTTATTTGCCGGATCTCGCAGTCGTATGTCCATGTTCAACCTTTTGGCAGGCGCGCTACTGTGTATTATACGAGCAGGCGCGTATCGTACTTTATACGACAGAATGCTTTTCATATATATTTAATTAAAATGAAGGATAAATAAATAATTTTTGATAGAAATATTTTTTTGTAACATTTTATTCTTATTTATATAATATTTTATGAATTAATACATATTTTTTTTATAATTTTTTATGATAATTTCAATATAATTGTGAATAAAACACGATTTTTTTTTTCTATTTCTTACTAAATAAAAGTAACACAGTATAACATAATAACATTATAAAATAAATAAATAATCGAATTCTAGTCTGATAAACTTTCGTCATTACACGTCTGACAAATTATTTCATGTTTGCTAGAATGCTTCTTACATGTGTACAACTTGCATTTATAGCATATCATTGTAGCAGATGATCTCTTTTTTTCGATCGTACATAAACGACACACTCCGCGCTTCTTAGGAGGCTCCTGTACATCTTCGACAACGTTTTCCATTTGGTATTTTTTTTAAAAAACTGATACATCCATTGGTAATGTTTTAATTTTTGATCTTGAAATAAGTTGTTCTTTCATTAGACTCATAGACAAATTTTCTAGAAAAATTCTACGCCGATTCGGTGCATCATTCGGCTTTGAAAATGCATATAAAACTTGTGCGTTTATTCCGGCAATATTCATTAGACTATAAAAAATCACAAAAGGCCAACGTTTCGTAATTCTAGACACAGTATAAGTAGCACATATTTTATCGACAGTATCTACACCACCTTTTATACTATTATAATCCATGATTATTTCTGGCTTTTTAGTAAAATTATCAAGGCTTCCCTTATCATGCATCGTAGAAAGTAATATAACAGTTTTATTTTTACGAGGAACGTAAGAAGTGAGCATTTTATCTTTTTGGAAACCATATATACTGGAGGAAACAGTTTTGTTCTTATGGGGAAGAAACTCAGAAGGAATCTCTCTCTTGTTTTTTTTCAGTGTACCAACAAGAGTTATTTGTTTTTGCATCAAATACTCGGCTAAAGGAATGCTTGTATAGTAATTATCAGTGGTAAGATTCCTATTGGACTTTTCGATATCCGTTATCAACCTTTTTACAATTTCCATTGGTGCGTTTGAATTATCATACGGCCCTTCTGGCTGTTTACCACAATAAACTTCCAAATTTGACGTGTAAAAATATTTTGCGTCACATAAAGCATACATTTTAATACCATATTTTGCTGGTTTTCTGGGTATATATTGGATCCACTGACAACGACCACGGAATGGATGAAGCATTTCGTCAATTGTAGCAAATTCACTTATACTATAAGAACCCCTAGAATTATTTACAAAAGAATCCAAAAATGAACGAATAGCTGACAATTTATCAAATTTACGCCTATCAGCTCTAGTTGATCGGTCATCAAATCGTAAACAACGTGTTCTAAATAAAAACCGTTTGTAGCTCATAACCGCTCTAGATGCTGTGATAATTTTGAAATTTTTTCTGCTCGGTGCAAACCATTATTTAAGGTGGTTTAGGGCGGGGAAGTGATCTGCGGTGCGGGGGGCGGAAATGTTACGTAATCTCACTCATTGCGCATTTAACCAAATATAACCAATTATTTTTACTAACGAATCCTCTCGAACGGCACGAATACAGTATTTTTGGGCAACTAAGACATTTCAAAAAGTGAATACAATTTGCTGAAAAAACTTAAGACAAGGTCCCGAGGGAAGTACGTAATATTATACATAAACGTGTTTGATTGTTTGGAACGCTCTGTCGCCGGGGACGTTTTAACTTGGGTGCGATAAACGGTAGTAACAAACGGAAGCAGAGTTGTAAGGTAGTAACTAAAGCTACAATTAATTATAAAACTCCAAAATATCAAAAAAATATTCGATTTCATCTTAATTACTAAATAAACAGTAAACGGAAATTGTGATTAAAATTGAGATAACACTTGTGTGGCGGCATATCATAATATAATAACCGCGACCCGGGTAAGGAAAGCCGGTTGCTGGTAGTACAGCAGCTGCTGTCGTCCGTTAATAATGAAAAATGATACCACAATATCAATTGATAAGAAGTTTTCTGATGATTGATATTTTGTTCAACAACAAATATGTATTTTACAGTTGGTTTTGATGAATCTGATGAAGAAGAAATAGCTTCAAAACAAGATATTGAAACTGTGCAAGATGATGTTCACAATTACAGTGTATTCCATCAAAATGATGCAGAGTATAAAACTATGTCTGATACTGATGAAGAAACTGTACAATTTGATGCTGAAGAAGAAACTGAAGTTTCAATCCCAACACAACAACCAAAAGTATTTGTACCTCAAAAAATCAACAAAGGTCTGTTTACTCCAAATTTTAAATGGAAATCTGGTACACCATTTCAACCTAAAGTTCACCAGTTTTGTCCTAGTAAAAGTGGTATTCAAAAAGAGTTTGAACTGAACAGTAACTCTACTATTTTAGATTTTTTTGAAGCTCTAGTAACTCCATTTTTATTGGGCAAAGTTGCATATGAAACAAATGAATATTATAGTTAAAACATTGAGTCACATATTATGTCATGTTTTGCATACTATTTGCCAACCAAATGTGTCTGTGGGTAATACACATCGTTTTGAAATGATCCTTGTGATGTTTTAGGATTTGCTTGGAAGCTATGATAAGATTGGAGCTGAAATAAGTAATGTAAATATCACATAACCAATAAAATTTAATTGTTTAGTTTTAATTATTTTATTTAGGGTAGTATAAGTTTTTGTATTGCTGTATTTCTGAACATTTTGAATAAAATATTAGGTTAGATTCGGAGAATCTTTCGGAAAAATCTCGGAATTTTGATTGAAGTTTTGTTGTAGATGGAGGCCGGTAATGTATTGATTGAACTGTGTGTGTGTTTTTTATAAATTTTAGGATTTCTTCTGTTGAAAATGATGTGTTGTATTTTTTTTTTGGTAAAACCTGTACTAAATTTGTTAAAATATCCTTATAAGTATTGATTTCTGTTATGTAATTCTCTTGAATAGTATCAGTTGTTAATTTTGAGAAATGAGTTTGAAGTATGCTGTTTATGAAATTTTTAATGAATATAAATTTTTTTTGATATCTGCTGAATATGTGAGTTTTATTAGTTACATTTTGGATTTTTATTTTGTTTGTAGGGTTAAAAATTGATGGCAGCTGAAACAAATACACAATAAAGAAGATAATTTGAAGTTATGAATTATTGCTGGTATAAGAATAAAAGAAATAAAGTTACGTTGTAAAATACGGCTGTTATGTAATATCTTTCTCGACTGATGTGCATTATTTGATTTACATATATATTAGTATGTATATGTTTATTTATTTCGTTCATGATTTTTTCATTCTTCAAATTATAAATTTTCTGTGTATCAATCATAATATACTTTTTATTCACTAATTCTTTTAGTTGTATTTTTAACGACTTTTTGTCGATGAAATTAAATTTAATTGCACACATTATAATTTGAACATGAAAATTAATATTTGACAACTGTAAAAAAAAAAAAAAATGCTATTAATAAATTTTAAATAATTATATGGAATGAATTTTAAATATTTTTTTTTAAGGCATACCGTGCGTTTATTTTCCATATTCATCAGGCAGGCCAGAATTAAAACGTCATTATAATTATTGCTGTCCGGGATATAAAGTTGAACAACTTCATCCACATTAATGATTATGGTATGCATGGATGAATGAATTCTATTTATTTTTAAATTCATATTTTACATTATTTATTTTAATTATTTTAGTGATGTTAGAATAGTCAATAAATATTTACCTTGTGAGTTCATATGACAAATCAGTTGTATGATTCAGCCACCAAGTATCCAGGTCATTAACAAATTGACAAAACAATTTGTCAATTGATAATATATTATTGTTACATATGAATTTTAAAAAATTCATAATTTTTCTATTATTATTATCCATAATGCCATGACTAAGATTTTCAATTTGATCAATAAATTTAAGAATAACATGTAATTTCATTAATTTTTTTTTTTGTTTGTATGCAGCTTTCAGAAGATTTTGTTCACCAATTTGGATACTGTAAATAGAAATATTAGGATTAGTTATTAGTTATTATTAGTTATATTCATAAGTTATGTTCACTGTTTTACTTACTCATCTATAATTTGTTGTTTGTTATTGTAAATAATTGTTTCTGATATGAAATTGTCTAAAACTTGTATTGTTGTGATATAATGGATATTATTTATGTTGAATTGGGTCGGAGGCGGAATCTTTTTTATTTTATTGAAAAATTTTTGAGGCATTGTATATTTAATATTATATGGTTTTTGTATATAATTTATTTGTTTAGAAGATATTAAAAATTTTGAATAATTTTTTACTGTTTGACTCTTGAATATATCTATTGTTTTTTTTTTATAGTTCCTAATTTTTTTCTGCCTAATTTTCTACTAAAATTCAAATTAACAAAATTAGATGCCAAGTTATTTATATTTTCTTGTACAATATCTTCTTCAAGTTTTTTTATTTTTATATGTTCTATGATCTTTCTAACATCTGTATATCTTGAAAGCACCTGTACATAATTATTGTAGTTTAAAGTTAAAAAATATAGCTATCTTCAATTTTTTTGTTAATAATTAAATAAAAAAATTTTTTTTTTACTTTTTTACTAAAACACTAAAATAAATAATGTAAAAATTGTTACTTACATTGGTTTTTGAATTGACATAGAACTGGATTGCCCCAGACTTTTCAATAATAAAATTATTTAACTTATCAGCATCTTCAGTTCTAGCACCATAACTCTTTACATAATAAAATAAAGTGATGCTGGTAGTTGTGTTTGTCTGATTATTTAGTTCTGCCATTGCAGATGCAACAGTCATTACAAGATCCTTTTCAAATAAAATGTATTTTATATAAATAAATGAATATTAAAATATAATCCTAGACAGAATAATAATAATAATATAATGCATTGATTACCTCCGATAGTCTTACTCTTGGTTTAATATTATATTCAGAAGTAATATGATTATCATGTATATGGACTACCAAACCATTTTCATAAATGAATTCTTTTTTACAAAATGGACATGGAATTTTCAGAAAAAATAAATTCGGTAAATTATCCTGATAATCTGCATAGTCGGTTTTTGATTTGTCAATAACTATAAAAATAAAAAATATATAAGTTATATATAATAAGTTGCAAACGGATTACTCAAATTAAATATAAATTTTTTTATTTAATACATATTTTTTATAAAAATAGAATATATTTATTTATCTTTAACCTTCAATTTACCTTATAAAAAATAAAATGAAGAAAAAATCAATACTCCAACACCTAACTACCAATTAAAGATGCCTCACAGGTTACTCACAGGGAATTATCTCGAGAGTTAACTCCCCTAAGCTACCCTGCAGCTACAAAAAGTTATCGTATCCGTAGAAGATATTACTTACAATCGTTGAATTTCAGGACATTGTCTCTACGATGGGTTGGCAAATTCCCTGCATTGACTACTGAAACGTCTTTAAATGAACCATTTTTGGCGTGGGCTACTATAGCCTTACTTCTACGGGAAGGCATACTACAAAATGTAAGACACTATAGTGTACGAAACGGTAAGGTCGTAGAGAAGCGAAAGAAATGGGATTGCTATGTGACACTTGACGATAAGGTCATAGAGAAGCGAATGAATTGCGATTGAATAAATTCCACGGAAAGCTATGATGGACGATGGTTCTTCAAAACCGACATAGATATATCATGGAATTATATATGTTGCGTTATTCAACTCTTTTCCAATAAAATATCTCGATGAATACTATAGTTCTACGGACTATTATTTTGGTTTTTTGGGCAATTATAATCCGATTAACAAGTCTTGGTAAGTGAATCGGACATATAGCGGCGGATAAACGTGGTATTTCACCCATGTAATCCTATACCAAGTTACTAGACCTCACCTCAACTTTATGCAAATTGTAAGTATCCAAAATGCATTTCCCAAAAAGGGGACCTAACCTAACCTTACGGCGGGCAGAACTTATAACTGAAAACAAGAAATTATCGATCTGTAATTCTCCGGTAAATCCTGTACTTACCTGCCGGACGGCCGTTATATGGACTTGATGTATACAAAAACACTACAGAACGATAGTAAATGCACTCAGGAATGCACTCATACCACTTACAAACCTCTAAGTCGAATGCCTGATTTTATACGATTTTCCAAGTACGAGTACTATCGCATTACGAAAATAATGAAATGTTTCAAAGGGGGGGGGGGGGGGGGGTATTGAGCACATTTCGTTTTCTTAGATGTCAGGTTTGAAAATTCACCAAAAATCCAATTCTTGGACTATCGCTATGAAAATCGCATCATTAGATAGGTAAAAGCGTTGGCTACTCGGTGTACAAGTTTCAAAAATAAGGACTAAAAATTACGGCGTCCAGGACTTATAACTGGAAAAATAAATTTTTAGGGTTGCAATCCGGCGGTAAATCGTATACTTACCTGTCGGACGGCCGTTATATGGACTTGATGTATACAAAAACCTTTTGAAAACGCTAAGGGATGATAGTTAAGCTAAGGAGGAATGCACTCATACCATTTTCATGACTCTAAGTCAAAACCCTGATTTTATACGATTTTTTGAAGTGGCGCACGGCCGATTTACCGCCAGACTACATGCATCCCAGCGGTAAATCCTACTAAAACCCGCAATTTGGACTTGACGTTTTCAAAAACACTACGGCATGATAGTAGACGTATAGACGAATGCACTCATACCATTTTCATGACTCTAAGTCAAAACCCTGATTTTATACGATTTTTTGAATATCACTACCGATGAAAATGTAAAAAATTATATTTGGCGAACGGGGGGGTATTGAGCACATTACGTTTTCTTAGATGTCAGGTTTGAAAATTCACCAAAAATCCAATTCTTGTACTATCGTTATGAAAATTGCATCATTAGATAGGTAAAAGGGTTGGCTACTCGGTGTACAAGTTTCAAAAATAAGGACTAAAAATTACGGCGTCCAGGACTTATAACTGGAAAAATATTTTTTTAGGGTTGCAATCCGGCGGTAAATCGTATACTTACCTGTCGGACGGCCGTTATAGAGACTCAGGACTTTTTTCAATGCAATGTTTAGATAGCTTAGGTCCTCCCAAATCCAACCATACCGTTTGCAGAGCTCTAAGTACAAAATTCGGTTTACTACGACCGTTCGAAGGCAAGTAAATACGTCTTACCGCCAGATTGCATAGCAACCCTGCGGTAAAATCACTTTGAACAGCCACCAAAACTCCAATTTTTGTACCACCTTCATAAAAAGCATATCTATCGATAGGTATACACGTCAGCTACTCGGTGTAAAAGTTTCAAAAATAAGGACTAAGAATTACGGCGGGCAGAACTTATAACTGAAAACAAGAAATTATCGATCTGCAATTCTCCGATAAATCCTGTACTTACCTGCCGGACGGCCGTTTTTTGGACTTGTCGTTTTCAAAAGTAATAAGGGATGATAGTGGAGGTAAAGAGGAATGTAGTCATACCATTTTCATGACTCTAAGTCAAAACCCTGATTTTATACGATTTTTTGAACTGGGGCATATCAGGTTTGCCGCCAGATTGCAATGCAACCCAGCGGTAAATCACAAACTTACCTCCCGGACGGCCGTTATTTGGACTGGTTGTTCTCAAAAACACTAAGGGATGATAGTGGAGGTAACGAGGAATGCACTCATACCACTTTTAAAGCTCTAAGTCGAATACTTGATTTTATACGATTTTCTAAAGATACCTACCGATGTACAATGGAAAAAATTATATTTGGAGAACGGGGGGGTATTTTTCTCTTCCATCAGTTTAATTTTTTTTTCGTAGTAAGCTGCTTTCATGTCACACTTTTTCTCTGCAATATTAGCTATGCGATTTGCCGCTGTATTGCTTTCGCTCAATTTGGACGCAACAGTAATTTTTCTTTTCAGTTCTATAACATTACATTAAGTAATTGTAATTTTTTTATAAACAACCTTGGCCTGTATTTTAATAATAAATTAAATATAGTAATGAATGTCCTAAATTAAAAAGGTGGGGAAGTGGATATATTTACATCAAAAATCAAAATTGTAGTATTTGAATAAAGCTAGTTTTGAATAAAAATCTCAGTTTTCCTTAATTTTTTGTTTATTTTTTCTGAAGTTTTTGAAAATTATTGTGAGTTCTTAACTTTTTACATCCCAAAGTACCAACTAGATTCACTTTCCTACCAGAAAAGATGCCAATGAAGAAAATGTAGGCATTCTTACTGCCCCAAAAAATGATGAAAGACTCAAATAAAAATTTAGAAAAAGGCTTATTCCCTAATCGCATAAATGATAAATTGTTTAAGTTAATACTTGGTTGAGTTGGTCTATGAGCATTGATTGTTGATAGCTTCGAAGTTGAAGGTCTGTATGAATTTTCTTTTACAGCTATAGTAAAACAATATAAATTTTTCAGTAAATTATTCTTTAATATTATGTTTTAAGTATTTGTAAATTTTACTTGAATTAACAGCTTCTTCAGCAATTAATGGAGTATTTTCATTTTCACTGTCATTACAGGTATCGAGGACTAGGAAGGCCCACCTTGTCGTGGTGTCCCCGCCCGGCCGTCCTTCGGGTTGGCCGCTAAGAGGCTTTCAATCGGGCCCGTTAAACCAGTTGTGGCGGGCCCCAGGCGTCGCGTGAGCTGTTACGTGACACCAAGTCATGTGCTCGCGAGCAGCGAGCCTATACCTTGGGTCGGGAGCAACCTGCGAAAGATAACCAGTCAGCTGCAGTGTCCGTTGACTGGCTGGCGTCGTGGGCGTAACACAACCTCGGGGTCTGAGGGCCGTCGCGGACGGGCGTACAGGCGTCAACCCTTAGCTGGGGTGATCACCGGGGGACCTTAACCATTTCACGTTCGGTCAAGCTTGGTCGTGCACTTAGCCGTGTGTGGCCTTACATGGAGAAAAACTTGCGGAGGTTGGCAACTCCGGTCGTAGGCGCTAGGACTTAGGACTAGGGACAGACCCAGACCAGACTGATACTGAATGCAATGTACGCCAGCGGGTGCAGGGCTGCCAACCTGGCAGTAGGTATAAAATGCGGGGACGACACCCGGCAAAACAAAAACGATGCTTATGAACGAAAACATATTTGCATTTACCCCAAGTGATCATCCGGAAAATCCGGTGAATTCACTCTCTGCGGAGCCACGGACTCATGGATTTTGGGGGAACCACTCGTAAAGCATCAGCGACCAGAGCTGAGCAGCCTGGTTGACGAGCTTTCGGGCGGAAATAAATCTGACGTACCTACGGGCGAATTGACGACTATACGTGACAAAAATGTGACTATTATCGATGGAGCTGGCTATGTTCTTACAGCCAGAAGCACGCTGCGCCTCAAAGGCGGAGGTGGTGGTGAAGATGGTGAAGCGAGCGGCTCGGCGTACAACAAGCCGTCGTTCCAGGGCAGGCCCGCAACTTGCATAATAAAGTACAAGAAATTCGGCGAGGACGACCATAGCCCTGATCCGGGTGGCTCTCCGTGTCCGCACGCTGCGGATTTCGAGAAGTACTCGGAGGAGGTGAGTGCGCACATTAGCGACACTAGGGCGATCCTCGAGGATATGATAGTCCAGACCAAGGTAGCTAGGCGCTGGCAAAGTACGATTGGTCTCCAACTTGACGAGATCCTTGTGAGCAATAACCGTCTCGCCAGAACCAGCTTTAAGGTTCTTGGCATGTGGGAGAAACAGCGAAGCGAGCTACGCACGCTACAGAAACATGTGAAAGATCTCCACAGCGATATGGGCGCTCTAAAATAACGATACAGTCAGTCCCAGATGGATAGGGATAGCGTCATGGCGGAATTAACGGCCCTCCACACGTCCGGTGTTTCTGACCCGGAGCCGTCGGCCACGCCGTTCAGGCCACTCCCTCCACCCATTGAATACGTGGATGTTGACGACGACCATTTAATAGTTGTAAGTCCGTCAGGTGCACCTTATGCTGCTGTCGTAGCGAAACCAAAAAAAAAAGTGCCCCTTAGGAAACGGGAAAATTTCCCTAGGCTTGAAACGCCACTACCGCAAGAGAACCATGCGTCCATTAAGAAAAGGTTGGGTGCGAAAAAGCTTGTAAATAGTAATACCGGTAAGCGAAAGACAGCAGCTAGGGTCACGGAAAGGGCCAGATCCGCCAGAGTGGGTCCCAGATTCGAAGTCACGACGTATGGAAAGACCTCCGTAAATCCATTAAGCAGAAGCTCCCTAACCCTAAAGTCAGGACAATAAAGACTAGGAACGGTGGCCTGGTATTCTTCCCCGAAGATGCCGATACCGCGGCTGCTCTGCGTCGCACTTCAAACCTGGTTGAAAGGGCTCCACGATTGCCCAGAATAATCATAAAGTTCGTCGATAGGTTACTCGACAAAGACGAGATCCTGTGGGCTCTGGGCAAGAACGCCTCTCTTGAGATTAGTGAACAAGAGCAGGCTCGCATAAAACCTCTGTTCATGCTGGGTCCACGCAACGGTCATACTGTTCACTGGGTAATCGAGGTCACACCAGAAACATTAAAAAAGTTTGAAAGCAAATCTGCCTATTTGAGACTTACCAAATGTAAGATGAAAATCTTTGACTCGGTTACCCAGTGCTACAATTGCCAAGGCTTTGGCCACACGATCCAGAAATTCAGGGAGGAGCAGCCTAGGTGCAAAAAGTGCTCGGAAAATCATGATTCCAGAACATGTACGGCGCACACCTTGAAATGCCCCAACTGCCGCGGCAAAAACCACAATGTGGCATCATCTAAATGCCCGGCATGAGTAGCCGCGATCAGGTAAATCACCCGTCGGTAATCTGAAAACTGCCCCATCATGTCTGCATCCCATATAAAAATATACCAGCATAATGTAAACCGAGACCGCATTGTGAGTCATCAATTGCGGGAAGCCTGCAAAACGAATAAAATAGACTACCTTCTTGTCCAAGAGCCTCTAGTAATCAGCGGGAAGGTTTATGCCTTTGAGAGCTGCAGATCGCATATCAGCGCAAGTGCTGGCGCCGCAATAATCGCACTCACAACTAGATACCAGGCGTAGAACTGAGCTCTTTCACATCGAACTTTATGGTAGCCGTGTAAGTCTCCTACGGCAGCGAACACGTCGTGCTAGTCTCAGCCTACTATAAGTACAGTCAGCCGACGACTGCTCACGTCGAGCGGCTCGAACAGATTCTCGCAAAAGAAAAAAGGATGGTGATCTGTGCCGACACCAATGGTCACTCAGAATTATGGCATTCAAACAAACGCAACCGCCGAGGAAAGATTGTAGGACAATTTATAGGACAAAATGGCCTTATCGTTCATAACTGTCCTGGCATGATAAACACTTTTTGCCGCCGTGATGGTCGAACATCTAATATAGATGTCACGATGTCTACAGCCAAAATGGCCAGACTTGTAAAAGAGTGGACAGTTACGGACTTGATCGACAGCGACCACCGCGTCATTAGTTTCAGCCTGGCACTGAAAAAACCGGCTGAGCGAGTCCCAGCAGAGATTAGGTATTTAGATCTGCCGACTGGGACCTCTTCAGGACCACTCTACTCGGCGAAGTCGGTCGCATACCCGATAGCAGCAACAGCACTAATATCACAACCGAATGCATCATCGATTCGCACTGTGAGCAACACGGCTTTACGGTGGGCAGATCCACCATCAGCGCAATCGAAAACGTGTACAACTGGGTCGATGCGTCAAGTGCAAGGCACATATTCGGTGTTTTCCTAGACATAACTGGCACTTTCGAAAATGTGCAGTGGTCTCCACTATTAAGGCAGTTGAATCACCTTGGAGGATCCGTCGGCACGCTAAGAATAATAAACTCATACCTGAATAACAGATCCGCTGAGTTCACTCGATACACCAAGACGCTTGAACGAGGCTGTCCTCGAGGCTCTCAATTTGGGCCGACTATTTGGAAGGTCGCAATGACCTCGATATTTGAGTCCATTATGAAGTCCCGCACAGTAAAGGTTATTGCCTACGCGGATGACATCTTGGTCATGGTTGGAGCAGCCAGGCCTCAAACTGCCTTCCGCTGGACAGAAAGGGAACTCGATACCCTAAAAACTTGGGCTACAAACTTCAAGCTCGAATTCTTCGCTGCAAAAAGTCAGCTCTTGTCCCTGAAAGGCGGACTGAAACCCGGGCACAGCGTCGGGTTCGGCACTGGAGCGTATGCCCCCAGGATATCGTCGACGGCCACAGCGATGTACCTCGGCGTACTCCTTGACCCGAGGCGGAGTTACTGGGATCATGTCGTCTCCATTTGCCTGAAGTCGAAGCCCATGTACAACCGGCTCAGGTCTACTCGGCGAACTGAGGCATGGGCAGATTAGCCGCCAGGACAATATACAGAGGAGTGTTCCTGCCAAGGATCCACCTACGCGGCCGAGATCTGGTCCGAGGGCACCAAGCTACTAAAAAGCCAAAAGAAGCTACTCTCTGCGCGAAGGGCCTGGCTGCAGTGGCGAGCACATTACCCTTAGATCTAGAGATACGATTCCAGGCCCTGAAACGGGCTCACTCTAGACTCATTATATCAGCAGAAACCTTTGCTGACAGGACCGATGAATTAATGACGGAATGGCAGACCAAATATGAGTCAACCGAGAAGGGCAGTTGAACTCAGAAGATGATTCCATCGGTAAAGTTTAGGTGCAACATACCGATGAATCTTGACCACTGGACCACTCAATTCTTAACCGGCCACGGGGACTTCAGAGCTCCATAGCTTTACGTTGGCTCCTGACCCCTTATGTGCATGCGACCGGATGCCTAAGACTACCAAGCATGTTTTGATGTTCTGTCCCAGAACCAAGGTCGCCCGGCTGAAGCTCAAACGCGTCCCGAGACTAGAAGGCATCGGACGGCCTCCAGAGGATGGAGCTTTCCTCAAAAAAAAAAAAGACATACGAAGCACTGGCTACCTTCGCAAGAGAGGCATTGACCAATAGAACGGATCGATGAATGAAAAGTTCAGTTGACCTTATGGGTCAGAACACTGCCCCGTCAATAGACGGAAGGCACAGACTCGGGGTTTTCCCGATGAGCACGTAAGGTGTAAGTGGCAGAAACGGGGGAAAACGCTCGAGCGCATTTTGACATGGGACGTGCTCATACGTCAGGGACGAGTAGTTCGGTCCTGCTGCGGGGCCCTTCAGAATTCCGCATCAGTACACCCTGCTTGTCGTAAGAGGCGACTTAAAGGGCATAAGGCCAGTCGGGGCCGGTGCCTGGGGCGTGGAGAGGTTCTGAGACTGCGACCTCGTGAAGAGCGGGATGGTCACTCGGCTTAACCACCTGGTGACGCCTCTGTAAAGGCGCGGACTGAGGTTCTGACCGCGACCTCGTGAAGAGCGGGTCGGTCACTGGGCTTAGCCACCTGGTGACACCTCGTGGAGGCGGAGCTGGGCCCACCGTGAGCCCGCGGTACACGGCCCAAATCTCGGGAGGACCATAAACTGAGGCTAGCCGCCGACGAAGCTTCGTCCGAGCATCCCATCAATGATGTGCCTCACCCAACGGGAGGCGATAATGGTGCTTCGGGACGTGAGGGGGACCCTTGGTGTTGAAAGATTGACATCGAGCCCTCACACGTCGACCGCGGTGGACACTGCTTCGGTCGACGGCGGCTTGGTTACGAAGTGGCGGTATACCGGAGTATACTATGTGGTTGAAGACCGTATGCTTGGTCAGAGATAGGCTGTCGAGTGACGGAGCCAGGCGGACCCGTACGGTGATAACCAGCCGGGAAAGCACGGTCCCTCCTTAGCGCTGACTCAGCCTATCGTTGGGGCTATATGCAGCGAAGGTTTGTCCGTGACCATACACGGAAAGCAACATGGATAGATTGCGGCACCACCAAGGTGGCGAAAGGCACCTGTATGCCCTAGCCGGATGGTACGGGCGCGCCGGAGAATTCCTCCTTGCGCGTCTGGTGCTCGTGGTCCTTAGACAACCCTCTGGCCATGCAACAATATGGGGAGCGTCCGTCAGTTAGCAGTCGTATGCCTCTACGGCCCTTGACTAGCACCTAGTGCTAATATAAGGTCCGTAGTTGTAGTCGGATAACTGGCCGCAAGGCTTGCCGGATGACGTCAAACCCGGGAGCTTCGTGTCATTACAGGTATATGATTCCACAAAATCATCCTTATATAGGTTCTTCAGTAGCTTCTAAACACAGCACAACAATAATAATCATTGCTTCTATAATGAATCATTATTTTAACCATAATAAAGCTGAGAGAAGTAAATATATTCCTTTTTTTATTAGATATCAAAAAATATTTATCAGTAGACTAATAAAAATATGAAATGACATACACATAAGTTATTGATTTAACACATTAGTATAATGTAATAAGGTTATGTTTCTATATTCTATTATTTTAATTTAAAAACTATAGTGTGCAATGATTACAGTAAGACTATTACTAGAATAAATTAATGTGTTAATTTACCAGTTATCACATCTTTGGTAGAGCTATCGAAGACAAACTGGACAATTGATTCAACTGAATCGCTGTGACCACTAATTGATGATTTGCTCAATAAAGGTAGCGTTTCTATTTGGATTGCATTTAATTCTACAGAACACAATAGTCCACCACCTGTACCCCCTATATGCCATTTAATAGCTGCAGCTTTTATTTTTGTAGTAATTCTAGTATCTTGCCATGTCTACCATATAAATAACACAAATGAGTAAAATATTTATGATAAATATGCAAATAAACTTATCTATGAGCAAAGATTAAGTGTATTCAATAGCAAGAAACTTGAGAGTTTGGTTACGGTATTTATAACAAATTTTCAGCCAAACATAGATTATGGATTCAGAAAAAAATACTTGAAATTATAAAATAATATCTACACCGAATAAGGTTAATTACTTTTTTCCATTTTTGCCAATCCTTCTCTGCTCCTGGTAACGAGTTTAATTGAACAGCAATTGTTTCCCATCTCTGTTGGGCGATTTTATGAGTGAACGTTTTTGTAAATTTACTCGAACACAATTGCGGATCGTTGGCAATCTGATCAACCAAAAACTTCATTTGGTTATGAGTTGGTCTCATTCTAGGCATTATAAGTATTAGTCGAATTATTGTTTAATTGTTTTATTATTAAATAAATGTAACTTTTTAACATTTAAAGATGGTAACAAATAAAAAGCAAAGTTTTTGAGATTTGATTTTATAAATTTAATTTATCATTGATAACATTCAGTGATAAAGGAATAAAATAATAATTTATATAATTTTGTAGTTTGTTTGAGGTTAAAATCTAGATTTGTGTTGCTACCATCAGTGCCGCAACAACCGCAGGAGCAGCCGGGGCAATGCCCCTGTAGAGGGCCGCTAATCGTCGGCTCAGGGGGCCCCACATTTATTTTAAATTTTTAATTATTACAATCAAATAAAATATATTAAATAAAAATGTTCATTTTTATAATATATTATGATATATTGATATATAATTTGTTATCGAAGATAAATATATTTACCCATAATAATATCTATATTTATCTATAAAATTATATTATTATATAAACTAACCTCTAACCTATTGTCATTGAGTTACTTTTATGTGTGGAATTGGAATTTCCCGAAATAATCTTTGTAATCACAAATCGCCGACCGTAGCCCTTCAATCAGATATAAGTCCTGAATTTACCAGTTAACTTATCTCTCTTAAGGAAATGATCATGGAAAAAAATTTAAAAACAATTTGTGAACTCACAACATTTATCCTAAAAAAATATTTTTCTATAAGTTACTCTAAATTACTAAGAGCCTGCATGCTATTCTTAGTATTGCCAGTTACAGTTGCTTCTACAGAAAGATCATTTTCTAAATTAAAACTTATTAAGCACTTTCTGAGAAATTCTATAGCACAAGATCGTTTGACTATTATAGCTATACTTAATGTTGAACAAATTCGTATATCAGAATTAAATTTAGAAAAGGTTATAAATGACTTTGCTTATTTAAAAGCAAGAAAAATGAATTTCTGTTCTTAATTTGAATGGTTCTATTTCTATAATACATATTATTATAAGAATTATGATTTATGACACATTTACAATGACTTGAACTAAGTTATACAATTGTATTCCATATTGTTATTTGTTTGTAATTATTTTTTTTTCTATATAAATAGGTAGTGGGTTCCTACCATATATTATGAAATTTGTTGAATTAATGTCTAATATCAAGTAATAAGTAAAATAAATTGATATCTTATTAAATATTATTATTTGTTTGTGATACATTTTTTATCATTTTAAATTTGGTAAAGATTTTTTTTTAAATAATTGAATGTTTAAATATAATATAGGTGCAAACAATCTTTTTGCTTTGCAATACTTTTTTAGAGCCATATATTATTACAAAAACTTTAATTAATATTTATAATAAAAAAAGAACTCTAAAAGTGTGTATAGTTATATTTTAATAACAATACACTGGTCACTGGGTAGTGGACCTTTACATTATATTTTTAGGCTTATTTAAAAAAAATCACCATTATTATTTATATTTTTATAAGTAACCTATAAAAAATATTATATACATAGACCTCGGGGGCCCCATACATTGACTTTGTCCGGAGTCCCAAGAATCCTAGTTGCGGCACTGGCTACCATAGTGGTTAATTCGATAAACTTTATCACATTCGACAAGTGATAAAATCTTATCGATTTCAACCCAAGAATATCAATTCCATGTCGCATGCGATAAAAATTTGTCACAGTCGATAAAATGTATGACTTATGTCGCATGCGATAATTAGTCGTATGATTTCAAGAATTGGCCCCCTGTGCTGAGGCAATCATTTTATCATATTCACAGATATAGATAATATTTCTTGACCAAATAAAAACAGACGTGCGTTGTGCAACACTGCGACGGCCGTGTATCAGTGACAACATTATAATATCGTTGAGCGGTTAATTATAGTCACCTCTGGCGGTGGGCAGTGCATGCGCTATTCACACTATTTTACGAGCTTACATGTGTGTGCGTAAATGCACTTCGCATGCACAAACTTGGGCAACGGCGGCTACCGCCTCTATCAATCTCAGCGCTTTAGCGGTGGCAGCGCCGTGCGCATAAGTTACGTAACGTCGTTCTCGCGTTCGTAGGTACAAGTTCTGTACAAAAAAAATAAAAATCAATATTGTTGTTTACTAAACTTAAATTCTAAAGCATTTAATGCCTGAATTATGAGTACCTATATAAATTAAAATACACGATTAAAATTTTAAAATTCAAAATAGTACAAAATACAAATATAAAAAACATATATTTTTTATTTTCCTGAAAACTACAAGTGAGCCTCACTTGCCTCACTCCCAAAACCGCCACTGGTAGGACAGCCTATGTAAAGCCAGAGGCCAGGCTACCCGCAGCCTGCTGAGGCGAACTGACTTCGGCTCTCAATGAGTAACATCATCAGAGCACTACAAGTCAACATGAACAACCAGCTAATAGTGGCTGAGCAAATAAGAGACCGGTGCATAGCTGAGCACATAGACGTGATTCTGGCACAAGAACCACCTATAAACGAAAATGGCATGGTGGTACACTTTGAGACATGCCAGCAGGTGTCTGGCACGGATAGTCCCGGGGCATCTATCATAATAGCCAGCAACAGGGTCAGGTGCATAAATGTACAGCAGCACACCTCTAAGTACGTTGCCATGGCCAAAGTAAGCCTTGATGGTAGAGAGGAATCCAGCGTGGTCGTAGTATCGGCCTATTTTAAATACGACAGGCCCACTATCGATTTCACGGAAATCATACGCTGCATCGCCCAGCAGCAAAGGACCTTACTGATATGCGCGGACTGTAATGGCCACTCGATAAGATGGCACAACCGTGACACAAATGCTAGAGGCAGGATCGTAGAGGAGATGATTGATGACTTAGATTTGTGCATCTTGAACATCCCTGGCCCAATACCGACCTACGAGCGGGCTCAAATGGGCTCGTCCAACATAGACCTGACCCTTGCGTCGGCTAACCTTCATGGAAGGATTAGAAACTGGACAGTTACCAATGACACTGATAGTGATCATAACACACTAAGCTTTGAACTCCTCGCGAGCAGGCCCAATCCTAGGGAGGACCTAAAGGACTCCTTCAATGAAAGGAAGGCAAACTGGCTGAAATTCCAAAATGCTCTAGCAGTAAATCAATTATCTATGAATGGCGATGTGCACACTCAAGCTGAGACGCTCACGAATATCATCAGGTCTGCAGCTATCGAATCAATGCCACTCAAAAAACCAAGGGAAAATCGGGCTACACTCCCCCCTTGGTGGAACTCTGATATAGTACATTCCAAGAGAGCCCTCAACCTCGCCAGACGCAACAACAGCCCAGAATACGCTGCCCTCCGAAATAGACACCTAAAGCTTATAAAATCAGCCAAGATGACCGCTTGGCGGGCTCACAGTGATGGTATTAACACCGGCATCTGGGGTAGGGCTTTCAATTGGGCCAAAAAGGGCGCTGAGCCAAGAAAAGGGCCGACCACCCTCAAAGATAAAAACGGACAATTCACTAGTAGTACAGAGGAAACAATAAACGTTCTCCTGGATGCCTTCATTCCAGACGACAGCTCACCATCCATTTTGGCTGTGGCACCTGACGATGGGCGACCCGTTACGCTAACCACGCAGGAGGAAATCAAGGAAGCCATATGGAAGCTAAAACTAAATAAAGCCCCTGGCAAAGATGGGATTACAGGTGGCATGCTTCGCAAGGCATGGCCGGTACTAGCTGGAAGTATAACAGATCTCTTCAACCTGTGCCTAAGAACAGAGACTTTCCCAACACCCTGGAAAGAGGCAAGACTGGTAATAATACCAAAATCAGGTAAAAAGGATAGGACCACTACCGGTGCCTATAGACCAATAAGTTTGCTACCTTCACTTGGCAAAGCCCTAGAGTCCGTAATTATAAATCGCCTTGCCACAGAAACTAACGTTGACTCTGTAGGTGAACAGCACGGGTACATTAGCAACAGATCAACGGTTACGGCAATAAAAGCGGCATACGAATGGGTTGACCTCTGTCCAAATAGACATATAACTGGAGTCTTCCTGGATATAACAGGGGCGTTTGACCATGTCAGATGGGACCCCCTCCTTGAAGCAGCAAGGGACCTCGGAGCCTCAAGCAAGGTTAGAAATTTCCTGGGAAGCTACCTCAAAGGACGAACAGCCAGCCTAGAGATAAACGGCATATTGCAAAGGAAGGTAATGGAAAGGGGCTGCCCACAAGGCTCGCGCCTTGGACCAATGCTTTGGAAACTCGCGATGGTAGGCGCTTTCTATGAGGACCCGGCCACGTCCAAGACTGTGGCGTATGCCGACGACATAGTGGTGATGACCGGGGGTGCTAGGATACCAACCGTGACTAAACGGTTAGAAAAGAACTTAGATTCATTAATCGAGTGGTCCGAGAAGTTTGGGCTAACCTTCTCTACGACCAAATGCGAAGCGATGACACTTAAAGGCGGTAAAAAGACCCCATACAGCATTGGATTAGGCTCGGATCCAAATGCTGAAAGGATTGAAGGGAAGGACACAGTCAAGTACCTAGGCGTTGTAATTGATCCGCGCAGATCATTCTGGGATCACATCGTGTCAATGAGCGAAAAGTCAACGAACATGTACCAACGATTAAGAAGAATGTCTTCAGCAAATTGGGGGGTCAGCCAGACAACGGCTATGGTCATTTACAAAGCAGTCTTCCTGCCGCGTATAACGTACGCCGCTGAAATATGGCTAAAAGGTTTGGAACTTAAGAAGACCATCAATAAACTGGGAAGCATACAAAGGAGCGCGCTAAAAGCAGCAACGGGTGCATACAATACTGCATCAACAGCCGCTCTACAAGTCATAGCCGGTCTTATGCCGCTAGACTTAGAGATAAAAAGACATTGCGCCAGAATGGACCTGAAGAATGGCAGAAGTACGCCAGATGAATATGACGCAAGGATCAGTGAACTACTGGATACATGGCAGGACAGATGGAATCCAACTCAGGGCAATCCTAGAACTGGAGAGTGGACAAGGTGCCTCATCCCATGTGTAAGGACGAGGTATGGACTTCCCATGAAGATGAACCACTATCTCAGCCAGATGCTGACAGGCCATGGTGATTTCTATGGGAAACTACACTCCTTCAAACTGGCACCCAGGCCGAACTGCAGGTGCGGCAATGGTAGTGAAACTGTACAGCATGTCCTGCTGGCATGTGTCAGAACCACTGAACAAAGGGCTGAACTAAGAAGAGTAGTCGAAAATGAAGGTGGAACTTGGCCCCCCTACAACGGCACGATCATAAAAACCAGGAAAATCTTCGAGGCGTACGACAAGTTTGCCTACGACAGTCTCAAAAGTAGAACAGATAGGTAGGACCTATGGAGGTCAGGACGCAGCCGCACCAGGCGGTGTAGTGCACAGTCTCGGGGTGTCCCGAATGAGCACGCATGGTGTAAGCGGCACAAGCGGTGGGGCACGCTCGAGCGCGTCCTGACCAGGGGCGTGCTCATGCGCCTGGGGCGAGGAGTTTGGCCCTGTTGCTGGGGCCGTCCAGAATTCAGCATCAGTATTCCCTGCTTGTCGTAAAAGGCGACTAAAAGGGAGCCTGGCCAGTCGGGGCCGGCGCCCGGGGCGCGGACACACCGAAACCTTCGGGGACTAGGGTGTCGGAGGTTCTGACCGTGACCTCGAGAAGAGCGGGTCGATCACCTAGGTTTGGCCCTCGGTGATGCCTCTGGGAGGCGTGGTGTATAGGCTACCGAGCCTTGAACTCGGGGGTCGCGGCCACCGCGCCAGGGCGACCGCCACTGGTAAGGGCCCACCATGAGCCCGTGATACACGATCCTAATCTTGGTAGGACCACAGCTGAGACTTCTGGTCGACGAAGCTTGGCTCGGACATCTCACCATTGATGGTCCTTCCTAACGGGGGCGAAAATGGTACTTCGGGATGTGGGGGAGCCCCGCGGCGCTGAGCAATTGGCGACGCGCCCTCACACGACGGCCCATCCCGACCTCGGTCGTGGCGTGGTCGGCGGCGGTTTGGTTTCGGAGTGGCAGTTAGCAGGAGCTAACCATGTGGTTAAAAGACCAAGCTCGGTCTAGGGGAAAGTTGCCGAGTGAGATAACTCCTTAGCGCCCACCCAGCCTACCGGTGGGGCTATATGCACCGGAGGTTACCCGTGACCAAAAACGGGAAGCGATGAAGATAGCCTCGCGATCCCACCTGGATGGCGAAGGGCACGTGAACGTCCCAGCCAACGGTACGGGCGCTATCTCTCCCGACTTCGGCGGGAACGGGTGTGCGCCCGGTGCTCGTGGTCCATAGACGACGCGCGGCCGGTGTACTGTGTGGGCCAAACCACCTTAAACCGTCCGTGAGCCTCCGCGGCTCTCGACTAGCGCACAGCGCTAACGTGAGGTCCACGGTTGTAGCCGCAAGGCATCAAACCCGGGGAGTCCTCGTGGTAGGACAGCCTCTTAAGGGGCCGTGTGCCTGCATCGCTGCTGTCTAGAATACGATTGTTATAATATATATATATTATGTTATGTTAAGAAATTTTTTTTAAATAAAACCGTAACGCACTGTGGCACCCCAGATACGGTTAACCAAAGAGCTCCGAGCAGCGCTTTATAATGTTGCATCAGCGTCACATATTATTTAAATCGAGTCAGCGTTTGCCGCTTGTTACAATATAGTGTACTCTATATATACAGTTACGTCGCGATAACTTGAAGTTAAAGGGATATATAAAATCTCTTCGAGATAATGTATGACATAGGTACAACTTTTTTTGTAAGTATTATACAGGCATAGATAATAAAAGAACGAATAGTCTATGACACGGACTAAGATATACAGGACAAATATTGTGGTTACAAAATGTAGTATAACAGGCAGTGTTCACATCAATTTACTATGCATACGGAATTAATGATTTAATTTTTTCATAATTGTAACATATATGATAAGAAACATTTTTTTTTTTTTACATGATATTTCAATAGGTATTTGTATTGAATAATGATAGTAAAATAATACCATAGTACTCTAATCTGCCATTATGTTCACCAGTTAATTTTGAATATTGTTTGTTAGAAATGATCTGAATGAAACTGATGACATCAGTGTTCCTCCTTGTGACATTGCTAATAATAGCGCAGAACATCATGAGCTAGTGCCATTAAATTCCAGTGCAAATTGAGTTCACAAGTAAGTTTAAAATCTAACTTAATGTTATAATATGTACAATACACTTACTGTACTTATTTATTAATGATTGAAAATTGTAACCTAAATTATTTGGAACCCACTTGCCCACAGACCTTTAATGAAATAATTACATTTAATATTATTTTTGTTCAGTTGTAGATCTTGTACACTAAAACAACAATCTATGAATATATATATAAGAAATTGGACAAAACAACCAGTGAAAAGTATACCAATGCAATTGCCTATTGGATTGCCACAGATATGCAACCTTATAGATCTGTGTCAAAACAAGGATTTAAATACCTAATGTCTGTCATATGTCCTGGATATACTATCCCAAGTCGCCAAGTTTTTGCTGACATAAAAATTCCTGCTTTATACTTTGAGGTAAAACGTAGAATAAAACATAAACTCAACTTTGCACAATTTCTGTCACTTACATTTGATTGTTGGACTTCCAATGCTCAACAGCCTTACATTGGAATAACAGCTCATACTATCAATAGTGATTGGGTTCTGCAAACATATTGTGTGGCTTGCACAGTTCTTGATGTAGACCATACTGCCTATAATTTAAAAGATATTATTGAATCTACACTTAAAGATTGGAATATTCCTATATCAAAAGTCTCTGCCACAACTACAGATAATGGAACTAATATTATCAAAGCTGTTCAGTTAATGGGCTTAAATCATATTAGTTGTTTTGGTTATACATTAAATAATAGAGTTACATCATCTATGAATTTAAATCCAGTCAAAACAATTATTTCTAATATTTCTAAAATAAGATATATATTCCATTACAGTTCAAACTTACGTCGATTGCTTCAAGATGCACAAATTAAACTCGACCTTTCACAAAAAGTTATGCCAGCATCATGTTTTACAAGATGGTGGAATAATCTACCTGCTATTCAGTTCGTAAGAGATAATTTTGATGCTCTTTATGATGTGTTATTTAAGTTGAAATCAAGAAAAATAAATTATCTTCCCAACTGCAACGAACAAAAACTTATTTTGGTGATGTGCAAAATTTTTGAACCTCTAAAAACACTTGGTGAACATATGGGTGCAGAAAAGATTGTTACAGCTTCTTCAATTTGGCCAGTTTATACAAAACTTGAAAAAACGTTCCTTCACACAAATTCATTAAATTTAACTAGTGCCTTAACACAAGAAGAATCGTCTAGAGCGAATAATAGTGAGAATTTTGGGGACAGCGAACAATTATTTCCAATCCTAAGTCAATGTACACTTATGGATAATAATATAGATTCATAGTTTAACACTAATGAAGTTTGTGGAGACATTAGTGATGATGATGTTGATACACATGTGGATAGCGTGAATACAATTGATAATTTATTAGATCATATTGAAAATCATTTAAAGGATGATATAAAAAGACTATTTCATAATCGTTACATTAATAAAGAAGAAAGTAGAATTTTTTTACAAAAAAATATACTTTTTGGCTCCAAGGTACAAATCAGCATATATTGATCCAAGAGATATAGATACAGTCAAAATTTTAATTCAACTTGAAATGGATGAAATAGGCAACCAAGCTAAAAGTAAAGATCTCAAGGTCCAGAAAAATGATGGTATGTATAGTAAAGATTGGTTGTTTTTATTCAAATATTTTTACCAAAACTATAATATTAATGATATCAATTGTGTTAATGATGCTGTAGGATTAGCAGCATTTTTAGAAAACTCTGACTGTCCGTTATGAACAATGTGACCGACGAAGCCTTAAACCAAATTGAATTGGAAAAATATGTATCCTTGTCATTTATTTCTCCTGATGCCGATTATCGTCAGTGGTGGAAACTATATCATTCACAATTGCCAACGGTATCATTACTAGCGATGAAGTACTTATGTATACCTGGTACCAGTGTACCCAGTAAAAGAATATTTAGCTCTGCAGGGAATATTATTACAGATCATCGGTCATTACTATCTCCAGGACATGCTGAAAAACTCATTTTTTTATCAATGAACTCAAAATTTATTTCCAAGTAATATCTAATGACTAATTCTAATACTTTTTTAAAATTTATGTTAACGTTATAGTAATTATACTGAGTTAATAATTTTTAATTATGTTAAAGACAGTGCTTGTACTGTTATTATTTATTTATTAGCAAGGCTCGGAACTTTATGCGCTAAAAAGTTCTCAAATATGCGCATACATATGCGTCAAAAAACATCATAATATGCGGTAAAATATGCAGTAAAAATTTGGAAAATATGCAAAACTATGCAATTTATTGGATAAAAAATAAATTTTATACACAAAGTTTGAAAATTAAAATTAATTAATTAATTAATACTGACGAATGACTAATGTGCACTCGAAGTTCGCACTGTACAGTGAATGAGTGAAACCGGTACGCACGTAGACCGTAGTATTACAAGTTGTAATACTAATACTAATTTACAACGAACAGAATTAATATGGTGTATAAATACTGATAACGACCTAATGGTTAAACATAATTGTTTACAAATTTCCTAGAATTATACAATTTATTTATATCATGGTTCAAAATATATAAATGCCGTGTTGAATTTGGATAAAAATAAATACGGGCCGGCCGGTCGGCAGTAACTATTTCCAGTTCTCAGTACTGGAGATTATATAATATTATTGTTAAATGCATTGGGAGCAATATAAGAATATCTAATGACGTATTTTTCGATGAATTTATTTTGTTAAATATCTAATTTTATTTTGTTAACTATAATTAAATTGTATAAATGTAAGAAAAAAATTGTTTTCGTTAAATCTATGAAATATGCATAAAAATGTTCTAAAACCTAAAATATGCTAATTCGTACAAAAAGTAACGAAATATGCAAAATTATGCAATAAAAATTTTTGTATTTGAAATGTACATACCATGGATCAAAATTGTATCGAACCAGAAGTTCAATATGCACTTTCTAAACAAATATGCAATTGCCTAAAGTTCCGAGCCTTGTTTATTAGTAAAAGAATACTAATAAATTTTTTTATTTTATTTTCATTATTATCTCATTATTTACTAACAAAGAGTCGTTTCAAGAAGCAAATAATGACAAGTCATAGTTATCCTGGTGCAGAAATAGATAGCGACCATAATCTGGTAACGATGAAATACAAAATAGCACCCATGAAAATTACAAAGCGACCCAAACGTAACATATGGGACGTAGAAAAACTCAAAAATTAAAAAACCAGACAAGAGTTCCAAAACAAATTTTATAACAGACTGATAGCTGCTGGTATTGATCCTTCATGGGATGAAGTAATTAGCAATATTCGACAATCTGCTGTGGAATCAATTGGATCTAGGAAACTGAATCCAAGGAAACCATGGATCATGAATGAGATAATGGACTTAATAAAATACCGCAATAAATTAAAGAAGACTGATGATGCGATGTATGGAATAGTAAAAAACCGTATCACCCAAAAGTGCAGAGATGAAAAGGAGAAATGGACGGATTTAACATGCGAAAATATTAAAATGAATATGACAGCAAATAGAATGGACAAAGCATATGGAATTATTAAAAGATTATCAAGACTACCGAAGCCAAGAAGCAAAATTGTTAAAGACAAGAATGGGAAATTGATTCTAAAAGAGGGTGAAATAACGACAAGATGGAAGGAGTACATAGAGGATTTGTATGAAGGATTGATAGGTGAAGACAGCATGAATATTGAAAATATAACTGAATCAAACAAAGACGACGTAGGGCCAATTATAACAAAAGACGAATTCGTTAAGGCTCTAAGGGAATTAAAACAAGGAAAAGCGGCAGGAGTAGATAACATCCCAGCATAAATATTAAAAAATGTTGGAAAGGATACCGAACATAAGTTATATGAAATGACTGAGAAAATGTATAGGGATGGCAACATTCCGAAGGACTTTGCCAAAAGCAAAATTGTACTAATCCTTAAAAAAGGAAATTCCACAGAATGCAAAAATTACAGAACAATAAGTTTATTAACACACGCGTCAAAGATACTTCTTATCATAATAAAAAATAGAATCCAAAAGAAGATCGAAAAAGAGCTCGATAAAGATCAATTTGGGTTTAGACAGGGAATTGGTACAAGAGAAGCAATTTTAGCTTTAAGGGTACTTACGGAAAGAAGGCTAAATGTAAACAGAAATACATTTATAACTTTCATTGACTTAGAAAAAGCCTTTGACACTGTCAAAAGGGCACTATTGATGAACTCTATGAAGAAAACACGAATAGACTGGAGGAATAGACGAATAATAATGTTACTATACAAAGAACAGGAGACCTTAATAGAGGTAGGAGGACATAGTACTACAGTAAAAATTAAAAGAGGGGTAAGACAAGGCTGTTCCTTATCTCCCTACTTATTTAATATATTCGTGGAAGAAATCATGGATAAGTATAAAAGAAACTCTAATGGAATATGCATAAATGGAGAAAAGATCCACTGCATACGATTTGCTGACGATATTGCTTTAGTATCTGAATCAGAAAAAGACATGCAAAAATCTTTAACCACTCTGAAAAAAATATTACAGGAATACCAAATGAAAATTAATGCGAAAAAAACAAAAACAATGGTGGTGACTAAAGCAAAAGAAATCCCAGTAGTGAAGTTGGAAGTGAATAATAACTTAGTAGAACAAGTCCAACAATTTAAGTATCTAGGAAGTACGATTACAAACGATGGTAAATGCTCAACAGAAATCAGACAAAGAATAGCTATGGGGCAAAGAGAGCATTTACACAAAAACGGCAGTTACTTACAAACAAAAAACTAAATATAAATATGAGAAAAAACTTTATCAAATGTTATGTGTGGAGTGTATTATTGTACGACTGTGAAACATGGACTATCAATGGACAAGATAAAAAGAAGTTAGAAGCCATAGAAATGTGGATATGGAGAAGACTGTTAAAAATCAGCTGGACAGAAAAGAAAAGTAACGTAGATGTATTAAACCAAGTAGGAGAAAAAAGAATCTTATTAAACACCATAAAAGAAAGAAGTGGAAAAATGTTCGGTCATCTACTTAGACATAATTTGTTTATGACAAACATATTTGAGGGACGAATAAATGGTTATAAAGGAAGAGGCAGACCGAGGAAAGCATACATAGAAGAAATGATAAAACAAGCTGGTTGTAGTCGATATATAGAAATGAAAAGATTGGCTTCTAATAGAGAAGACTGGAAAGCCAGATTTGCAACGACAAGGCAAGGCCTTTAGAAAGAAGAAGAATTATTATCTCCAGGACATGCTGAAGAACTAATGTTTTTATCAATGTACATGAACTTAAAATTTATTTCCAAGTAATATCTAATGACTAATTTTAATGCTTTTTTTTAATTTATGTCAACGTTATGGTAGTTATACTGAGTTAATAATTTTTAATTTTGCTAAAGACAGTGCTTGCAATGCTATTATTTATTTATTACTAAAAAAATACTAATAAATTTGTTTATTTTATGTTTAAATTTTACTGAGTTAATAATTTTTTATTATTAAGGGACAGTTCTTGTATTTAGTGGTGTGCTCAGCTTTTTGGAAATCCCTTTCAGAGTGTGTTTTTTTCGCCTTTTACAGACCCTGATATAACGCAAATGTTTTTTGATGTGTTGGTGAAATCAATTTAAAAAAAGCCTAAGAGGGGAAGGTATTCCTTCATATATCTTGCTTATTACAAAAAGAAAGGCCCTTATTTTTTTCATCGCCTTAATAATATGATTTAAAAAAAAAAATTAAAAAAGACATTCCCTACACTGTGACACTGCGTGTTATTATTATTTTTTAATAAGGCAGTTTCTTTGCCATACCCTCTATATAATAAAATAATAAAATAAATATAATATAACATATAAGAAACGACGAGTCTGGGTGGCGTGATAATGTCCACAGGGGATGTTTATTTACACAACAGAACAAAACACTGTACGTACGTCGAATGGCGTGACAAATGCCGTGGGTAAAACAAAATAGTAGATTTATCAAAAGAGCGGTACTGTCGTGCGGGGTGGTTGTCCGTTGGACGATCGACGTAAGATAGCATTCATCATAGCCGTCGGCGGCCGGTACTCGTTTCGCGCGACCCGCTTTCCCGTCCTGCCTTGCGCCTTTATGGCGCGGTGGGAGTTTTAGCGTGGTCGCGCTGTAGTCCGTAGTTCTAATGTTTCGATTATCGTTTTTGATGTTGCTGTCTAGGGGGTAAACCTCGGTCCACCTACTAAAACAGTCGGTTGCTACCAGTATGTACGATTTTCCCTTACCAGAACGCGGGTATGGGCCCATGAGATCGACACTGATAACTTCCCATGGTTGCCGGGGAGTTCTTGGTTGCATTGGGTCGGTAGGACGTGAGTTTAGCGGCTTCGTGCACGCACATACGTGGCACGCACCGACATATAACCTGACGTCATTTTTTTGACCTTTCCAATAGTAACGTTGTCGAACCGCCCGGTACGTCTCTTTCCAACCCGGGTGGTTGGATAAGACGTGATCGTGACATCTCCAAATCGCATGTTGTGCTTTGGTTTTTGTTATCACGACGGGTGTGTGGGGTGTGTCTTCGGACTGCCACTTTTCGAGAGTTACTGTGGTGAGTGGTGTGTCGTTACTGACTAGGTTATCGAACAAGGAGAAGATACGATCAGACTCGAGGTCATTATTGATTGTCGGCGTTGTTGGCGCCCTTACCAATTTTTCCTCAAGTCGATCTTCGTCTACAGGTGTGCCCGGAGCTGGGTCGCGGGATAACAAATCGGGTGCTTCGTTTTGTATTCCCGGGACGTGTACCGTACTATAATCTAAATTTGCTAGTTGTAGTGACCAACGTGTTAATTTTGAATTTTTGACTTTAGCCCTGAGTAACCATGTTAGTGCCGAGTTGTCGGTTAGGAGTTCGAAACGTCGAGTTTCTAGGTATGGGCGGAATTTGTCTGCCGCCCAGATTATTGCTAGGCACTCGCGTTCGACCGCGGCGTACCTTGTTTGCGTTTCGCTAAACTTTTTGCTTGCGTAGGACACTAAGAGTCTTTCCGCTGATCCGTCACCCCGTTGGAAAAGTACCGCACCGGCTCCTATTTCGCTTGCGTCAGTTTGCAGACAAAACGGTTTGCTATAATCGGGTGGTGATAATTTTGGTGATGTGACTAGCGCGTTTTTTATTGATTCGAACGCGCGTTGTTCCACATCTGTCCATTTCCACCGTACCCCCTGTTTTAATAGATAAGTCAGAGGTGCTATAGTATCCGCGTAGGTGTCTACGAACTGGTTGTACCAGTTGCACACGCCCAAAAATTTACGTACGTTCCTCTCCTTTTTGGGAACTGGAAAATTGTCAATGCATAACAATTTTTCCGGTTGTTTTTGTATGCCCTCCGAGTCTACAATGTGCCCTAAAAATGAAATTTCGCGAAGACCGATTTTACATTTTTTTGTGTTGCACGTTAGTCAGAATCTCTTGAGGCGCTCGAGAACCTTGTCTAAGTGGGCCTGGTGTTCCTACTCGTCCCTTGAAAATACTACAATATCATCCAGGTAAACTTGTACGAAATCATACTGATACCCCCTCACGACCTCGTTCATGAGTCACGAAAGTCATTGGACTATTCATTAGACCGAAGGGGAGGACTCTGAACTGAAATAAACCTCTACGTGTTCGGAAAGTCGTGTATTTTCGTGTAGTGGCACTTGCCAGTACACCGACCTAAGGTCAAAAATGCTGAAAATTTTCGCGCCCCGCATTTGCCTAATCATTTTGTTGAGATCTGACATAGGGTACGCGTCGAATTCCGTTACGTCGTTAAACCGCCTGTGGTCGACACAGAGACGAAATGTTCCGTCTTTTTCCTTTGCAAATACTACCAGTGGAGCCCACAGTGAGGTGCTAAGTTCTACGATCCCCTGGAGTTCCATATCGCGCACCATATCGTCGATAGCAGTTTGTTTCTGCTGCGGATATGGGTATGCTTTTGTTGAAATATACCATTAATACTAGTAGTCAACCTTGACACGTGTGTACATTTTAGTAACTAGTTGTACGAGTGTACGACTCACTCACTTTACGGATGTAACACGACCTCGGTGGTGCATATATATAGGACCCTTGTAGTATGTAATACTTACTTGCACAGCCACCGTCGTACAGTGCATATACGGTGTGTGTGTACTGTCACAGTTAAATTGTCCAGTTGTACGTTATTATATATTATACTTATACATAATCATATTGTCGTGTTGTCATTTATTTATACTAACTAAAGTCATTAGTCCGTCCAGCGTCACTTTCAACATGTTATGGGCGCAGAGCACAGTTACCCAGGACACAGTTGCCCAGACATACTGTTGTGACATTTATTCAATTAATCGCCGTTTGTTTCCGCCGTTGGTACGTACACCGTACCCCCTACTCTCCTCCCGCTATACCTTATCGCACGGACTGCGTATGCGGCTGTGCTGTACGTTTTACGTGCTGTCGTTCGAGTGTCGCAACAAAGGTCGGACCTGGGTTGTTGTGCGGGATTTTTTGTTGTTCTGCGTTTTATTTTGTGTACCACTCACCACCGTCGTTTCGTTTTTCTTGTTTTGTTCTACCACCATCATTACCGTCACCACCGCCGACTACACCCACTCTACCGCCTTCAGTTGCAGCGACTACCTTACCACACCGTACCACCTCACCACTTGATCACGGATTGTCTTCAGGTTCTTCTTTCTCTTTATATATTTTATATGTTGTTAATTATTATGAAATATTACCATGTTATTTTTTAGTTTAATTATTGTTAAACAACAATAATATTATTTACCCCACAGCTGGCCAGCACCAATTGTGCCCCCTCCAATTATCAATTATTTTGTTTTTGTTGTATTAGTTAAAAAATAGTAGGCCGTCAATCCGGCAAATGAAATTTAACCACAACCGTGTTATTGTTTTCTTTTTGATTTATACAGTCCATTATATTCCGAAACACATACAGTCTAGTGGATTCGTGATCGAAGTATTTTTAAATTTGTATTAACGCAGAAAACTACAACCAGTCGGAGATACCCTGGATTTCCAGAAAACGGCGGAACAGTGTACATGGTAAAATTTTGTTGGTAAATTTGTATACAGGTCAAGTATACGGGATCCATCGATAATGGAAGACTCGGTGAAGATAACAAAATTATGTGCGGAAAACTGGTCGTTATGGAAATTCTAGATGAAGGTAATACTTAATGCCTTGGCAATAGGTGGTATTGTTTCAGGTGAACAGACTAAACCAGGATTACCTATCAAGAAGTTGTCGGAAACAGAGATGACTGAGAAAGCCAAAGCACGTTGGTAAAGGCATTTAAGTGCCTGGATAAAAGCAGACGCTAAATGTCAAAAAATAATAGTTACCTCAGTGGACGAAGGTCCATTAGAATATTTGATTAACTGTGAGACTGCATTTGAAATGTGGGAGAAACTGCTGAGTATTCACGAGCAGAAGTCTGAGGCAAGTATACATTTGCTTCGACAAAAATTTTTCAGTTATTCAAGGGAACTGACAGATGACATTTCGACGCATATTTCTAAATTGGTCAATTTAGGAAGGAAACTGAGTGTAGCGGGTGAACCAGTTACGGATAACATGGTTATGACAAAAATCTTAATGACATTACCAAAAGAATATAATCATTTTTACAGTGCAAATGTATTGCATGTGCCGGGTTTAAAATTTAATTTATTCTCGTGTGGAGCGGCGTTAGATAAAGGTTTAGAATTAACGTCGGATAATAAAACGTGCATGTTCACAAAAAACGATAAACCCGTATGCGCAGGAAAGCGTTGCGGAAGGTTGTTTGAATTGCAGATCAAAGTCGAAGTACCAACAAACGGTAATAGCTACGCAGTCGAAAACAGGTTGTCTGTATGGCACGAGCGGTTAGCACACCAGAATATACAGTACGTGAAAAGTTGTTTGGCGAAACACGACATTGTGTGTTCGGCCAAGGATGACGAGTTCATGTGCAGCAGTTGTATAATGGGTAAACAAAGTCGTAAATCATTTGGTAAGAGTAGTACAGAATATTTCAAGGTGAATGATCTAATTCACGCAGACTTATGTGGACCAATGCAGAATGACTCCATAGGTGGTTCGAAATACTTCTTATTATTCAAGGACGACTACTCGCATTACAGGACGGTATATTTTATTAAAAATAAATATGAAGTAAAAAATATTTTGGAAACATTTATAAGAAGTGTAGAGACAGAAAGAGGTTCTAAGGTCAAAATATTAAGAATGGATAACGGGTTAGAATTCGTTAATAAAGAAATTACAGGTATTTTGCAAAAATACGGCATACGACACCAGACTACAGTTCCATATACGCCAGAGCAGAATGGAAAAGTCGAACGAAAAAATCGTACAATCGTAGTCAGCGAGAACAATGATTTGTGCGAAAAATCTGGATGTCTCACTTTGAGCAAAGGCTGTAAACATGGCTGTTTACACGCTTAATCGAACAGGAACCAGTTCAGTTAAATATAATTCACCGTACGAGTTATATTATAAGGTCATGCCAGATATTAAACATTTACGAGTTTTTGGTACTGTCGTATATACACACATACCAAAACAAAAACGCAAGAAGTGGGATCCAAAAAGTGAAAGAGGAATATTTGTTGGCTATTCGAATAACACGAAAGGTTATCGAGTGTTTTATTCGAAAACAAATACGATTTCAGTGTCTAGAGACATTATATTCGAAAACGAAAGTAATAAAATTGAAAATATAATTGCAGACAAGTTAGAATTCACAGATACACAGACTCAGATCAAGGACGATCCAGTCAAGGTCGAATCTACGATGTTTGACAACAGGAGTGGCATGGTATTGCGGGATCGGAACACACTAAAAGCGCCAATCAGGTATAATGTGTCGTCGTTCATGGCCAATTGCGACCAGCCATTGAATCGTAACGAATCGATTATAGGAGCACATAAAAACGAATGGGAAAACGCTATGCGCGATGAAATAATGTCATTACACGAAAACAAGACGTGGTCACTAGTTAATTTACCTCAGGGCAAGGTTGCATTACGAAATGCATGGGTATTCAAAACCAAATATAAAACTGACGGTAATATAGATAAATTTAAGGCCAGATTGGTCATTAAAGGTTGTTCACAGAAATACGGTATAGATTACCATGAAACATTTTCGTCAGTGGTCAGATACGAATCAATAAGGGCGATATTCGCAGTAGCAGCTGTGGAAAAATTAATATTACGACAATTCGACATCAAGACAGCATTTTTGTACGGAGAACTACAAGAAGAAATATACATGGTACAACCGCCAGGTTACGAAGATAGATCGAATCAAGTATGTAAACTTCAGCGAAGTTTGTATGGTTTAAAACAAAGTCCAAGATGTTGGAATATACGCTTTAAGAACTTTTTGAATGCATTTGGTTTACGATGTACCGAAGCGGATGCATGTGTATTCAAAGCTGATAACAGCCAAATTATTCTTGCAATATTTGTTAACGATGGATTAATCGCTGCAGATAATGAAGAAATAATAAAGAAACTTTTAACGAACTTGGAAAGAGAGTTTGAGGTTAAAAAGGGAAATTTAGAATATTTTCTAGGTATGCAGGTCGACATAATGGAAAATGGGTCATTATTTGTACATCAGACAAATTATGCATGTAGCATAATTAATAAATTGAATATGCTAGACGCAAAGGAACTTTCAATACCGATAGACAAATCACATACACTTGAACAAAAGGAAGATACGGAGATATTGAATGAAGATATTCCTTATAGGCAGGCAGTAGGTAGCTTACTTTTCTTATCACTTAATATAAGCAATCTATCCGAGATATGTGTCAGCGTGAAAACTCTTACCTTTTGACTGACTTGAGGTGACGATTCCTCTGCGGGGAGCCAATTTGACGCGGCTACGGCGATGTGGTAGTATGGTCCGTGGTAAGCCGGTCGTTGGATTTGGTGACAGCGTGGGTGTGGCTGGCACTTAAGGTCGCGTCACACTATCGCGGTTGCACCGCGCGGTAGCTACCGCGTTAAAACTACCGCGCGGTAAATTCGTGTCACACGAACGCGGTTTAACGCTCTCAGTTGTACAATTTTCGTTGTCCACGTGGGTTGTGCGTAGTGATTATAATATATTATAATATAAATTATAATATCACAAGTTCGATTTTTATTAAAGTTCATCCTTCATCAGAAGTAAGAAGATCAAAAGTAAGTTCGATTTCCATTATAATTGATAGTAATTAACCTTAATTTGTAAAAAAAATCCTTATTATATTTATCTACCTCATTTATAAGTTAACTAATACATTTAGTAAATAAATTTCAAGTATATTAATTTATTTAATATTATATATTTGAATACTGTTATTTAAAATGTATACAAATGTTTTGTAGGATGGATTACAATTACTATATGCGTTCTTTGCAAGTAATATCAATCGCAGAATCTTTTGGGTATTTAAATTCTCCAAGAAGAGAAAGAGAATTTTGGGTACATCCATTTAATAAAAGCCGCGAAGAGAATGAGCGTTTTAAAAAATTTTATTTGGACATAAGACAGTACCCTCAAAAGTTCTTTGAATATTACAGAATGTCTATTCAATCATTTGATGAACTTTTGGAGAATGTGCGTCCACATATAACAAAAAAAATTACACCATTTCGCAATCCCGTTTCGGCAGAAGAAAGACTCACCCTTACAATAAGGTAACATAAAAAATAAAAATACATATTTATAATATATAAGGTATTATAGTAGACCATTTAAAAAATCTGATATCTTTATTTATAATTAATACATGTTGCTTGTCATACATTTATCATAAAATAAAATATATTTTTTTAGTTTTCTACTGTATGTATGTAAATATTATATTTTTAATTTTTTTTCCTCAAATCATTAAAAATATAGTAAGTTAAATTTAAAGATATTAAAACAGAATATTTAATAAAATATTATAATAATACATAAATTATAGATGAATAAAATAAAATAAAATAAAATAATTAAAAAATGAGGAAAAACTTTTCAAATTTTACTTACTTCATGTTAAAAAAAAACTGTTATAATATCTTTTATAGTGTGGTGAGAATTTTCATCTTGACTACTTAAATTACTATGATGCACATCAACGTTAGGAGAACCTGGATAGGAATGTAGTTGAGGCGATGGTTGAGGTGATGTATAAGAAGAATGATATGAATGAGAGAGATCAGTTTGAAAGTTTGGAAGAAATTGTTGATGATGATTATTTCTAAAATTGGCCAAGTTAGGAGAGTAATCATCATTTTGATAGTAATTAAATTGATGTGGATTTGGTTTATGATGTCCAAAAGAAAGAGTCTGAGAAGGATTTAGAATATTTTTTACTGACTGCATAAATTGTATTTTTAGCTCTAATTTTTGGTTTTCGTTCATTTTTTTTAAATCTGGTAAAAATGATAAAAGAAAGGATTTGTCAGCATCAAAATCTTCAGGTTTGTGTACGGGTGCGTTTTTCATCAAATGTAATAAATTTTTTTGAAAAGGCGTAATTTGTTCTTTTTTTTTTCTTTGTTGTTTTGATACTGACCCATCACATTCCTCGTGCACTGATTCCGCTGCAGACTCATCTAACTGACATTGCCTTTCATCACCGTACTCGTCTGTAGAGATCGCATTATCAGTAGAGCATGTTGGAGTCTCAATATTACCAGTAGTTCTAATAAACATAATCATAAATAAAAAAATAATTCTTATATAATGCGAAATATATCGGAATAATAAGTATCCTTACTTTCTTTTCTTTACAACAGGTTGTAAAAAAGATAATATGTCAGAATATGTATATCTTTTTGTATTCCTGGCTTCTGATCCACTCTGAATTTTTCTTGTCTCATTTATGTCTCTGGTGTAATTATCTCTTAAATGTTTCCATTTTTTTTTTAATTCTTCGACTATAAATACATAAAATAATAAAATCTGTTTATTCGGAATAAACGCAAAAACATTATAAATAAAATATGTGAGTATAATATATCAATAGAATAATGTATAAATAATTAGATGTGGATTTTTTAATTATATTAGATTTTGAATGGAGTGATGAATATATTGATAATATTTCGTAATAATTTTAACAATAATAAATAATAGTAAATAATATTCTGTTACCAAAAAATCTAAAAAAATACAGAAGCACAGTTTATTTTTATAGTCTTTTTAAGTTCAAATTTGGACGAAATTACATAATAAAAACCTAGAATAACTAGGTATTTTAGTTATTTTGTCGTGAGTGTATAATATTATTCGTGGGTACCTACTTGAAACTTCTAAAGTACACTATTATAATATATCTATGATAGTATCAGGGTTTGTAGTTGATCTGACTATAACGCGTTATAAGTACCTAATGGATATTGTGATATGATTAATTTGGAATTTATTATAGGTCAATTTTTTTTAATACTATAGATAAATATATAATAATATGTTTTATACCTAGACTGACATACCGTCTCCACTCAGAATCGTTTTTCTTATACAATGATATTATATTATTGAATTCAAATTTAATACCATCCATTATACAGTGGCCTACTAGTAACCTACTGTACAGCGGAGCGACATTCACTGGACCCCCTTTTTTTTTGCTTTGCTCAGAATATAAAATTGAAATAAATTTGTTTCAGATATTTATCAACGGGAACCAATTTTGTTGCTTTGCAGTATGAATTTTTATTAGGTCGGAGCACAATTGGTACAATTATTCGGGAAACATGTAGTGTATTATGGACTATCTTACAACCAAAAGAAATGCCAGATCCAAACAATCCCGATAAATGGTTGGAAATTGCGAACCAATTTTACATAAAAACTAATTTCCCCAACTGTATTGGAGCAGTTGATGGGAAACATATAAGATGTATCAATCCAAAAAATGAGGGAACTATGTTTTTCAATTACAAGAAGTATTTCTCGATTGTATTAATGGCCGTTGTCGACGCAGATTATTGTTTTACGACTATTGATGTTGGTGCCTATGGTAGAGAGAGTGATTCTACGGTTTTTAAAGATTGTCCTTTCGGAAAAAAAATTTATTCTGAAGAACTTAATCTGCCAGCACCAACTTGTTTACCCAATACCACGGATTCCCCACAGCCCTTTGTTATAGTTGCTGATGAAGCGTTTGGCCTCCATAAAAATTTACTGAGACCGTATCCGGGACGTGGACTCACAGATAAGCGGAGGATATTTAATTATAGATTGTCGAGAGCCAGACGAATTGTGGAATGTACGTTTGGTATTCTCGCTAATAAATGGAGAGTATTGCACACTCCAATACTAGTTGAGCCTGATTTTACGGATATTATTGTGAAAACTTGTTGTATTCTTCATAATTATGTGCGCAGAAGAGACGGATATATTTTGAATATACACTTAGTAATCCTTTAGAGGGTATTCAAAACTACGGAAATGCAGGAGCTCGCCATCAAGGAATTGATGTTCGCGATTACTTTGCTGAATTTTTTAAACGCTGGATCAGTTACTTTTCAACCCCGTATCATTTGAATTGTTTTTAAATAAAATTGCTTATTAATATTAGTATACAGTTTAATAACTAACAAATTATATTATTATAATTACTAATTATAATGTCATTACATGGATAAGTAATACCTAATATATGTATATAAAAATAAAAAAATTAATAAATAAAAATTTTAAACTTACTCTTAAGTTCTTGTTCTTCTTTGTTATAACTTTCCCATTCGTCATACATGTTTGAAGCAATTTTGGCCCAGGCTTTTGCTTTAACATAGCGGTCCACCATATACTCTTTGGAATTCATTTTCCAAAGGCATTCTTCTTTTTCGACTTCCACAATAAAAAGTTCAGTGTCAAAAAAACTCATTTTGTATAAATTGTTAATATTTTGCACTGAAAACGCGCGTTGCTACCGCTGTAGTGTGGTGCATGTGATTGAAAACCATGGGTTTTTATTTTGAGCGGTCGAAAATAGTTCTAGCGGCGCTGCCGTCAAACCGCGACACGCAACGGCGTTGTGCGGCGGCTAGCGGTAGAACGCGGTGGAAACGCCCGAGTGTGTCACGTTCCATAAATACACATGTGATGATATTAACGAACGAAACCGCGCGGTAGCTACCGCGCGGTGCAACCGCGATAGTGTGACGCGACCCTTAAGTGTAATAAATATAAGAAACGACGGGTCTGGGTGGCGTGATAATGTCCACAGGGCATGTTTATTTACACAACAGAACAAAACACTGTACGTACGTCGAACGGCGTGACAAATGCCGTGGGTAAAACAAAATAGTAGATTTATCAAAAGAGCGGTATTGTCGTGCGGGGTGGTTGTCCGTTAGATGGTCGACGTAAGATAGCATTCATCGTAGCCGCCGGCGGCCGGTACTCGTTTCGCGCGACCCGCTTTCCCGTCCTGCCTTGCGCCTTTATGGCGCGGTGGGAGAGTTGGCGTTGTCGCGCTGTACTCCGTAGTGGTTGTTGACGAAAGTGTAGGCCGGTCGCTGCGGTACCTGTACTTTGTACTGGTGGCCGCTGCGTACCATGTCAGCCTATCCATTCTTTTATTATCTATGTATTCAGTTGAGGTACCAGCTAACACGAATTTAACCTCATCAAACATCCCAAGTAATAAAAAAGAAATCGAGTTGTCAAGTTTTTCTAGTTATTGTGACTCGATTAACTGTATTATCTATTCAATTGAAATTTTAAACGTGATAATATTCTACAGGCGTGAGCTGACGAAAACCGCCAACTGCGCACGGCACGCGGTGGTTTTTTGGTCGTTCAAAAAGAACGAATTTAGTATTTTTATTCCTATGGATATAAGCATATTGTTTTGACACTCGGGTAAGGGTCACAGAGTGATGATGTGTTAGTATTCGATTTAATATCTCGTGGACGATATTTTAATCAAACAACCTTTAAAAAAAATTTTACGTATTAAAATATATTTAAATTATAAAAAAAATGTATTATACCTAGGTATTTTATATATATATATATATATATATATAATAATATAAAATAAAATAATATATTCTTATTTATTTATAAACTAATTGTACATAGAAAGATTCGAATATCTACACTAATGATATTATGTACTTACATTGTATTTGTAAAGTTGAAATATTTTGAAAAAACTTGAACTTTTCTTCCGTGTGGATATGGCTGAGGCTTCTTCTAATATTAACGGTTCTGTCACAACTGAATATGTTTTGACTCTACTCAATATACTATGTTGATTCGTAGATTCTGCTGGTGGGAGAGAGTTGTTGTTGTTAATGTTGAAAGCGTAACATCAATGATAATTTATGCACCCTCGATAGTTAATTATACGAACACTAAAGACTCAGTTAAAAGTAAAATAATACAACCGGACTGCTGCCCGCCGCAAGCAGCGTACCCGTCACCATGGCGGCCCGTTCTCTGTTTGACTGAGCTGTTATAGAACATTTTTTTTTTTTGTTTTCCCTCTTGATTAAAATAATTCATAAAATTTTCTCGGACAATCTTCGCAGTGGTCAAAGCACTTCCTGGGTTTCTTCTTTCTAAGTTTTCTATTGAACTATTTTGTGTTTTATATCCTTCAGTAATTATATTCCCGTTCTCAGAATCTTCTCGATAGAAACATTCTTGAGGTGCATAAGACCTTTCAGAGTGTTGAATTAAAAAGTTATGTAATGCACAAGAAACTTTAACTATTTAATCGATATTTTCGGGCTCTACATTTATATGAGTATAAAATATCCGAAATTGAGATGCCATTATTCCAAAAGCGTTTTCTACTACGCGTCTGGCGCGAGATAATCTGTAATTTAGAATTTTTCTTTCATGCGATGTTAAATTGGCTTGCCGAAACAGTTTTATCATGTCAGGGCGTAATGGAAACGCATCGTCTGCCACAAATACATATGACAAGTTTCGGTTGGTTCCTGTTAACGTTTCACTGCTTGGTATATGTAATTCACCATTTTCTAATTTTTCAAAAAATACAGTATTTTGTAGTACCCCTCCATCAGACATTCTACCATTCATGCCAACATCGATGTACATGAATTGATATTTTGCATTAACAATTGCCATGAGAACTAAACTATGATGTCCTTTATAATTAAAATAATACGATCCACTATTAGCCAGTGGAACAATCACTATGTGCTTCTCATCTATTGCACCAAGACAATGAGGGAAGTTCCATCTTTCTTCATACATCTTTGCTACGTCTTTCCATTCTTCTTCAGATGTAGGAAACTGAAATAAAAGAAAACAGCTATTATCTTATTTGTCGTAGCATAAAAACTAGCTTGTAAAATAAATTAACACATAGTTTGTTTTCAGGGAGATTTAGATCAACAAAATTCATCTATCGGTGAAACAGTTAACAGTGAAACAACTAACAATAACGAGGTCCAATCAAGATCATCAAATAATTATTCATCACGCCCACCAAAACCAGATAAAGCAGAAAGAAAAGATGAATCCATAACAAATGAATTATTAGAAGTTGTACGAGATCATTTTAAACGTCCTCGTGAAAAAACAAAATAGCGCTGTGATTTTATTGCCAAAAATATTGCGATGAAACTGAGGGCTTTAGATGCAACCTGTGTGTTGTAGAAAAGCTTATGAATGATTTACTGTTTGAAGCAGAAATAGAACATCTCACACCCGATCACGCCTATATTATCATGGGAGATATTTTGAGGCAACATCAACGAAGCTATGTTCCTGCTCAGCAATATCAACAACAGGTTCATTATCAATCGTCTCCTATTTCCAATAGATCATATACCCCAGTAAGTTTTGTTACTTCAGGAAGTCCTAGCCCACCTTGTTTTCCTTTACAGTCTGGTCAACATTCACAGAATATATCTCAATTATTACCACCTAGCCATCTAAACAACAGTCAACAAGCCGATACCTACTCTACAGAAATGCAAACACCTGCAATTCAAGTCTATCACGATGAAACAGTGGCAGTTCCATCGATTCCAGGTTCTACAGCGACATTTATCAATAATTTCAGCCCTGATACGGTATAATTTGCACAGTTAAGTTTTTGTTCTTATTTAAATTTTTTTTTTTTTGATAATTCTCTTAATATAATTTTATTATAATATTATAACATATATTATAGAAGGTACTATAATAAATCAATAAGATTGTTTTAATTACTCAGCTGGTAAAATTTGTACACAAAGGTTAAGTTTTTGTTTTTATTTTAATTTTTTTTGTTAATTCTCATATAATTTTATTATAATATCATAATATATATTATAGAAAGTACTATAATAAATCAATAAGATTGTTTTAATTACTCACCTTCAGATAATCTCTTCTTAGAACTTGATACAAGGCCTGACATGTTTCAGGAATAATTTTCCCGAACGCTTGAGGTGAAATAACTGATGAAAATTTAAGGTCCTCATAACTTCTGCCGGTAGCGAGGAACCTCAAAGTAACCGATAATCTTTCGTGCGCAGAAATACATTTTCTCGCAACAGTGTCTTCTTTTTTATCATAGGAGTCACCATTGAAAGTAATTCAAAGTATGTTTTTCGTCCATTCTGGGATAGTTTTTAAAATCTTCAGGTTCAAATTTTAATTCGTTTAATAAGTTTAAGTTTACATGACTATAAGTTGCTCTTTTCAATAACCAATCCTTACACCACTTTTTTCGTTTCCTTTTCACTGGTTTTGTTTCTTTTTTTTTCATAATTAACGCGTGAGTTAACAAAGCTAGTGCGTCGTCGTTCGATGCCATCATGAAAAAACTGAAGACCTCTCCGGCACACCGGAGACACGACCGACGTCCGGTATACCTGCACAGGCACTTTATTTTATTTTTTGTATATTAATACTAAATTATTTTGGTTTAGTATTATATCTACAGATGTAATTGAATACAGTGTATATATTTTTACTAGATTTTCATTAATAAAAAAAAAAATGTGTAATTTTTTCAAAACGATTATAATAACATAAGTATGAATAATGAGGTTAAAACCGTGAAAAAACAGAACATTTGTAAAAAAAAAACAAAAAAGATGTAAAGTCAATTAAAAATAAAACAATGACTAAAAAAGTATGTGAAATAAAACATTTACAATATAAAAAAATTAAATAATATTTTTTTTTATTTTGTTTTAGAATATTTCATATCTGGATAATATTGAAAGTTTGCTAAAAAATGAAAAAATTGAAACCGATATCATAAATACTATTACAGTAAAACAAGTAGATTGTTTCATAAATATTAAATCACCAATGGATGATAAAAGTACTGAATATTGGACAATTTCGCACTATAAGGCCAAAAATATTAAGAATGTTGATGCTCAAGACAGGTAATATATTATAATATTTTCCTCAGTTAATATATGAAATAGTTATTTATAAGCTCTTTTTAATATATAAATAAATATTTGTAATGTAAAATACTTGTCATTTTTTTTTTTTTTTTAGTAATATTACAATAAGATTAAAAAAAAAAATGTTATAGATGGAAAGAACCTGAATGCAGTCTTAAAATATCAATAGAAGATCTAAATTTCCAAATGCTTAGTCATGTATTGATTTATGATGTTGGACAAAAAAAATGTAAGTATATTATATAATCAGTGTTGTGTACAGATAACTTTATTTGAATGATGTCTTGTAATATACACTAAAATAAAATTATTTGTACACAACACTGTATATAATATATGTATAATAAAATATTATGCAAAAAAAATAAAATTTTCAGTTAAATCTACTTGTGTTATGAAACATATTTATAAATTACTCACATTGTTTAATGAACTTTGTAGACAAATATATTTATTTCTATTAACATAAAATTTAATTAAATATCTGTTATTATTATATTGTAAAATAAAATAATAATAAAATGATCACTTATTAATTTATTATTTATTTTTTATATAGCCATATAGGTAATAGTGAATTATAAGGAAATATTGGTAACAAAAAGTAATATAATATAAGGGTACTACAATAATAGAATATAATATAATATAATATTATTACAATATAATAAAGTAAAATTATGGTAAAATACGATAATGAAGGTAGATATAGAATAATCAAAATGTCATATTTTGTTTATTCTGCAGTTAATAAGTTATTTTCTTTTTTAAACTATAAAAGGATTGAATTGTTTTAATGTCTAATGGTAGCATATTATATATTTTTGCTCCAATATATAAGTAAGTAGATAGTGTTAGTTTTCTATATATTATTACTATAACTTACGTTATAATTCTGAATATATTAGTTTGTAAATTCATTCCATTGACAAGAAGAGGGTAATAAACTGTTAACATCTATCATAATTAATGAATATGCTGATTCAAAGGTCTTGTAGAATTATATCAGACAATGCGTTATAATGAAACTGTAATATTTCGTGTAAAAACGACGTATCATCGTTTTTTAGGCTTTGCGAATAATAGCTAAAGTCATAGTTTTGAATATATTGGTTTGTAAATTCTTTCCTCTGACAAGTGAATGGTAGACCACGGACATCGTTTTTAATCAGTTCGTAAGCAGTGTTAAATGTAGCCTGGTAACATGGTAAACGTTTCTGTTTTTCGGCAATATATACATTAATCAAATTTTGAATTTGCTTGATGCGAGCATGTCAATGTTCGTCAGACAAATGTAATTTTCGTGTATATGCAAGGTAATACCTATACGATATACGCTTATACGGTATACGGGACACAGGTAATATTACACTAGTATACATTTTTAATTTTTATATTTTAAATATAGATCGCTTTTATTTTTTTAATACTAGGATTGCAAAATGTCATTGTGCACTGAGTTAAAACAATTACAATTAATATGAAAATATATGCATTTTGCTTTAGTTCATAACAGTTATCTGTAAGCAATAATTATTATTTTAGTTGATTTTGGAATAGAAGGGAACATTAATTAAAAATAAACATATATTATATATTATTATACCTATTTATACATATTACATTTTATTTAAATATAATTACACCTATATATATTTTTATGGTCATCAAATCTTTGCTAAAACAATTAGTTTCGATATTTACAAAAAGTACATTGTAAAATGTAATGTGTTTAAAACACGTTGACCGTCATGAGATCTTATATGAGATCTCATCAAACATTGTCCTGACCGCCACAGCTGGTTTTATGTGGTTTACTAAAAAAAATTTAAGGAAAAAAAATTGTCTGATTTCATTCAAAATTTGTACCTTAGTTTAAAATTTTTCTGTTAAAATGTTCCTTTTGGTTTTAACTTAATATAAACTGAGATCTCAAATTAGATCTCATGGCCGTAGGATGTCACTACTATAAAAATTAATTTTTTGACCATTGCCATGAGATTTCAAACTAAATCTCACTTTGAATAAGTACTTCAATTGAGGCTAAATCTACTCAACTAAACTTAAATAGGTATTTATTTATTGCATCAAATACATTATTTGAGTTATAAAGGAATTATATTAAAACAAGTTGCATACAATTTATGTTGCCTTTATTCCTATAAATTGCATAATTATAACAAAAATTTTATATGATATAAACATAATTATATGAAAAACAAAATTTTTAACTTTTTATGATGAATAGTATCATTATATGTATATAAAAACAATCAAGTGACTAAGAAAACTTAAGTAATAAGTATAATAATAACAAACAATAACAGTGTATTTAAAATTTTAAAACATAATAAAAAATAACAGAAAAATTCATAATCCTTTTGTATTGTTTTTCTGTCAATTACTTGGTGATTTTATGATTTTTGAAAAAACACTTCAAACAATAATATTTGTTGCACGCTAAACATTTAGTTTGTACTTTTGTACTATGTGATTGAGCATGATTTCTTCCTTTACTCTGTGACATAATTGAATAGCACATATAACACCTGCTTTTGCCAACGACTTCTAATTGGTGTTTTATTGTTTGCAAAGAGTTGTCAACATCAACAGTTTCTTTTTTAATTAATTGTTCGACAAGTGAAGTACGGAATCCTGTGACTGACATTTTTGATGAAGTAATTCTGTTGAATAATACCATAGAATTAACAACAGCTATGTTTAAAAGCGCATCTAGAGCTACATTTCTATACCACTTAGTGCTTCGCCTAAGAGGATTCGAATAGGAACACATTTGATCAGAAAGATCAATGGGCGTTTTTCCTGTATTGTAGTCTATTACTAATTTAGGTTTTTTAACAATTTTACCTCTTACAACATTTTCTACAACTTCACTAGTATGTTTTGTGGATATCATATACAAATCCCTTTTATCTTTCCATTTTAAAATCAAAACATTGGTGTCACTTCTCTTTGATACTATCTCTCCTTTTTTTAACTTTTTTTGGACTACATCTTTAGGATTAGACTTTCTATTCGATCTAATAGTTCCTACAAGATGAGTTTGTCTGGTTTTTAACTGTTCAGCTAACTTAACACTAGAATACCAGTTATCTACATATAAGGTCCTTCCACAATCCAAAAAAGGTTCTCCTAATTCCATCACAATTTTTGTCCCAACACTACTTTCAGTGCTAACCTCTTTACCAGCATATATTTTTAAAGCAATTGTGTAGCATGGAGGAATACACAGCTTGAACTCTTTTACACCAAATTTATCACGTTTGTTTTTAATATATTGCTTAAATGCAAGCCTACCCATAAATTTTACGAGTGATTCGTCTATACATAAATCTTCTTGCGGTTGCATGCAGTGGTTAGAATTAATTATTATATCATCAATTACTGAGCCAAGTTTATACAAGCGATTTGTTGTATCAGCAGTTGTATTATCTGAGAAATGAAGCATTTGCATTAAGATTTCAAACCGATTTCTGCTCATTATAAGTCCAAAATTTGTAGAAAATATGTTAGAAGTACTCCAATAAAGTTCATACGATGGTAATGCAACTAAGCCAGTCCAAATTAAAATTCCAAACAATTGTTTTATCTCTGCTACATTTGTATCATACCATTTATTTAAACGTGCAAAAGGTGATGTTAATTTAGCTTCTTTTTGTTGTGCAGCAAATTTATTTGTTTCGTTTACTATATTGTTAATAATTTTACTATCTACTATAAGCATATAAAAATCGAGCGGTGAGCCGTGCATTAGTACGTCAAATAAGTCAGGATTTATACCTGAGTTTGTAATATCAGGGTTGAACATAAAATCATCAACAACATTATCATCATCTCTCCACTGACGATCATTAGTATGAACACTTGGGCGTCCTTGTCCACGAGCAATTGGTGCAAAATCACCATCAGTTGATGCACTTATATGAGATACCATGTCTAAATAAAAAATTAAATTAAAATTTTTTTTTCTTACAATAACACAAATATTAATAATTCATTACCAAAATCTGGATCATTTCCATCACTGTTAATTTCACTGACTCCGGATAATTCAACTTTTAAAATTATAAAATACAAATGAATAATTAATATGATTAACTGAATAATAAATATTATTAAAAAAAAAAATAAAATACCATCTGATGCCACTATATTCACATGTCTGCCATTATTTAGTGTACTAGAAGTAGTACCTATTAAATTCAGTACATTTAAAAATTATAATATATAACTTTGATCAACGTAAAATCTTTATATTTTGTATGTAAAATAACTTACTTGTAGACATGACTTCAACATTTTTATCTCAACTGGGGTCATCATCTGAGTCGTCTACAGAACTATAGTCAAAAGACGATTCTAACATCTCACTTATACTTTTAGAATTCATAGTTATTGAGTAATAAGTATGTCAGTATAAAAACAAATTACAAAAAACATAACATAATCGTTAAGTGTTAACTTAAAGTTAAAAACTCGTATAAACAATTATTTTTCATAAGGTAAAATAATATAATCGGTTAGAACAATATCAAACAAGACATTATCACTGATTTTAAAATATTGATAAAAAAAAAACTAAAAATGCTATTGGCAAGCTACGAACACCAAATGAAAGTGGCAACACTGTAGATTTAGAATCCGTTGATAAAGTACTGATTATTGAGACCTAGAACGAGATCTCATTGACGAGAAATTCCTATATGTGAGATTTCATATGAGATCTCACTACCAACTTTTAGTAATTTGTTGAGATTTCTAATTAGGTCTCATAACAAAAATAAGTAACATGGTGAAAAACCCCGTGGCGGTCAACGTGTTAAGAGTACGCTATATCAGCATATTGTGCGTTCTCTGTCTTACTAACGTATGACATAGCAACATTGTTTTGCACTGGAAAACTTACGATACTCCCTCTGTATTTATAGTAGAATTACTAAACTTCCATTACAATTAGGGAAGAATTTTATCTGCGTCGTAGAGTTTTTATTTTTTTGATAGGACTAACCAATAAATTTTAATAATTAATTAAAAATAAAACCTAATGTTCTCAAACTGATAACTTTAATAATTAATATTGTATTTATGTTATCTAAATAATAAAAACGCTACGACACAGATCATTTTATAATATAGTTGAGATGGGTGAAATTAAATATAATTCCTGAAACTAATCCAGCTTTTAATTTTTCTAATTTAATGAATAATGATATTTCATATATCATATTATTATGGTCTAAAACTCGATTTAATTTATTTTAGCAAAATTAAAAAAAAAATCAATCCGTCAAAAAATGTATGAGTGGCCGCGATCGGGATAAATATCGTTCTCATCCATCAGGATATCAGAAAAGACTATAAAAACAGGAAAAAAAAGAGTATTTAAAAAAACAAAAAGGAAATTTTCTTCAATACCTGAACGAAAATCCCTCCATCGCCACTAATAAAACGATTACTACCACTACAAATATTATGACAACCAATTTAGTAACATCAACCATTACCACAACTACCTTTGCCAACTAACCATCACCGCTGATAATGTAACTTCCACAACGACTACACAAGTTGAATTAACATCCAATGTAAATGATAAAGAAACTTTATATAAAGACATTTCACAACCATTAAAAGACCGAAATGATAGTGTGGAAGATAGAGTGCAAGCCACTACATTATTGAAGGACAACAAAATTGAAAAATGTTCATTATTTTCTAATAACGATGAACTAGTTGTATCTAGCAAAAAAAAAAATGTATATAAAAGATCCAGCAACGTGGAGTGAAGATAAAATTACTCAACAAGTAAAGTACGAAATTGTCAAGTACCAACCATCAAGAGAGAAAGATATTGTTTATCCACTTCGCTTGATTGATGATTCAGAAAGAAAGTTTTCAAATAATTACTACTATAAAAAATTATCTAATGGGGAAAGTGTGAATAAAAAATGGTTAATTTATTCAATTTCAATCGATAAAGTGTTTTGTTTCTGTTGTAAACTTTTTTCAAATTCCAACTCAAATATAAGCACATTGGCCACAGAAGGCACAAATGATTGGAAACATTTGTCAGAAAAATTAAGTTTACACGAAACCTCACGATCACATATTGACAATGCACATACTTGGTCAGAGTTAAAAATAAGAATTTGTAAAAAAGCAACTGTTGACCACAATCATCAAATGATTATTGAAAAAGAAAAACAACATTGGAAGGACGTTATTAAACGAATAATTGCAGTAATCCATTACTTGGCAAAGCACCATGATGCATTCAGAGGTTCATCAGATACGCTATACACTAATAATAATGGTAAATTTCTCGGGCTAATAGAAATGCTGGGTAAGTTTGATCCTGTTATTATGAAACATTTAAAACGTATAACAAATAACGAAACTCATGTACATTACCTTGGACCAAGAATACAAAATAATTTAATCGAATCTATGGCCGCAGAAGTAAAAAAAGAAATTATAATAAAGATAAAATCAGCTAAGTACTATGCTATTATTATGGATTTTACACCTGATGTAAGCCACGAAGAGCTATCAATTATTATAAGAGTTGTAGGTATGGACTCAAACAATGAAATGACAGATGTTGAAATAAAAGAGTATTTCATGGATTTTATTAATATTCAATCAACTACGGGATTGAATTTGTCAGATATTCTAATATCAAAATTAAAAGAGTATCAAATAGATTTAGCCGATTGTCGTGGACCAGGGGTACGAAAATGGAGCCAATATGGTAGGTCAATACAATGGAGTTCAAGCACGTATTCTTAACCAAAATCCAAGGGCATTATTTATGCCATGCGCAGCACACAGATTAAATTTATTCCTTGGTGATACCGCGAAAAGTTCTACAATAGCAGCAAACTTTTTTGGCATAGTCGAAAGACTTTACACTTTGTTTTCTGTATCTACTGGAAGATGGAACATATTTACAAGTCACTGTCATCGATGGACTGTAAAAATGTGGTCAGAAACTCGGTGGGAAAGTCGTTCAAATAGTATAAAAGCAATTAGATTTCAACTGAAAGAAATTATCGTAGCTTAGGATGAAATTGCAGATACTAGCAAAGATTGTTTAATAACTAGTAAAACGCACTCTTTTAATTAATGAAATAAGCAGCTTTGAATTTTTAATAAGTCTGTGTGTTTGGTATACAGTCTTACAGGAGATAAACATTATCAGTAAAAGTCTTCAGAGTCCAATGATGAATTTAGATATTTCAACCAATTTACTAAATGGACTTTTGGTGTTTTTAAAAGAATACAGGAAGAAAGGATTTGAAACAACCAAATCTGAAGCAAACATCTTAGCAGAATCACTTTCAATCAACGCAATTTTCAAATAGTCTCATATCAGAAACAAGAAGAAAATGTTTGACTATGAAGCAAATGACAATCCAATACAAGATCCGGAATATAATTTCAAGTGTTCATACTTTTTGGTAGTTATTGATGGAGCTATAGAATCAGTAACAAAAAGATTTCAACAAACTAATGAGTTCAATGAATTATTTGAATTTTTATACAGAATTGGCAAGCTTCGACATGTACCTTAGGCAGAGATATTAAAACATTGTATGGATCTCGTTTTATGTCTTACAGTAAATGAAGAAAGTGATATTTGTGGCGATGAACTGTATCAAGAATTGATTATTTGTAGAAATATTGTAGATAGTCTGCAACACTAATTGAAGTTCTCTCTTTCTTAAAAAAAACAAGTGAAGGCTTTTCAAATGATTGTATTGCGCTGCATATATTACTGACCATACCGATTACTTCAGCTGGAGCTGAACGCAGTTTCTCTAAATTAAAACTTATCAAAAACTATTTAAGAAATTCCATGTCTCAACAAAGATTAGTAGGTTTAGCGACACTAGCAATTGAGAAAGACGTATCAGAAAAAAAAACTATGAAACCATCATCCAAAACTTTGCAGCACAAAAAAATAGAAAAATCAATTTTATATAGTTATTTTATACGTTTTGTAGATAGGTACAACTCCTATATTTCATTTAAAATTTTTTTTTATCTCAAAAATGTATTAAAAATTAAAATTATGTTGTTATTAGTTATTGATGTAGAGTTATATTTTCATTTTAACTTTAGTATTGTTCGAAGTTCGAACTTTGGTCATTATGTTCAAATAAAATAATTTTGTTTTTATTCTAAATAATTGTTAAGTTTTTTTTAAACTGGAAGGCCTTGAAAAAAGCTAAGATCATCAAGTTCCTCTAATTGTATTATTTTTATTTATTTTGGAGCATAATTGATTATTAGGTTGTTCCATAAATAAATCCTATTAAATATTAAAAATGTGTGTTCTAGAGCAGTATTTGTCAAACTGCGGGACGTTTACCATGGAAAGCACATAAGTAGTATGCAAAAAAATTTTAATTATTTTAAACATCAAATAGTATTTGTCATTTGATATTAGGTAGTAAGCAGTTTTATAAATATCGACGGCGTACATGTCGTTGGTATTCATAAAAATGTATATAATTCCTAAACAACCATTTACATGTAAATAAGATACACATTTTTTGATAACAAATAAAGGTTATTAAGTAAAGTACGAAGACATTTTCGTAATGGGCAGGTGGTACTCGAGTACTTGACTAGATAGTACCTATAACAAAATTCTCACCACTATTATAATCTACCTATAGATTTCGATATAATATATTAAATCCAGGTCATTGAATTCTAATGATGCCCGGGGCCTCGCAAAACCTGGGAACGGCACTGAGGTAATTAAAGTATGTTTAACATTGATTGTTTAACAATACTTTTCTTGTTAAAAGCACGGATGTCAAAAGAAGACTTTCAGATAATTATTGGTGAACTCATAGTGGATTTATTTTGATAATTTTTTTTCAATAGTTAAAATATTTATTTTTTTTACACTATAAACAAAAGTTCTAAGTGAGATATAACTGTTACAAATCATACACTGAACTGAAAGTTTTTTCTTTGCAGTCATATTATATACTAAAAAACTCTTTGATTAAAAAAAAAAAATATGTGGACGTACAGTTTAGTGAATTAGTGCATACAATGGGGGGGGGGGGGAAATTACATATACTTACTAACCTGAAAACATTTAAATTAACATTATACGCACTAAACCACTAAACCATACGTCCACGAGATATTAAATCGAATACTAACACATATAAGTTGTTTTAAAAATTAAATGTTTATTTTTTTTATTACATCATATATTATTAAATAGTATATATATATATATATATAAACATGATTTAAGAAATGGTATCATATGAAGCGGATTCAAAATTACAAATAACTCCACAGCATTTAACAGACTTCTAACTCTATGGTTAAGATTATGATTTGATTCTAAGACTGAAATTGCATTTACTATTAGGGTTAATAAATTTAACATTATTAAAACATTTTCCCAAAATTTAGAATCATCAAGTAATATCAATTTGATAGGTTTTAATAATGAAATTGAAATAGTGTCATCGACTGCCAAGGCTTGTAAAACACTTTTATTTTTCATCAAACTTTTAAAACAAAATAGAAAGCTACCTCAGCGGGTTTTGACAGGCAATTTCGATTGAACATTAATGAATTTAATGTGTTGGTGTTTTTTGAAGACAGAAGATAATAATTGTGATCTTTTTATAGAACTAACAATATTAGAGTTTTGTTTCAAGAATTCCCTAACTAAATCTACTTTAAAAATATCAGAACATAAGAGATGTAAACCATGGACTGCACATCCAAGAGGTTGAATCCCTGTATACATATTTTTTACCAATTCAAATGATTTTTTAACATTAGCAGCATTATCCCCTATAATGACAAAAAAATTGTCCTTACCATATGTTTAAATTATTTCAACAATTTGGTTTTTAAAATATTCAGAAGTATGACGGTTATCTTTGGTGTTTAGAAATTTGACAAACAATGGTTCTGGTTTACAAATAACAAAGTTTATTATGCCATCATTATTTATATTGGTCCATCCAGTTGAATATGTAAATCATTTGCCTCAAGAAGATCATAAGTAATACTACTCTGCATTTCAGCATACACTTTATCCACATAAACTGTAGATATAGATTTTCGACAAGGTAGTTTAAAGGTTGGTCGAATTTGCTTAAAAAAGTCAATCCAAAGTGGGTGCTCAGTCATTGATAATGGAGATCCACTGACGATGATGGCTAAAGCAAGTTTTTCATTCACACGTACCCATGAAATATAATAACCTCATAAAATAAATTATAAAAAAAAAAAAAATAGGTACCTAAATTAGGTATAGTTTTATAATTTTTGTTTAAACAGATAAGTTTAAAAAATGTTATTATATAACAACTTAGAGAACTATGTTACCTAATTCAAATAGATTTAAACTAAGCCTACATACTTACTTGATGAAAAAATAATATGATAAGTAGAAGTAAAAAAAAAAACAAAAATTAATAAGCATAGATTGTTTATAAATTTATAAATATAAAATATTATGAAAGATACAACACTAGTATTAAAATAATAAATTATAATTTGTATATATTCATATACATTATAATAGCCATGAATATAATATTATTTATGTAGGTACTTAATTTATTATAAGTTGTAAGTGTTACATAGCTTATAGGTAATCCTTAACATTTTGATTTTTTGTACCTTTTAAATACCTATGTAATAATGTAAAATTAAAAAAAAATTTTTTTGTCAATTTATATAATTAAACATTATACCTACACAGGTAGGTCGTAAGTACCAAGTTTTTAGTGTTAAACAAGCAAATATTGTATTTAAAATAATAATACATTGGTAATAAATGATAAACAAAATAAGTTTACTATTTAATATATTTTTTTTAAATTTATTATTTATTTACATTCTCTGATTTATTCATCTGATCAAAAAATTTGTTGATGGTTGAAGGCTTGGGTGAATTGACAACTAAATGAGCATCATATTCATCAACTGTTTGTATTTGATCTTCAGTTACATTAGAAGTTGTATTTGAATAAAATTTTTGTTTTATTTGTTGTGGGCAATTTGAACATTTAAGTAAATGTGCTTTTATTTTATTCTCATTTATATTATACTCTTTTTGACGAAACTTGCATGACTTGTTCAAAGTATTTACGCACTATGTCCTTTTTTCTTCCCATAATTTTATTTTATAGTTTACAAATTTAAGCAACAATAAAAATAAATAATTTGTATTTTATTAACAAAGAAAAAACGAAAAAAAGCGCAAGAGCAAGACTAATACGGTAATGCCGCGTTACCAACGCATTCTTAATGCCGTAAGCGTAACGGTATATCGTACATCTATATTCTATATTCTACATTTCGCGGACATTAGACGGTTATAACCATAGATATTCTTTAATATTTATGTTGTAACCAAGTTGGATACATCAACTGTACAAAGCAAAAACACAGTAACCAACACTCTTATCAAAAGTAAATTTTTACATAATCTTTGGTAACTCTTCATGCTGAAATTTTCTATCCAAAAATCGTTGGAATCGCACTATTATTTCAGAAGTTATCACATTTTTAGTTATCACAATTACACAGTATTAGGTCTGAAATAGACAATAGTTTACTAAATGAATTATCCTGCAAAATAATGAAAAACAGTGTTACTGTGTTTTGAAATTGAACAGCTGATATATAAACCACGATTTAAGCACAGAATAACCAGAAGGCTCACTTAATAAGAACTCAAAAATCCGTGAAAAATCTTTGGGATATCAGTGTAGCCAGGATTTGTAATTTATGATTTACCATGACAAAATAAATTACATTTATGTGACTATTAACGGGTAATGTGTTTTACTACTTAAAAGTTAAAAGTTAAAGTTCAACTTTTTTTTTAGTTTTACTGAAAAAGTTGTTATTTATTATAATACAATAAAATTATATACAATATTTATTGTACCAATAAGTTGTAATACGGTACCACAGATTATTCTGTGGTTGTACAATTTTTTACTATCTTTATACAGGCTACACTGATATCCCAACAAGTGTTGCAAATCTATCCCCCATAAGAACCCGTGTAAATCGAAAAAAGTGAGCCTTCTGGTTATTCTGTGATTTAAGATAAAACAGTATAGCCATATTTAAAAAAAAAAATACCAAATTTTTCAAAGGTTAATATGACGTGGGTAAATACCAGGGTATTTACCCAAAATATATTTCTTACCCGTTGGGTATTTACCCACAACCTATCACTAGTCACGAATACGTGATACGGGCCGAATGCCGTTTAAACTGAACGGAGGGTTTTTTTGATCAGACCGTCTCCGGAGCGAACGAATGCGTTCGTTCGCGTTCGGCCGCACCGTTTACATTGGTTCGTCCGGTAGCATTCGCTAGCGTTCGAGGCCTAATGTAAACGCACCTTAAGAGTATAAGATTCTGGAAAAATTCTCGTTCAAATGGACTATAAATGTGCCTATTCAGGACGCAGTCTGATAATATTATTGTTATTATTAAAATGTTACAAAATATTGTGTAAGTGCTAACATGAAACAGAAGAGACGCATTTTTTCTAAAAACTAGAGGCTCTAGCTAAACCAATTGGGTACAATGTTAATTTATTTATTTGTTTTGAATAAGACCAACTGTTTTCATACAAATATAAAGACCACCTGTTCATTGCTAGCAAATATGATGTTATCAAACTTAAATATAAAAAAGTAAAATAGTTTATTCAGTTGTGCAACACCGATTGGTTCTTACGTGTTTATATTTAGTTCATAGGAAATGCTTTGATATATTTCTACAACCTATATTTTTTTAACTAACTGTAAAGGGAGTTAATTCGTTTATGTGCTGTGTTTAAAATAGTTTTTTCTAATCTAAAAATGATGATTAATACGTCTACATTTTCAAAAGGACTTATAACTTTCTTAGTGTATTATCGCATGATAATTTTAACATTAACATCCGAGGTTGAGATGGATCAAAGTATGTCGTTTGTATTATGACACTATTGATAGGTATAATTATTATGTTCAAATATGAAATAATCATCTAATATTCTAATATTTTAAAATATTATGTGAAATGTAGGTTTATTTTATCCCAACCAAAACACTTAGTATACTCTTAGTATAAAATAGTGCTAAATAGCTAAAAGTTGTGAAATAATTTTATAGCTAAGTCATTCGACTATGGATATTATTTACGTTAATGTAGTCTACTAAATAATTGAACTTAGCTTGGCGACATAAAACACTTGATTAGTAATACACCAACTATTTCAATATGATAGTAGACTATATTATATCAAGAACTTACTACATTATTAGAACTATAGAAAAATAAAAAACATCCTAAGAATAGATTATTAAATTATTGTTATTGTATATGACTCATGCCACGTACTAACAACATGTATTTGTCAATTAGTAAAGATTGGGTAAAGAATGAAGATAGATGATTATAGCTTAACATTCATTTCATTCATTTCATAGCTCCCTTGCTTCAGAATAATATACTAATTTTATTTTTATTTTTTTTTGCATTTTTAGGCATTATTACATATAAAACATTTTTTGTTTATCAATGTGATTTTTTTATATTTTTACTTTTGCATATTATGAAAGAAAATAATATATTTTTGTGTCTGTCACCACCGTTTGGAGCAGTAAAACTGCTTTAATTATCTTCAAAAGTACCTCATTCGATGGGAAAGTTAATCTAGTTTGTGTATTCGGGAGGTCAAAATTTAAAAATCCCAATAGTTTTCAAAAGCGCTGGGAAAAATAACATAAAAATTAAGGGAATTTTTACTTATATCAAATGAACGTATATACATGAAATTTTCATGGTTGTTAATATTTGCAATTTCTATACACGATAAATTTTTTAAAATATTTTGATTTGTTTTGAACCATTTTCAGTTTCCAATTTTATTAGTATTTTTTTCTATGGATGTCAATAAAACTTTATTTGTTGGTTGAAAAAGCTTGAAATTGTAATATAATGTTCCTACTCTATTGTTACAATGATATTTGAAAAATATTAAAAATCCTTAGTCACAGTTTTTATTTATAAGCATTTAAAGTTCAAATCTTGATAAAATACGGAAAAATCACAAAAATTAGAAAATTATTTGTGTTGAGAATTCAAAAAATGTTTTCTTTTTAAATTTAAGATTTGAAAATGTAATGCAAGATTATCCATAAGTTTGACTACCTTTATCAAAAAATAAATGTTAACAAGAAAATCAAATTAAATTTTTATGAACGTTTGAAATTCATATTTTTACAACAATTGATATTCACTCGATTTCTCATGTAACGATTTTCTTATTTTGTTGTTATTAAAAAAAACGTATGACGCATGTAGATACTTGAAAACTTCACTGAATATTTATATTAGCATTTTCTATACACGATAACATTTTGAAAATAATTTGACTCTTTTTGAGCTGTTTACGGACATAATCAGTTGTAAATATTTATAGTTTTTTTTTCTATAATTATCAATAAAATGTTATTGCTTGGTTAATAATGAGTGAAAATTTAATACAAGGCTCCTGATATATTGTTACAATTTTATGAGTTGGAAAATATTAAAAATACATATAAACAATTATTTTTCATAAGCATTTAAAGTTTGAATTTTGACAAAATTTATCAAATTAAAAATTTAATAATTTTTTTTTAGTTAAAAATGTATAAAATGTTCAACTTAAATTACTTATATCATAGGCTGACTTACCGTCTTCGCTGATAATTGTTTTTCTTAAACAATGATACTATACCATTGAATTTTAATTTAACACCATCCATTACAGTGACCCACTTGTAACATACTGTACAGCAGAGCGACACCCAAATGCCCGCCTTTTTTATTTCTATTTTAATTTTTTATTTTTTTTTAATATAAAATAAACTTGAGGTTAAAATGGTTGTGATGATATATTATTTTTAAAAGTCATAACTCTGACACCCATTATCATAAATCATATATTTATTAATAATAATAATCCTATCTCCACTTATTAGATATTCATTTTTTTAATGGATATCTTGACTCTGATTTGATTTGTGACTGTTTTAGACTTTATATTACTGAAAGATTCATCACGATTACAGGACCATCACTCCAAGATCTCTTTGTCAAAGATAATGATGAGGAATTTAAACAAGAGCTAGTGGGTGATAATGATGGAGAAAGCCTCACTGAACAACAAATTTGTCAAATTATGTATTCAATACAACTGGGAATAAAACATGAAATTAAAAGCATAATTTCAAAACCCGAACTCAATTCATTTCCTTATGATGTTAAGGACATTTCAACGATGACGTTTTATAATTGTCATGATACTAATTACAATATACAATATCCAGATTTTTCTTTTTCTTCATACGCTCCATTAACATTCCATTATTTCAGAGGCTTATTTGGTATTGAAGCAAAAGACTATTTAACCTCGTTTTGTAGCTTGCCTCTTCATGAACTGTCCAACCCGGGTGCTAGTAAATCAAAATTTTACCTCACACCAGATGACAAATTTATCATGAAAACTGTACAGCAAACCGAAGATGAATGTTTACTAAAGTTACTTTCTAGCTATAACACTTATTTGAGCGACAATCTGGAATCTCTATTGCCAAAATTTTCCGGTTTTTATGGTTTTCGATCAAAATCAATAGATATTAAGTTATTATCTATGAACAATTTATTACCTTCTAACATAAAAATGCACCAACAATTTGATCTGAAAGGTTCGACTCTCGGTAGAGAAGCTTCCGATCATGAAAAAATAAAAAATCGCCTACATTTAAAGATTTAGATTTTATATCTGAACTTCATCCTAAGGGCATATTTTTGAAGCCAGACATTCGCTTATCTCTTCTCGAAACAATAGAAAAAGATTTTAATATAATGGATTACAGTATTTTAATAGGCGTTCATAACATCGACTATACTTTGAAAACCGATGACGATACTTCATCAAACACGTACGCTTTAAGACTGGCAGCTAAAGCCAGGTGGGAGAGTTTGATGGATGATTTAGTAGAGGAGAAAAGTATTCAAGCAGACGCTGGAACTTTGTCAGATGAAAATTATGCTTCGTTAAAACGTAGTATACCTGCTAAAAGTGTCAATGGTGATAGATTATTACTATTTGTTGGAATTATTGACATACTACAAACTTATGGAATGACGAAAAGCCTAGAGCGTAGTTTTAAATCATTGAAATTGAAGCTTACACCTAGTGCGACAGAAAGTGCTGACTCTATTTCTGTACAACCTCCCGAATTCTATGCTTCTCGATTTCTTAAATATATGACCGAGTATGTAAACTGAATATTTGTTTAGTTATTTATTCATTGATAAATTATTTTTTAAATTTTAGCTCTGTGTTTAAGCCAATGTTATCTCCTCAAGAACTTAATGAACTATCCAAGGTACCAATCGACTTACCATTGTTGTGTAAACGAGGGTATACTAAAATCGTTGCGGAAAAATGCACAGACTGTTCTTAATATGATCATTCTGTATAGTGTATTGACATAATAATCGTAGGTCTGAAATTGCAGAAAAAAAATTAATTATATGACTTAAAAAGTTAAGAAATATATACAAAACTTTGCGACTGTATCGTCCGTTTGACGATATTTATTCTTAATTTATAATACTGTAATTTTTATCGATTTCCGTGTACATACATTAATATCATATACGTATATTTATTTATATGAACGTTACATTTATTTATTTCGTTTTGCGAAACTAATTAAAATCTTGTACATTTCCATGCTTTAAAATTCTTTGTATCTCAATATTATGCTTAATTAATTTTAATTTTAATTTTTAACTGGTGAGGTAATGAGGTGTAAATTATGTCGCGGTTTTTTATTATTTTCTTAAAACATTTTAAATTTACCGCCTTGTAATTTTTTATAAGAACTCAATCAATTATTTTTTTAGTTCGTATAACTTAATCAACTTGAATTTATTAAAATATGGTTCTAAAAAAAAATTGATATTAATTACTTTCATGGAAAAAGTATTCTTAATATAATCAATTCTTCCGTTGAATTACAGCAATTATCTTCAATTTGAATAGGAATAATAAGCAAACCAGGGTTATACTTAATACAACCAAGTTATAATGATTTCAAGAACATTTTCATTCAAACCAATGTCCAAATCATCTGCAATGTCATTGGATGTATAATTATTTTCTTTTTTAGGAGAATCGTCTGTAAACAATTTTCTCTTTACATACACTACCGTACCCTCATTTAGTTCAGCTGTTTGACCTAACATACAAATTTTTTTTTAGATAATTCTTTAGGATTATCAGCAATTTCATTTTATCGAAAACTCTCTTGACAACGCTTAAATATGTTGTGTTGATTTTTACGATTACACTTCATTTTTAATAATTTACAACCTCTGTCTCAAAAGAACAAAAATTATTTTTTGCATAACCATTGTCTTTGAGCATTTTAAGAAAGTGTAACTTATTGTCTGACTTACCATCTAATAACTTTCTGAGAGATGAATTGGGTCTTTTCAATGCATTAACTAAATTCTTTTTAGCATTATTACAATAACCTTTATTTAATATAATATTACAAATGTCACTTATTGCTTCATTAGAAACACTTATGTTTCCAAATTCCAGTGTAGGATATTTTTCTTGGATATAATGTGCTATTTCTTCCAAATGTTTTAATACAGACGTTTTAAAATAAAATTAATCTTACTCTTATAGTATGAATCTATTGTAGCGAGCTGTGACTATTTACCTAATTACCACTTTAATTGATATCATAATATGTATATAATCATATATAGTACGCGTCGTATTAATATAAATATGGTTATATAATACGCGGGCGAGCGCCGCGACATATTAATAGTAATAGTAATAAACGCTGCGTGTGTAGTAGTACGTAAAACATCGAGCGCTTGACCGTGAGAGGCGTGCGTCAATATATATATGACTGCATATATAAATAACTCTAAAAAAGTATAGATCTTGTGTGTGGTTATGGAATAACACACAAGTTACAATAACAACACATATATTATTTTGGACATCCGGCGCGTGTGCAAAAGCGTGTGACAATTCCACGCTAGGCCTAACCGCAGGACGACCATGTAAGGTCGTACAGAGTAAAGCAGGGACAGGGACTGACCCAACGAGGAGAGCTGATGGACAAGCGTTCATCAGACGAACAACTGACCAACTCACGAACAGTCACTAGTTTTAATATTGTCACAACTCGCTAGCTATAAATTAATTAATTGGACTTAGAATATTTTTACAAATAGTATTTTATAATAAATAATAAAAACTCTTAAATTTATACAATCGTATCGAGTTATTTAAATAAACACCATCATCTTATCCATCTACTGGCTGTGGCACGTTACAAATTGGCGCTGTGGACAGGGTATCTCAAAAGATACTTAGGAAAATAGAAAAATAAATAAAAATTTTTTCGAAATTTTTCGAAAAATTCTGAAAATTTTTCTACGACCTGAATCCATTCAAGGAGGCAATTCTTCATCGAATCACCGTTGGAAGTCTGATCAACTACCAACAACTCCGAGAAAAGGACCCTGTACGAGAGTAACGATTTTCAGTCAGTTATAAACGATGGAAGTACCAGCAAGACAATCTACCGTCATACCAGCTGCGTTGTTGTGAGTATATAGTTAAGTTATTATCATTGTTCGTCTCCTATGGTAAAGTGTATGACCATAGTATATATTAAGTGAAACATTTTTAAAAAAGAAAATATATAATAAATAGTTAAACATTCTGAATAAATAATAATTAATTAAATAATAAATTATTTTGAAGTAAAAAAAAAAAAAATATAATAAATTTCGAAATAAAATAAATAATTTAAAAAGTTATTAATTAATACACGTTAATAAAATTCACAGTTTAAGTTATTTAAAATTGAAACAATCCTAGTTTATGCAGTAATTGATTTGATTGAACAATTGTATTGTTAATCACATATTTTGGGGGAAATTAGTATAAAATAATTTATTATTTTACAGGCAGTTAAGTCCTTTGTTGAGTATATTATTGAATGTATAGAGAATTATATTGAGAAATTATTTGAGAATTTATTAAGGCCGAGAAGTAAGTCCTTACGTTTTATTAATTATTTTTGGACATTCGTTGTCTAACTCTGGGAGTTTTTATTAAGGCTGTGTAGTAAGTCCTTACGATTTGTGAATTATTTTGGACGTTTGTTGTCTACATTTGGAATTTTATTAAGGCCGAGAAGTAAGTCCTTACGTTTTGTGAATTATTTTGAGACAATTGTTGTCTATATTGGGGAAATTTATTAAGGCTGTGTAGTAAGTCCTTACGTTTTGTTTGTGAAAATTTTGAGAATTTTATTTAGGGGCCGGAAGTAAGTCCTCATATTGTTGAATTTATTTAAGACATAGAAGTCTTCGTTGAAATTATTTTACAGGCCGTGTGGTAAGCCCTGATATTGTGAATTATTTGAAGACAGTAATCTATATATTTTTTGAATTATTTTAAAGGCCGACAATAAGTCCTTGTGTTTAATTAAGATATTATATTGAAGTTGAGATTTTAGGCGAGATTAAGTCCTATTAAAATTTGTGGGTGTTATAAAAAAAAAAATTTTTATTGAGTTATAAGGCCGGAATAAGTCCTTAAAGGAAAAAGTGTTAAAAAAAAAAAAAAAGAGGAAACAATTATATTATATTATATTATATTTATTATTATAAAATAATTAAAAAATAAGAATAAATTAAGTTAAATTATTAATAGATATTAAATTAAATTAAAATTAGCGAAATAAATAATTACGTACTATAAAATAATTCTGCATTAGTGTGTCGATTAAATTTGAGAATTTTTGAGAATCCTATATATTTAAATTAAATGATTAAAGATATGACTATAGATTAATGAGTCAAAAAGATATTATTTTAACTGAAAGCGAAAAATTGCTAGCAGAAAAAGTTGAATTAACAGTGTCAAATAAAGTAATAGATTCCGAAATAGCTGAAAGCGAGGATACTGAATTAAATAAGGAAATTAGTGATAAACATAACGATACAACACTAGTTGAAGGAAAAGAACTACTAATTGACTTAAATACCGAGGAAGGTTATCAGTATTCTGTTGATTTTAATAGGGAAAAATATTTGGAAGCGCTACGAGAAAAAGATTTGTTGAATACAAGCATAAGACCTATAATAGTAAGCGAAACTGAGTTAAGACAAATAGGAACCCGCACTCAAAAAGGGATAATACATACACAGTTAGAGCCAGTAAGGAGAACAAAAAAATTAAAAATGCCTACTAAACTTCCTTTAGACAAAGCCACCGTCATGATTCCTACATGTACTGGAGAAAGAGACGTATATCAATTTATAAAGGCTTGCGATTTGGCATGCTCAGCGGTAGACAAAGAAGATTTACCTATATTAATGAAGTTCATAAATACAAAACTATTTGATCAGGCATTAAATGTATGTAGATATAGGGATATGAGTGATTGGGAAGGTGTAAAATTAGTCTTATTAGATGCATTTGAACCACAGCGATCGACATCATCGTTACAAGTAGCTCTGAATTCCGTACGAATGCGAAATAATGAGGACGTAGGTACATATGCTCGGAGAGTGGAACAACTATATTTTAATTTATGCGTGTCAAGTACCAAAGGAAAGGGTACCGAACAAGCTAACACTATACGGGATCAACTTAAGGAACAGACGTTAGTAGTATTTATAAAGGGATTAATACCAAGTTTAAAAACCATAGTAAAATCACGAAATCCAGCGACATTAGAATTGGCTATACAGGTAGCTAAGGATGAAGAAACGGAGATTAAATCTGAATCTGACGCTTATCAATATTATGGAAATAATAGTGGAAATAATAATAATAGGCGTGACAATAATCGATATAGTAACAGTAATAATAATTATAATGCACCAAATAACAACAGACCAAATAATAGCAATTATAATAATAATAATTATCCTAGACAAAATGTTAATGCATATAGACCACCAAACAATCGAGATTCAAATTTCAATAGACCAGACATAAATTGCGGAAATAGGAATAATAATTATAGTAATCAATATCAGCCTAGGAATAATAATTATAATAATCCAGACTTATTATTTTATGAAAGATAATACAACAATCAGATGGATTACTGTGTTAACTTAAGGAAGTCTTTTAAGTTTAACTTGTTCATCTCCACACATTGTGATAATTTTCAAGTGCTGGATATGAGTGAGCGAATTAAAAGAAAATTTATAAAAATTCAATATTGATAAACTAATTAAAAACAATTTTATGAAAAAAAAAATGCACTTAATATATAGGTTATACTGGTCTAAATATCATATGGAGATAAAACCATAATTTGTAAAATCATATTATATAAAAAAAAAAATAATAATAATCATATTATGTTATATATATTATATTAATCAATATTATTGTAAAAAGAAAAAGAAATTTTGTTAAACTATACTAATATACTATTGTAATTACTAATACACTATTTTTAATGTATTTAAAAAATATTAAATAATGTAAAACAACTAACATTTTATTGTAATGATACACAGTATTGTATCATTTTATTGGAAAAATTGTAATACTCAATTGGGGTAATGTAAAAATATATGGAAAAATTGTAATAATTATTATGTAAAATTGTCATAACTTGACAATTCTTAAGATATATGATATGTAATTTGTAAAAATTATTATGTAATATGTAATCTTTTAAACTTATGTAAACTTTTTAAAGATTTTTGTAGTCCTACAAATTGTAGCCCTACAAAAACCTTTGAAAGGGCGGTGAGGTGTAGCGAGCTGTGACTATTTACCTAATTACCACTTTAATTGATATCATAATATGTATATAATCATATATAGTACGCGTCGTATTAATATAAATATGGTTATATAATACGCGGGCGAGCGCCGCGACATATTAATAGTAATAGTAATAAACGCTGCGTGTGTAGTAGTACGTAAAACATCGAGCGCTTGACCGTGAGAGGCGTGCGTCAATATATATATGACTGCATATATAAATAACTCTAAAAAGTATAGATCTTGTGTGTGGTTATGGAATAACACCACAAGTTACAATAACAACACATATATTATTTTGGACATCCGGCGCGTGTGCAAAAGCGTGTGACAATTCCACGCTAGGCCTAACCGCAGGACGACCATGTAAGGTCGTACAGAGTAAAGCAGGGACAGGGACTGACCCAACGAGGAGAGCTGATGGACAAGCGTTCATCAGACGAACAACTGACCAACTCACGAACAGTCACTAGTTTTAATATTGTCACAACTCGCTAGCTATAAATTAATTAATTGGACTTAGAATATTTTTACAAATAGTATTTTATAATAAATAATAAAAACTCTTAAATTTATACAATCGTATCGAGTTATTTAAATAAACACCATCATCTTATCCATCTACTGGCTGTGGCACGTTACACTATCAACAGTCAAATAAATCCTTATATTATATCAACAATACTCTTATAGTAGGAATCTTCCTCGACTACTATTAAAAATAAAATATATCCTTATTACATATGTCCTAATAACACTAGCTGATCCCGCGCACTTTGTTGCCCGTAAAATATGACAACTATTAAAAGAATTGTGATCGTTTAACTCATTTTGTGTGTAATTTGCTTTAGTAAGTGCAACTCAGCCACCTTGGTAGGCAATCCGACTACGTCGGATCGCGGACAACGCCGATGAGCGACTGTGCCTGTATGTGCAAAAATTTGTGCGATTTGATATGCATGCTTGTACCTGATCTGCCCGATTAACCTTTGGCAACCAATAGGAATAATAAATACTCATTTCTACTAATTATTTCTCCAATAAGTTATAACCAATAGTAACGATTTAAAAACCAAAGTGTCCATCGTAAATCTCAAAATCCCTGTTTGAGCACATCCCTGGGTTGAGCCTACCGGGTCCAATTGTGATCTAAACCATTTAAGTACCCCTCCTTTTTTCTATTTTTATTATTTATTTATTTATTTGGTTTCCATAGTAATTATGAAACACACAATAATATTTAAATCGATATAATCGATTAATATTCGATATTATCAAATAATATTTTTCACGTTAAAAAAAATTGGATTTTTTCAAAAATTTTTTTCGTAAAAACCTTCTCCTAGAAATAAGGAACAAATTAAAAAAATCGGCCCAGCCGTTCTTAATTGATGAATTTTTATACATTTTTGGCTCCATTTTTATATATATATAGAAGATGACTAGATCGAATTTCGTCATATATAATATTTCTCATTCTTGTTCAATGGCGGAACTACGATCATTGAGGCTCGTGGATACAATTTTTTTGGAGTTCTATATTATATATCCATAGGTGCAATTCGCCACCTTTTCATATTACCTAATTATTTTATTATTGTAATTTATGCGTGAATTGGCACCTATTATTATATTTTGTGTGCGCTAAACGCAGGACATATTATATTTTATTTTAGTACAGGACCAGCTAGTCTGCGCTCCACAAATTGTAAGTTATTTTTATCATTATTTATTTATTATACATATTCAATTATTGGGCCAAGAGGGTTGTAGATATTTTACAATTATTATTTTTCGTGCCAGAAGGGCCGTATATTATTAGCATCTTTATATTGTTGTGAACCCCTGAATAATATTTTATTATATTATGTTCTCATATAATATAATAATAACAGTATAGGAATAGTGTGTTGGTCGACAGGAATCCGCTGACTAGGCGATCCGGCGTCCGATGGAGTCGCAGGCCGACACACAAGGAGGAGATTAGTCAGTCGCAATAAAACAAAGCATTATACATAACGTATGTTTAAGAAGAGTATTTTATATTTCGTGTACAATTAGTTAAAGTTAAACCAGTAATAAAACCTATATAATTAATATCTATCTAATCGTGCGTTAAATTATTTGTGTTGGAACCACGGTTCCATAACAATATTTTATAAGTACGAGCTAACAGCTTAACAGCTCTGTCAATATATATTTTATTCTGTTCGACCATAAGAGTCGGACATTTATATAATATATTTTAATTATTACCTTTATTATTACATATTGTTGGACCAGAAGGGTCACATTTTTTATACGAGCTTCAGCTCAAATAGCTGCGTCAATATATACCTAATTTATTTCGGTTGGCCATAAGGGCCGGTAATTTATTATTATTATATTTTTTATACATTTGTAATACGGTGAGTTTGATTATATATTTGTACTGCTATTATTTAGAATTATGTATTATACAGCAACTTAGCTATCAGAAACCGTGTTAGGTACCATTTGTTATTACCTATTTGTTTAATTGTATACACACCTACACACATACACATATTCGTAAACAAATATACATAATTACACAACACGCACTACATGGCCGACAGTAATTGCTAGGCGATCCCGACTACTACTGTTCGAGCTATTACACCATTACACACCCAGCTCGCTCTCCATATTCTAAGACTTAGGTGTTAAGCCCGATTCACACTAGTACGACACGACACGTCACGTCACGACACGACAAAATATTATAAACATAGTTTGTAACGGTGTAATTCACATAATATATGAGGACCGACCACGTCAGATACTGACCGTACCGACAAAACATTCTTGCCAAAAATGTTTTGTCGTGTTGTGTTGCTGCCTGTCCATGTCCACGTGGTACAATCTGAATACAAAAACAATATCTATCCGACAATATTCGTCAATTTATGTCACTTTGTTTACGGATACCATAGCGCGTACAACAAACTTACAAGTTTTTAAAAACCATAAATTTAGAAATGCTAATTGAGTTGGTTAGAGACAGGAAATGTCTATACGATATGAGTAAAAAAAATTATAGTGACCACCAACTCAAAGAAAATTTATGGAGAGAAATTGCCAACACATTAAAACAACCAGGTAAATAAATTATTTTTAATAATATTAACAATAGTATACATTTTAGATTCTGAGCAGATCGATGAATGTATAATGTATAGGTATTGATGTGTGTTTTTTATTTTTTATGTCCATGTATACAATATAAGTAGTCGAAATAAGGTGCTTCGAACTTCAGTGTCTTTTCTGATGAGAAAGTGAATCTAGTTAGTGCATCGCGGAGTTCAAAATTTAAAATTTCCAATAGTTTTTAAAACGCCGGGAAAACAAAAAAAAAAAAATTAGGAAAAACGGGAATTTTCAGCTAGTAGTATAAACGTATAGTATTATAGTACACAACCTATGGTGTAACCTTCCTCGATCCAACAAATTTTCAAAGTATTTTGATTTGTTTTGAACTTTTTATGGACATTTTCAGTTTCCAATTTTTTTAGTATTTTTTTCTATGAATGTCTATACAATTTTATTTGTCGAGTAAAAAAGCTTGAAAATATAATACGAGGCTCCAAACATTTTTTTTTTTTTTATTAATTAGAACAGTCCACGGTGTCAGAGGCTATTGAACGTATTACATTAAGATACATTTAAAAAATTATAATTTACAATTACATTTGTGCATTAGAGAGAATATACATAGAAATAAAAAATATAAATAATGACTTATTGTACATTTTATATTTTTTTAAATAGTTGGGTTTCTGCAAGGAACTGAGTGAGTTTCTGCTAGGTGATCTAACATTTGGTACTTTTCTCTTTCTGTTTTGTAGATTCTGCATTCGGTTAAAATGTGTTTGACTGTGAGGAGGACCCCACAGCATGTACACATAGTAACTCCAAACATTGTTAGAATTTAATACAAGATTCCTCATAACTTTATCTACCTTTATCAAAAAAAAAATGTCTCCAAGCAAATCAAATTAAATTTTTATGAGTGTTTGAAATTCATATTTTACAATATTGGATGTTCACTCGATTTCTCATGTAGCAGTTTTATTATTTTATTGTTATTCAAAAACGAATAACTGTAGATAATTGAAAATTTCACTGAATGTTAAATTAGCATTTTCTATACACCATACAATTTTGAAAATAATTTGACTTTTTTTGAGCTGTTTACGGACATTGTCAGTTTTCAATTTTTTTAGTTTTTTTTTCTATAAATATCAATACAATTTTATTTGTTCAGTAAAAAGCGTGTAAATTTAATGAAAGGCTACTGATATATTTTTACAATAGCAGTTAAAAAATATTAAAAATACATAGGCACAATTTTTTTTTTTATAAGCATTTAAAGTTCAAATTTTGACAAAATTTATCAAATTTAAAATTTAATAATTATTTTGTAGTTAAAAATGTATAAAATGTTCAACTTTTATTGCTAAGGATTGAAAATTTAAAACAAGGTTTCACGTAAATAGGTAAATATATAAATTACTTTATTCACAATAATATCATCAAATATACTTAGTACTTAGTAGTATCATAGGCTGACTGACCGTATTCGCTCGGAATCGTTTTTCTTATACAATGATATTATATAATTGAATTTAAATTTAATACCATCCATTACAGTAACCCACTTGTAACCTACTGTACAGTAGAGCGACATCCACTTACCTACTTTTTACTTTTTACCCCCTCCCCCCCCAAAAAAAAAAAAGTTCCAACTGAATTAATTTTCCTATCAGAAAAAATGTGATAAAAGTTTCCTCGTAAGTTGTTTTTAGTGGAAAGTTGAACGTCCACAATACTTTTTTTTATATGAGCGTCTAAATTTCGAATTTTGATAAAAATTCGTGAACATTTTTCTATTTATATCTAAGATTTGAAAATTGAATACAAGATTCCTTATAAGTTATAACCAATAATTTTGTCTACTCAAAATATTTTGACTAATTTTGAACTGACATTATAAAATATAAAATATATAATATATATAATTTTTAATATATTATAAAAAGAAAACTTTTTAAAAAAATATTTCAGTTGAAAACTGTAAAAAATCATGGACAAATCTAAAGACATGTACACACGAGCGCATACTGTGCGGCGAACAAAGTGAGCACCTTCGAACACGAACAAGCTCGCATGAGCATGTGGAAGAATGTATTCTGTCGTGTGGACATAGTGCGTCGCACACACATCCCATGCGTGGTTATTCGACCAAATGCCGGATTTTTCCCTGCCCTTTTTTCAGTAGTAGACTATACGCCATGCGAGAATGTAATCGAGTTTAGTTTATGTTTAAAGGTGTTTACATTTGAATTGAACTAAGTAATAAGTTATAAACTCTACATTTTTTTAAACTGAAAAGTGGAAACGTAAATCGTGTTTTTTGTTGTTTAATCATGAGTGATCAATTACAAATTGCAAGTGCAGCTTTCATTGTAATGTGTGAGCTTGCAAAAAAGAAAGAAAAAAATAATGTTCGTAAAAAACAATGGTGGATGTCGCAAATTTATAGAGATAACGAAGATAGAGGCTCCAACATGATAAACAGTATTAAAAATGACGTAAATGTATTTCACTTTCAAAATTTCACCAGAATGTCTTCAGAAGATTTTAAAAAAATAATTTGCCTTGTTGGCCCACTTATATACAAACAAAATACTAATATGAGACCTGCTATTACAGTCCAAATACGATTAGCAGTGACATTACGATTTCTCGCTACAGGAGATTCGTATAGTAGCTTGCAATATCTGTTTAAAATTTCTAAACAGATCATTTCTACTATAATTCCAGAAGTTTGTAGCGCACTTGTTAAAGTATTGAAGACATATGTAAAGGTAAGTTCAATAAAAAGTATAATATAATTTAACTGGAGTCAATTTTATCATTTATTTATTCAACTAATCAACATTCTTTAAAAACTGAGTAACAAACAATATTTATTAACAAAAAACGATTACTTTTTAAAAACATGCCTATTATGAAAAAAATAACTAAAACAACTTTTGAAATATCCTTTGGGTTAACAATTTAACAGTCATAAACTCATAATAATAAAAATAATAAATATCTATAAAAAAAAATTCTTTCATACAGACAAATCTCTGAATATACATTTTTAAATCAGAAAATTACCACACTTAAATATTGTCGGTGTCATGCAAACAATTACCAAGCAATAAATCATTATAAAATTTCTTATTTTTACACAATTGTTTTTCTCGATATTTACAAGTACCCAGCAATTTATATTTTTATTTAATTCTATGTCAGATGACCACCTAGATCTAATACAGATGACGTAGACTCAGATAAAAACTCCCTTGGTGTATCAACCAAATTTGATGAAGAGTGGTTTGAAGGGTCTATATGAGTATTCGAGTAATAGGAATTTAGATTTGTTTGTGGTACTGGATTTTGAAAAAGAATATATGGGTTTGCAGAATAGTAATCATATCTCCCCATGTCCGCGTCAAAAAGTATGTTATTAATATAGTGTTGGACGATCGCTCGAGTCTGTGGCGGATAAGATCTTATTTTGTTTGCTACATGGATACCATATGTTGTACATTCATCGGATGAATTTGACTCAAAGTTTGACGCAGACCTCTTCAGAATGTTGAACGCTTCATCAATTTTATGATCAATTGTATTGGTTGGGTTTTTCTTATTTTTTTCCGTGGTTGATTTGGATTCCCAGGACTAATAATTTCATCAACACTATCTTTCCTGCTGGGTGGTGGCACTATTTCATTTTGCGCTGGCGACAATTGCTGTGTTGATGGCCCTTGTATTTCCGAAATGTCCAACGAAAGGTTATCATTATAATATCTGTAGCTATAGTCAGAAGAAGCTTCTTCAACTTCATTTTGTAGCTGAAAATAAAATATATTTGTAATTAATACATGTAAAATGATTAACCATTAGTAAATAAAATTAATTATTAATTTAATTAATAAACAATCGAGAACTAGTAGGGTTTTAGTGTACCTCATAATTGAGTAGGTTACTGTGATAATAAAAAATACGATTTTGAGTTATAATAACCCTAAGTTATATTTATTTTTGTTTTTTTCCGAATTATTTTTAAAAACAAAAATTATCTCATCAACATTTGGGGTAGTAAAATGCTCCGATTTTTGAGATCAGCATATTATAACGTACCCGGTTGACATGCTCGACAACTACTATACAGCAGAGAGGTATCTAGTTGTCCACATTTTTACATTTGCCTTATACAATTTATCAAACGTTAAGACAGGAATTTACGGATTGATATTGCTTTATTTTTATAAGCTGTGAAAATGAATTAAAATATTTCATCTAAACATGATACTATTTAAAAAGCTTGTTTTAATAATTTTTCAACGACGTATTTTTAAAAAAAATTTTATAAGTTATATTAATTTTCAATACATTTTATCTAGGTATGTAAAACTGTTTAAGTTAAATTTATAGTATAATAAATTATTTTCTTTAGATGCCTTCTACTCCAAATGAATGGCTAAGAATCGCTGAACGATTTGGAACAATGTGGAATTATCCAAATTGTATAGGAGCAATGGACGGAAAGCACGTAGTCTTACAATCTCCAATTAATAGTGGTAGTGAATTCTACAACTATAAGTCTTTTTTTAGTATTGTTCTGTTTGCATTAGTTGATGCAGATTATAATTTCCTTTTTGTCGACGTTGGATGTCAAGGAAGGATATCGGATGGAGGTGTATTCAAAAATAGTGAACTATTTAGAAAAATCGAAAGAGGGAATTTGAACTTACCACCCCCGACGCCATTGCCAGGAAAAAACATTGACTTGCCATATGTGATTCTTTCAGATGAAGCATTTGCCTTAACAACTAACGTTATGAAGCCATATTCTGGGACACATGATGTAGGATCAAAGGAAAGAGTTTTCAATTACCGTTTAAGTCGTGCTCGAAGAACTGTTGAAAACGTGTTTGGAATTTCATCTGCAGTTTTTCGAGTATTAAGGAAACCTCTTTTATTGGAACCCGAAAGAGCCCAAATTGTTGTCATGGCAATTGTTCATCTACACAACTTTTTACGACAAAGTAAAACGTCTAAAAATATATACAATCCACCAGGAACTTTTGATAGAGAAGAAGAAGGCCAGATAATACACGGAAGTTGGAAACGAGGGGAAAATGCATCATCACTACTACCTATAAGAAATATACCTCGCCGACCTCCTCTTAATGCACAAGAAATAAGGGAACAATTTGCAGATTATTTTTTAACAGATGGAAGTTTACCGTGGCAAAATGCTTAATTTGTATAGATGAGAGTATTTTTTTTTTTGTCTGTAGGTTAGGTTAATATCTTGTAACTAATATAAAACTAATAAAAATAAGTTAAGTTTGGAAAAAAATAATTTATAAAAGTATGTAAAATGTTATAACAACTAATACCTACTAAAGATTTATATAAATATACATTGTATTTATATAAAATAGAATATTACAATATGTACTCAGACATTAATATTATTTTGGTAAGTAAGTAAAATATGCAATGATTCTAATTAACTTTATTTGTTACTTATTATTTATACCTATATACGAAAACTTACATTTTCTGAATTAATTGTCGGCCTTGGATCATCTCTCTCTTTTAAAAAACTCATTGCATCATAACCATACCAACTTGAACGGAATATTTCATTAGCTCCTATAAATAAATATAATTAAATTAAACTGTTTAATATTTCAATTTATATATTATTATAAACTATTAAAATATGTTTACAAAAGGCAATTGTTATAAGTCCATACATTTTTTTTAAAAATGCTATTACATCAGGTAAGTGAATGAATATTACATGAATTCAACTTATACATTAAAAAGAAACCACATATATTTTTAAGTTAATTTCAATTATGTGACTTATAACAAGTGTGCACTAAGTCCTCGATATTATGTAAATGCAGTATATTACCTTTTCCAGTTCCAAGGCTTTTTTTCACTTTGGCTTTTTCCCGACGATACGACCCCTGAATGCTTTGAATTTTTAATTTCACTTCTTCTATATCAATATCAAATTGTTTTGCTAAGTGACACCACGCATCATGTTTTTTATTTTTAGAAAAATAATACTGATTTGTTGGATTCCAAAGTACTTCTTGTAGCCTAAACTCATCAATTAGTTGCAAAGAAGTTTTGGTGTCCCAGTCTCTCCTTTTGGCTTTATTCATTTTGAATAATAAAGTATGAACAACTACATAAAAATTAAATTTCAAAAATTATTAAAACACGTATAAACTAAATATTTTATTTTGAGGAAGGTAAAATTAATATTTAAAATTAAATATTAAACATAATAAAATATAATATAATATAATATAATTAAATTAAATATTTTTAAAATTCCTTAATTTAATTTACCATGCCAGCAACCGGCGGCCCGCACGTCTATTTTATACGGCTATCTATATTATTGTATTATATTCTACAAAATTTAATGAAATTTAATTGAATATCATATCAAAATAATCATATTATATAATTATAATTGAACGTTGCGTTTTTCGTACGGGTATTCTATCAGTCATATTTTAAGTCAAAATTAATTTTTATGATCATTTGAAGTTCTCATGTATAGCGATTTTCTTATTTTGTTGTAATTCAAAAAACGAATTACTGCAGATGTATGAAATTTTGACTTTGAATTTTGACTTGTAACCTACTATACAGCAGAGCGACACCCACTTGCCCACCTTTTTTTAATTAACTTAAACTTGTACTTACCGCACAATGAATACTCCGATATGTATGTACGTCGATGTATGTTCTCAAGAGTAATTTATTTGTATTATATATTTAATACATAATTAATCAGTACGTAGGATATAAAAAAAAAAAAATCACAAAATTTAATGACACACTACACGGTATTTAAAAACATTTAAACGAGCAACTAACTTGTACACTACCGTTCTATTTCAAAAACAAAATATTACTGTTAACTGTTAAACTGTCTGCAGAGTGCAGATATTCAATCGAAATTGAAAACCTGGTGGTGACCAACAGCTACACTAGTAATACATGGCAATAGTACATGGAGTACAATATAATGTTATCTTACTAAAAAAGATACAAAATGTGGCGGACGAGGGACTAGGACATAGGTCACCCTAAACAATAATACAATAGTCAGCTGCTACAAGCCTACAGATTACAGGGTATTTTTGTATTGTAGGTACTTACTCTTTATCATTAGTGTTAAATACCTTTATAATTTAACATTAAATAAAACAGTTGTTAAATAATATATTGAAAACGATGGTTTAACAGAACTATAGTCCGCGCAACGAAAACTGGCCGGTGACCCCCGAAACCCGCCCGCCATGAACGTGCCGTTAGCCGCGGGTTCTCAAACTACGCGTCGCCGCTGCGATGTTATACAATAGGCGCACGCGGTGTGTATATATATTATATCACGTATTGAAATTATGTTTTATACTGATAATTTTTTAAACCATTTTCTCTCATGATTGGTATAATAATTAATTAATATATACCATGTGAACAAATAATTTTAAAAAAACGCGGCAATTAGCTTAATAACCACTTATTGACAATTGCCACTAGAGTCGCACCAGTCACCGGCCAGTTTTCGTTGCGCGGACTATAGTCATTTTACTAATTTTAATACAGTCTTCTGTATCTCACACGATTATTTAATACATACACTATACGCAATACAAGTTAGTATGGTTTTACACTGTTAGAAATAAAATTTTTTTTTTGTGATATTCATTATTCAACACTAAGTTCAAGCAAAATATAGATTTATCATACTAACGACATAACTATCTTCAGTAATTGCCTATATTTTATTTAGCTACCTCTTTTTAAGTATAATATAAAGGTAGAAAAGAACCCGTAAAATAGTAATGGTATATATAAAATTGTAAAAATAATCCACATACCTGAAATTAAAACAATTCATATATATTTTGAAGGAAATGAGATTTTACCGAAAAAATTATCACATCAATTATATTAACCATATGCCCAAAGTTAGGCACAAGCTTTTTTTGGGTGGCTGGCTGGATTTTTTTACAGACCAGCTGGGGCCTTGCCCCCGTACTTCCTAAATAATAATAAATATGGTTCCAATTTATAGAACGAATAAATGGCTCTTGATTTGTAATTTTTCATTATACTATTTGAGGGGGCAAAGCTCCTCCTAGTTCCAACCTAATTACGCCTATGCATATCATGCCATACTTTAAATCCAAAATAAATAAAAGTGGGAAATATTTTGACGCACAGTAGAAAACAAAATTAACCGTCCACACGGACACACGAATGCTCGCGGTGTTCCTTTGAGCATGACCAAAATACCGACAACGATCGGCTCGCCATGTGTGCTTGCGCGGCTTATTCGCCGAACGTTTACGAATAGGCCGAATAGGCCGCACACTTCGTCCTCACGAGCGAACACACGCATGCTCGGCTTGTTCGCCGCACAGTATGCGCTCGTGTGTATGCACCTTAAGCCGAAACCATTTAAACGGGCTGTTAAAAAATCCGTAACCAAGTCTGGACAAAAATCCAAACATATTAAAAAATGGAAATTTGAAGACGAGATGAGTTTTTTAAGACCACATATGAAAGAAAGAGACTCAATAAGTAACATTGAATCCATGGTAAGTGATGATGACGAACATTCTGATGATAATGAAGATCAGTGTGAAGAATCGGAAAATTTGAATTCTTCATCCGAAGATACTCATAAATAGAGACCGGATTTATATGCACTTAAAACCTTAGAAATAAGATGTTCTATGCTCTATAATTTCATCAAAATATTCTTTAATTTGCAAAAATATTCTTTTTCGTAAAAATGTATTAAATACCGAAAAAACTAATAAAAGTAAGAGTTTATAAAATGTATAAGATAGTTAAATTTATCCTAATCGTTAAAAAAATATTATAATAAAATAGTTAAATAAAAGAATAATATATGTATTAAAACAACTTAAACTTAATTCAGCCTTCTGAATACAAAAAATAAAATACTATTGCATAAAATAGTTAAATAAAAGAATAATATTATGTATTAAAACAACTTAAACTTAATTCAGCCTTCTGAATACAAAAAATAAAATACTATTGCATAAAATAGTTAAATAAAAGAATAATATTATGTATTAAAACAACTTAAACTTAATTCAGCCTTATGAATTCAAAAATAAAATAATATTGCATAAAATAGTTGAATAAAAGAATAATATTATGTATTAAAGCAACTTAAACTTAATTCAGCCTTATGAATTCAAAAAATAAAATAATATTGCATAAAATAGTTAAATAAAAGAATAATATTAGGTGTTCAAAAAATATATAACAATATCATATTAATGTCCACTAACAGTGGTTAAGGTAATAACAATTGCGAATTTAAATTGTTTAAGTACGTTTTAGGAAAAAAAAAAAACGAATTTGTCAAAGGGGGGGGGGGAGTATTGACAACATATTTATATTTTTAAATGCGGTGGCAAGAATTAGTTTTTGGGTGTTACACGCCTATTAAACGGTCGAATCGTTCTCAAAGTGTCACAAAATACTGTTAATGTCCACTTACAGTGGTTAAGGTAATGACAATTGTGAATTTAAATTTTACTAATAGTGGGATTATATTTATTGGGGGATTAAACCCAACCAACCGGTCTATACTTGTGATACACAATTGACGCATCATAAGGTTACCAGTGGTTTATACCTAATGCCGTATTTTCACCCCATTATTTTGGTCTTAGGGTTGATAAAAATTTTCCAACGGTAAAATATGACTAAAAATACCATCCTGAACAATTAAAAAAAAATCAGGTCGATAAGTACAATTTTAAAGAAAATAGGTTTTCATAGATTTTAATAAAAAGCCCAGGCTGCTTACGTATAGCTGCGAATACGATATTTCTTAACTCTGCTGACCAAATGTAGTGGGAAAACTATATTTCGTGGGGTGAGAGTAAAAAGGTTCTATATCAAAATATCTAATTTTTCAGGAGATAATTTTTAAGGTTTGTTGTCAAATATCTTTTTATCATATAAGGATAATTGTTAATAATTGATATCAAAAAATCAAGCATGTTGTCTATAATAATATAACATGCAAATATATTATCTCACTATTTTAGTTAATTCTCTAAAAATATAAAACAAAAATGCAGTTTACAGTAAAAAGGTTCTATACAAAGGACTATTTTACTTGATAAAAATTTTTTATTTAATAGATAGAACCTATTTACTCTTTAGTGCATTACATAATTTTGATCAGTCAGGCCAGCATAATATAATATAATATGATATAATTTTATCTAAAACTTAAATTATTAATATTTTATTAAATCACTTTTTATTTAAATATTCTGTGTAAATGTATAATACTGGGAAGTAACATTAAATACATTTAATAATAAATTCATAGGTATTTCAATTAATTCTATTTTAATTTATAATATATTTTCACTACGTCATGGGAAATTAGATTTAAACAAAAATTAAGTCAAAACACTACCCAGAAAACAATCTATTTATAAATGGTATTCAATAACAGTCACATAATCTGATAACAATATTATAATAACATATTATTATACCCGATTGGCGGGATGCGAAACATTTGTTTTGACCACGACACAATAATTATCGTATCGACATATTGATATTATTGTGCTATTGGTAGTGATAGTACTCTTTTACTCTTAATAATATTTTTGTAATTCAATATAGAACCATTTTATCCTCAAAAAAATGTATGGAGTAAAAAGGTTCTATCTAATACATTCGAAAATAACGAATATGTTAATTTTAAAGACATAGAACCTTTTTGCTTTGTGTATCTCATTCATTATTACTCGTATCAAACTAATTTCTAGCTCAAAACATGCGCCATTGAACACTTATAAGGAATATTTGAAAAGTCAATTTCGAAAAAAAAAATATAGAACCTTTTTACTCTCAGCCCACGATTTCCCAACTAAAATCCATAAATTTATATTTTTCTGATAGATAATAACACACACAATCTTTACGTATACAAAACTTACCTTAATTTCAAATATTTTTCCAGAAATCACATGTTGAACGTAAATACTTGGCATACTTTCAATATTTTAGCTGGTTATTTTTTTTTTAATAATTTTTAACATAATTATATTGTGACTATCCAAAATATCGTCATTTTCACCCCATTATTTTGGTCTTAGGGTTGATAAAAATTAATAATAGTGGGATGATACTTATAGTGGGATTATATTAATAGTGGGATTATGCAACATATTTATATTTTTAAATGCGGTGGCAAGAATTAGTTTTTTGGTGTTCCACGCCTATTAAACTGGCGAATCGTTCTCAAAGTGTCACAAACCACTGGGTATGGAAGTGGGAGTGGGAGTGGGAGTAGGAGAGAGACGGGAATTGTTGAAAGTGATAAAAAATAAAAATTATTTTTTGCTTTCAAGAAATTGGTAAAGCGCTAGTTCATAGCTCTTTACCAATTTCTTGGCAGCTTTGATCTTTTTTTTATTTTTTATCACTTTCAACAATTCAACATGCCTATCCACCACTTGGGGCTGAAATGGTTGAACATAATGATGGGGAATAATAAATGACTTTTTCACCCTAAGGTAAGGGTGAAAGTAAGTTAAATATTCCCCATCATTACTTTCAACCACTGCAGCCAAGTAGGGACGTCCACAAATCAAAATATTCACAGCGTCACCTGGATTGAAGCCAAGTGACGCTGTAACTGTTTTGACTGTTGACGTCCCTGTGGATGGGCCAGCAACAGGAGAGGAGTTAGAAGAAGGAACAGGAGTAGAGGGAGAGGAAGGAACAGGAGTAGAGGGAGAGGAAGGAACAGGAGAGGAGTGAGAGGAAGGAACAGGACACAAAGAAGGAAGATCGTTAGGTAGGAATACAGGGAAATCAACAGGGGAAAGGGATGTGCTATGGCTAGGAAGAGGTGAGATGGGGGGGGGCAATGGCCAATTGGTTCGGCCTTTGTTGGTTGAGTAGCTAGAAAAAATAAAAATATTAAATTATAGCTTAATTTGAAATTTTCAATACAATATTTAACTAAAATAATAAAATTCTTACCTCAATGTGAATTGGCAACCTCCTAGTTCTTGTTAACTATAAAACATTATTTAAAAAACATTTGATTAGATTATGTAGGTAGTTTCTATGTTTTAAGCGAGACAAACTAAAATACTTACTTTTGGTGGTTTGGGGAGATTAAAATTAGGATATCGAGGGTGCTGGAACTCCTCCAGCACTGTCTCGATACCACTAATTGTCAGCTGACTTGGGGTGAACGGGATGCGTACCCCAGGTGTAACCCACAGTTTTTGTGGGTTATACATGGGGAATACATCCAGTTCACCGCCCAAGTTTTTATTATTAAGTTCTTCAGGATTGAATAAAATCTAGAAACAAACATGATTATTTAATACAATATTAACCACTATTAGGCCATCAATTTTTAAAAATTATCTACGTACGCGGATCATCGATTCCGGATGACGCACCCACCAAAGGACCGTCCTCTCAGCCTTATGTGTGTGTGGCTCGACACCACACAACGCATGATAGATGCACCTGACGAATTCAGCTAATCCGTCAAGTGCATCTATGTACGTCGTAATGTGATGGCGAGCCACCTCTGTGGCCGCAAGTTTGTAGTGGTTAGCTACATACTCCCAGATCACAAGAGCAACACACCTACGAAAATGCATTGGATTCCTTGTCTGTACGACGCAGCAAATTTGAGCACTCTCGTCTATGAAAAAAAAAACAACACAAATCTTTAGTACTGGTTTAATGTTACTGTATTTATCATCATATTTTAATTTCGTCTTACTGTAATTATATATTTTTTTAATTCAATCAAATTTAGTCAAACTATATACCATAGTACGTATTTTTGTATATATTATGAAATATATAATACAAATAAAACCTAGGTAATGTGTCCCTGAATATACTGCTCCATGTGTTCTGAAGACATGTTAGTTCTTCTTTCAGTTAATATAAGTTTATATTTACTGAATGACCTTTCCACATCTACTGATGTAATTTGAGCATATTTCATGCCAACTGCCATAGTAGGTGTAAAGTTGGATGGGAGTTCTCCCTCAGATTCACCACTCAGAATCGAAGACAACTGTTTCAGCTTTTGAAGGCCAGTACTTTTTGTAATCAATTGAGATACTTTTGTTTTAATTTCAGCTTCAATCCTTCCATGTATGTTTTCCATTGCTAAAATAACTTTATGCACAATATTTAAAGAGTCATGTAAAGATAAATTTGCTTTTTCTAATTGTTTAATAGAGTTAACAAGAATGAAAAAGTGTGTTTTAATAAATGTTAGTTCATTTTTTACTGACTCTTTATCAAGCATTCTTGTACATTTTTGAATGCTAATCACAGAATTGTCTTTTAATTTATGCATAATATCTTTAAGTTCTTCAAAATGATCTGCACAAAAGCATGCTGCATCGATCCATGTCCCCCATCTGGTTAATATGGGTTCGAGAGGTAAAGGAGTACTTGGTAATGTATCTTTATAGATATCCACTCTTGATGGTGATTTTAAAAACACTTTTTTCAAGTTATTTACCAATGTATTTATGTCAGGATACAACTCTCTAACTTTTTCTGCAATGCGTTGTAGCATATGTGCAGCACAAGTAACATGAATCATATTTGGGTACAGTATTTCTAATATGCCTGCTGCTTTAATCATGTATGGTGCAGCATCTGACAACATCAATAAAACTTTTTCGTCACAGCCACCACCTGGCCATAATATTTTTAAACCATCGTTCACAAAACGTGTAATTGTCGAGTGATTAGTTTTTTCCAGTTGCTTACATGCAATGAGAAATGGGTGACTTAATTTATCACAATTTAATGTACCAACTAAAAGATTAGCTACAAAGTGGCCATTTATATTGGTTGTTTCATCGAAAACTATCCAAATAAAAGAATCGTCTAATGATTTTCTAATATGTTCAATTGCTTGGATGTAACATGGTTGTAGATAGTTTTTTCTCATAGTACTCTCATCCGGTATATGGTTGTTGGTATATTTTTCTAAGAAACATTTAAATTTAGGCACTTGTAATTTGTACCAAGGTATATTGGCAGCAATCATACCCGTACATAAATCTTCATAAAAATTAGATTCTGGTTTGTTTGTTACAGATAAAAGAGCTTGTTTAATTTTTAAATCATTGCGTTTTAGGTTTTCGATATGAAAAGCAGTAGAAGCATGTTGTAAAATTTGACTTTTTTTTTACAAGGTACTTGTGTGGTACAAACCTGACAAAATACAATGGATCCATTTGTGGTAAATATATTTGAAACTTTATTGAATGGTTCAATCCATTGATTCAATAAAGTTTTAAAACTAGATGACATTTTCGGTATTTTAATTTACCAAAACACACCAAAACTTGACACTTAATACACTAGTAGTTAGTAGTAGTAATGCACTTAAGACTTAACAATAATTAAAATGATTAATGAATTTATAAAGATTATTTGATATCTGTATTCCGTGATATCAGTATATCACAGATAGAGACGTTAGCGTAGTCTACACACATGCTCAGAAGCATAGGACAATGAAGTGTGTGGTACACGATCAGTGCTACCCACGTAGAACGAGGGAATTACTACCATAGAAATATAGAATACTATATTCTATACAATTCTATGCTACTACCATGGTCCGTCTATAAAAATAAGATAAGAGAATATATAGAAAATAATTTAGAATTGATTTTCTTATCAATTTTATGTTCTTTTCAGTATTCCTTTCGTCAAGATAAATAATATGATAGGTACTATAATAAAAAATTTTTTTTATAAAATATTCAAATTAGACCCCAATATACCAATATATTCCTAAGATATGTTTTTTGCACAAAATATTCTTTAACCTTGAAATATTCTTTTTTATGCACTAAAAACTTTTGTATATCAGTTTATAGATAAATGAATCATCCAGAAAGCTTATCAAATTGAAGCTGCATACTCTCAGTAAAAAGATGTAAAAACATAAAAATCCGGTCTCTACTCATGAAGTACAATCCATACAGAATCCAAATTCATTAACTTCAACATCACAACCATATCGTAAGCCAGCATCAAAAACAGCTCTATATCCAAAAAATAAATTAAATTATCAGATAACTATCCTGAATCCGCATCTAAAACATTAATGCAATATATTATACAACAAAAAGAAAATGAAACGAAATCTAAAGATGATGAAAAAAATTTAGATGTAAATGATACATTTTTTTCTAGTATGTGTTTCATGGTCAAACAATTTTCATCATACCACCAACATCTAGCGAGATTCAAAATTTTCTCAATTGTCTCGGAACTAGAATTACAACACATAACCCATTACAATCATTTAATCGACCACAAAATACACCAAATCCACGGTCTGTATCTCATACACCAATACAAGACCAACATGACACATCTTATCAGTACCCAATCCCAAGTACCAGTCAATTCCATTTTGCATCATCTACACATCACCCACACGGTCAACAGTATAATCACGAGTCAGAAACATCATCTGACAACAGTTATTTTAATGCAGTACATACGCAAGGTAAACAATATTATTCCTAGCTCATAATATTGTGCCAATCAGAAGATTTAATTTTTTTTTTTATTTTTAATTATCTAAATTTTTTTATGAACACAAGTGTCTTGTTCTAAGTATTAATATTTTTTTAGACATTTTGAACTGCAATACGGTTTATAAAGTTTTATTTTTATTTTACATGCATTTAGAAATTAAATAGCTAAATATTTTGGTTTTTTTTTATTATTTGTATTTTATGTCCAATTTTCTTTAGTTTATTATACATAATATGCAAGGACTGCAATAATTTAATACTTAGGTATTAATGTTATATTATTTTATTAAAAATTATGCTTTTCAAAGTTTAATTTTATATTTTGTATTGAATTTTGTTTTTCACAATTTCAATTATTTATTTTAGACTGATCAGTATATTTAAATTTATCATGTTAAGTATAGGTACTAAACATATGTTTTAAACATTATTTAATAAGATAACACAACTATTTAGGTATTGATGAATAATCATATAATATTAACTTTTTCACTCATATTTAAGAAATAATAAATTGTTAAACTATCTAATGTTAATAATATATAATTACATACTTGATCAAACAAAACACAAAATTATAGTATAAATACATTTGTAAAAATTTTTTGGTAAGAATCACCTGTTGCTAAAAACCTAAAAAAAATCATTTACCAAAATTATATATTTTTATCTAATGTTATTAATTAGGCACCCGGTGCCAATATAATTTTTTACATAAAAATAAGCTTTACGGAAGTAATGATCCTATTGTGTAGAATCAACCAAATTTGATATTTTTTTTTAACTAATAGAGTGTAATATTCTACAGACCCCATCGAACTATGTTTTTCAATATTTTAATCTCAAACTTCATAATATGTCTTCAAAAATAATACAACTTTCAGCGTTTTTTTATTAATTTATTATACCAATATTTGAAATAAAATAAAAAATCGAAGTTCTATGTGGACTGTAGCTGTAAGTCTTCTTCTTTCAGGAAAAAAATGGTTATCAAAATCTGACAATTTTACAAGGCCTGACATTTATTCACGTGAAGTCATTTTTTTCGATATAATATATCCCGTCAACGACAACCCCCCCCCCCCCCCCCCCCCCTAAATAGATATTCGTAGTAGATCAGTGAAAAAGTATTATAATTAAAGAAGCAACTAAAATATAAAATTTGAAAATCAAATTTTATAGAACTGCGGAAAAATTGAAAAATCTAGCCCCTTAAATATAAATAATATTAAAACCTCTGTCCACATTTTTTCATGCAATCGCCAATTGCAAAACTTTTGATTTGAAAATAGCCATATAAAAATACAATATTTTGAATCTAATATACATATTTTCAAAATATGTAGGTGAATAACTCGAGTATCTATTTATTTGTATCACTAAAATACAAAAAAATCAAACCAACTTGCATAACTTTGGAAAAATATTTTTGATTTTTACTAAACACATTTCGTAAAAATTCACACATTTATATTGTAAATTTTTATTTTTTGGTACGTATATACAATGTATGTATATTATAACATACAAATGTATTTAAAAAAATATTAAAATGTACCAACTAAGCATACTGACAGTTTTTCCTTAGGTGGAATTGCTTCGCTAAATGGTAAATTCTGTTTGGTGATCTTGTCTTTGATTTTCAAAAACAAAACATTAAACTGAAATTTCGTCATGCGAAAATATTTGAAAAATTTATCTTCGTGGTCTTCCAGCTGTTTACTTAAGGTTGCATATTCTCCTTCAATTTTTCGTTTTTTTAATATATCGTGGACTCATAATGGGTTGTGAACATCATAAGTTAGAAATAATTCATTTTTTTTTAGTAAATTTGAATAAATCAGGAATGATCAAACCGTTTACGTGGCTAGGATTAATTGGTGGATTTTCTTTTATTACTCGTGTTCTCTGAATTATTCTAGATAGCGCTTTAGTTGTAGGTAATTGTCCTATTACCGAACAGACCCATCTTCGAGATTTTCACTGATAATATTTCTTGTGCTTTTTTGTTCATTTGCAGCTGTTTCTTTCATAGAATTTACCACCTTTTTAGCTTCGACTTGAGCAATATTTGATGAATGAGAATGGTCCGTTTCTTTTATTAACTCCCCTGAAATTATTATTTGTATTTTATTTAACTATTATTATTACCAAATAACATATCTAGTAATAATATGTACGTAATCATATATTATACGCGCTATATATTAGCGCTCGCATAAAAAATTGAAAAATCTAGCCCCTTAAATATAAATAATATTAAAACCTCTGTCCACATTTGTCATGCAATCGCCAATTGCAAAACTTTTGATTTGAAAATAGCCATATAAAAAATACAATATTTTGAATCTAATATACATATTTTCAAAATATGTAGGTGAATAACTCGAGTATCTATTTATTGTATCACTAAAATACAAAAAAAAAAACCAACTTGCATAACTTTGGAAAAATATTTTTGATTTTTACTAAACATTTTTTCGTAAAAATTCACACATTTATATTGTAATTTTTATTTTTTGGTACGTATATACAATGTATGTATATTATAACATACAAATGTATTTAAAAAAAATATTAAAATGTACCAACTAAGCATACTGACAGTTTTCCTTAGGTGGAATTGCTTCGCTAAATGGTAAATTCTGTTTGGTGATTGTCTTTGATTTTCAAAAAAACAAAACATTAAACTGAAATTCGTCATGCGAAAATATTTGAAAAAATTATCTTCGTGGTCTTCCAGCTGTTTACTTAAGGTTGCATATTCTCCTTCAATTTTCGTTTTTTTTAATATCGTGTGGACTCATAAGGGTTGTGAACATCATAAGTTAGAAATAATTCATTTTTTTTAGTAAATTGAATAAATCAGGAATGATCAAACCGTTTACGTGGCTAGGATTAATTGGTGGATTTTCTTTTATTACTCGTGTTCTCGAATTATTCTAGATAGCGCTTTAGTTGTAGGTAATTGTCCTATTACCAGAACAGACCCATCTTCGAGATTTTCACTGATAATATTTCTTGTGCTTTTGTTCATTTGCAGCTGTTTCTTTCATAGAATTTACCACCTTTTAGCTTCGACTGAGCAACTTGAGCAATATGATGAATGAGAATGGTCCGTTTCTTTTATTAACTCCCCTGAAATTATTATTTGTATTTTATTTAACTATTATTATTACCAAATAACATATCTAGTAATAATATGTACGTAATCATATATTATACACGCTATATATTAGCGCTCGCATAATAATAATAATAATATCGATGGCACCGTATACAGTACGTGTGTAGTAGTAGTAGTAGCGCGACAATATCGTATATACAGAGCATAGATAATAATATCGAGTGCGTGACCATGAGATACATTAATGTATTGTATTAATTATCGTACTACATAACGTTATTTCGTACGTTGCATTTATATATAATATTATTCATATATAATTGCATTAAATTAAAAATAATATTATAATACCTGATTCACTGTCTGTTGTAGTATGACATCGGCCTTTACAAAAAATTTCTTGTACTCCGTGCAACGCCACACAATTTATTCATCGTATTTTTGATGTATGTTATGTAAATATCCATTTAATAATAAAAGTTTTTTGCCTTTTTGACTTATAACAAATTCGAGTGGCATATTTAATTTTATTAAAAATAATTGTGCAGTGGGGTCAAAATATAAAAATATATGTAGGGCAAATTATATTTGATAACCCTTACAACTCACCTTAGCGAAATACCTATTTAAGTTTATATTATTTCTTGGTTGCATTTTAAGAGGCAGTTATAATATAGATATATCCTTAATACAAAAAAAGTTTATAAAACTACACTATGCCTTACAGCACCAAAAATTATATGGTAGTATGGTAACCTCTTGCCTTACAGCACCAAAAATTATATGGTAGTATGGTAACCTCTTAAGCATCATACTAATAAACTATTACTAATAACAAATTTGTAGTTCTTACAGGGGTACAAAACTATAAAGGCAATTTATAAACAATTCCGGTGTTTTTATGTTCCTCAATTTACAGTTTTGATTAGCACTATTGATAGACAGATAGTATTTTTTAAATACATGATATAATTTTAAGTTATTGGTAATAATGGTAACTAAATACAAAATATTCAAACTCTTACTCAATGCTTACATTTCTAATATTTATTACTTTAGATAATGATATATTGTCGTAAAAGACCTATTGTTAGTTTTGTGATTCATAATAATATATTAAAATAATTTGATGATTAATAAAAAAACAATTGTAGTTGGTACGGGGCTTTTTTTTTATTTAATTATATTGTCTATTACTGGATCTAAGTCTTTCACAACTGATTTTCATCAAGTCTTCTAACGTATCCTGTAGCATGGAAGTTCAGTTTTGATTAGCTTTAACTTCGAGAACGAATGCTCTACGCTACAACTAGAAATTAAAATAGTCACTGATATAGTAAATGCTATATATAAATTTAGAAAACAACTGGTTAAATTAGCTAAACGAAATATTTGTGGTTTCACACCGGTCACTCAATTCATATTGATTTCTATTACTGCATTGTAAGTTCCTACCTCAAACTTTTTAGTTAGACATACAATATAGTCATCTTGCATTAGTTCATCTAAGTAATTGAAAAAATACAATTAGTTGTTTTATTCACTAAACATAACTAATAAATAATTTAATCTTAACAATATTTAAAACATTTTGATACATAAAATAATTTATTTTATTTTTAACATAAAAAGTCCAACACTATACGAATCTTATAAACAATTTTTGAGAACAGAAATTTGATCTTGAGGTGTGACTGCGTTGATCCTCTAAGACTTCAAGTCGATATGATCAATATTAAAGAAGTTAGGATTTCCAGTCGTATTTCAAAAACTGTAAATCGAAATACAATATTAAACTTTATAAGATTTACAATCTTATAAAGTACTTGATTATAATAATTAAAATACTTTTTAATTACTTAAGAGGGCGCACTAGTAGACAAAATATAGCATAAAAACATGGTTTCGTAATTCCAGGAATACGACTTATTGAAGCATTTTACAGTATAAATACCTATTACAAAAATTGTAGAAGGGAATTTTTTCTAGAAACGTAAGAAGCCCGATTTTCGATATTTTCATTAATTAGTTAAATAATTAATTGATAAAAAGTTTAAAAAAACGTGTTAATTTACCATGCGATATTGGACGATTGGAACAAGATATCAAAAATCGGGCTTCATACGTTTCTAGAAAAATTCTCCTCTACAATTTTTGTAATAGGTATTTATACTGTAAAACGCTTCAATAAGCCGTATTCCTGGAATTACGAAACCATGTTTTTCGGTAAAAAAACGTTTAATTACGCTCGTCATGTGCTTGCGCCCGTTATAGGCAGCGGCAGCGCTCGATACTAGGTGTTCATACCACCACCCCGCACGCGATACAGCAGTACCACACCATGGTCAAAACGGGTTTTCTATCGCAGCCGTGCGCCCGTACATAGTTTATAAAAACCCGATAAGAAAATGATTATTATTTATATTTCATGACAAATATTATTTAATTTTGTTCGGTTTTATATTTTGTATTCGTATCCGAATTTCATACCTACTAATAAAAACTATACTTTTGTTCTTCAAATGTTGCGTCCACACCTAACAAACGTTTGGGGAAACATTGTTTGTCAAACGTTTGTCGAACATTTGAAAAACATTTGTCGAACGTTTGTCAAACATTTTATTAAATGACAACAAACGTTTGTTTATAATTTGTTGTTCGCTATATGTTTGCCAACAGTCGTGACCATGTCAGATATAGAACAAGTCGCATGCTGCATTGGCGCTACTGCGTTTGTTATAATGCGTAATAAAATATCAAAAAAAAAAAAATAATAAAAAAAGAAGGTGGTGGGAAAGACAACTTTTTCAGAGAAGAAAGACTTACAGTGGTGAGAATTTCATTTTAGATTTACATGACAGTGATTTATTTAGTAATTTTACCAGAATGTCAAGTATTGATTTCGAATTTTTAATTAATTTAATTGGCCCAAAAGTCACAAAAGAAAACACTAATTTTCGTGAAAGTATTTCTGTGGCAGTGCGTTTAGCAATAACTTTACGATTTTTATCAAATGGTGATTCATATCATTCTCTAATGTATATGTTCAAAATATCAAAGCAGTCAATATCACAGATTGTACCTGAAGTATGTGAAGCATTAATAACTGGCCTTCACACTTCTATAATGGTAATAAAATACATTTTTTTATTATATAATATATAATATATTATATATACCTACAGTGTATTCACGCTAAGAGGTACCACTGAATATCTCAGCTGACTATAATATATATATAATATATATATATATATATAGACATATAGTATAATATACTAAATTTTATTCCACTTGATTTTTTTTTAGACGCCATCAGATACAAACAGTTGGCTGAAAGTTGCTTTCGATTTCGAAGATAAATGGAACTTTCCCCACTGCATAGTAGCTCTTGACGGAAAACATATTTTATTGCCAAAGCTCCGTTTAAGACCGGAACTGAGTTTTTCAATTATAAAGGCCCCTCAGTATTGTATTAATGGCACTTGTTGACGCGAACTACTCGTTCACATACGTAAATGTTGGCTGTCAAGGACGTATTTCCGATGGTGGTGTGTTTCAAAAAACACCGATTTATGGAAAAAGTTTGGTAAATAAATCTTTAAATCTACCTCAGCCTAAATGTTTACCTGGTAGAGATATTTCTATACCATACATTATAGTAGCTGATGATGCATTTGCACTCAGTGAGAATATACTAAAACCATATCCAGGACACCAAATGAAAGAAAGTAAAGAAAGAATTTTTAATTATCGATTAAGCAGAGCACGTAGAGTATCCGAAAATGCCTTTGGCATTATGAGTTCTATATTTAGAGTACTTAGAAAACCCATGTTACTAAGTCCAGATAAAGCAACGTCAGTTACTCTTGCATGTGTTTACTTACACAATTTTCTTCGGGCTAGTAAAACCTCTAAAAACTCTTATACTCCACAAGGAAGTCTTGATGTCGAAAATGAATCAGGAGAAATTATACGAGGGACATGGAGAACACATTCAGAAAATACATCATGTTTACCTCTTTCACGTATTGGACGCAAGTCAGGAGGAAACCCAAAAGCTATAAGAGACGAACTTGCGACATATTTTACAAGTGAACATGGAAGTATTCCTTGGCAAGATGAATACGCCTAATTATAAAAATTATATGTATATATGTAGTTTTAGTAAATAACATATTATTTGTAACTGTTCAAGTATCACTTTATTAAATTAATTTTCCTTTTCACATTAAATAAATAAATTAAAGTTAAATAAGTCGCAACTTGCACGTGAATTTATATATGTTAAAAAAAATTATAATTTAATCATTCTATACAAATGTAATAATATATAAAGAGGAAAATGAATAACAAATGAATATTACTTATTAAAAATATTAAATATATACAACTATATATAACATACTTTAATAAAATTGTACATAATGTTGCATATTGAAGTTTTGTGATTGTGGGGACTCTCTCGCCTGTTGTGTAGAAGTAGAAGGAGTAGAAGGTGGTTGTGGCAATAGTAAATTCTGTTCTAATGGCTGAGGTACCGAAGTATCGTGTGTATATTGGTCCATTTCGGCTTTAAATAACAGGTTGTCTATCTGATTTTTCAGTAAACACACAGACATTGGGTTTTCAATTTTCCTTAATCTAAATTCAACTGATTCCCCATACACTTTTAACTCATCCCTTTTTTGGTTCTCTTGTATTTTTGAATAACAAGATTTCATAATTGCATATGCTTCTTTCGTTTGATCATCATCTTCATTATTTCTTTTTAGCATTTTTAGGCGTTTTGGCGATAAAAAAAGTTTCTTTTTTTTTATCTAAATTTGCTACACTTTGCTCAACATTTTTGGAATGATTTTCAATTTCAACAGAATTCAGTTCACTGACAGTATCCTCATTACCCGATTCTGATTCAAGTAAATCGGAATCCAATAAATTACTTTCACTATCTTCACTGGTATTAGATCGCGTAGTTCTCGGAGTATTTCTCTTAGATAAAAAGTGGAAATATTTATATGCATACCAAGGTATTTTGATATCATCGCTAGACATACCAGATTTTAAAACCAAAGCCTTTTTTTCTCTGCGATACTGAGTTAGAAGAGAATCAATTTTTTTTCTTACCTCTTGTTCCTCAGCGTTAAGTTTGTTAGCAATATCAATAAATGCATCAGTACGTTTTATCTTATTTTTATAATCGGGAGATTTTGTGTTCCATAAGCAACTGGCATTCTCATATAATTGAATTAAATTAATTATTTTTTCTTTGGACCACTTTTCACTCATTTTTTCACTCGGAAGTTGGTATATTAACACTAAATAAAAAATAGAAAGAATAAAAAAGATACCACTAACCGTGTGTGGTGTACTGGTGTCACGCGCAAACTGAATACTGGTTTTCTTGATAATTAAATTTAATATTAGTTCAAGAAATACTACATATATATATTTATATTATTTATATTATTTATATATTTATATTATATTATTTATATTAGAATATTTATTTATAAACGCGCGATATTACTGCATTATCTCGCTATAGTCTGGAATATCACACAATAATAATTTAAAAATAGTATATTGTTTAAATAGTCTGTCACGTATTGACACATCACCTCACGTATGTACCCGTTCAGAACTTAAAATTATTAAATTACATTAATAAACATTTAATTAAATAATTAAATTATATAAATTATTATTATTATTTAAATTAATATTATATAATTTACAAACATACATTCAAAATGTTCGCTTAGTGAGCGAACATTTTTGTTTGGATTATTGACAAACAAATTTGTTTGGAAACACGTCTACATCAAACAAACCTTCGAAAAACATTCGTCGAACGTTCGACAAACGTTTGCTAGATATTTTTGGTGTTCGGCGAACGTTCGTCAAACGTTTTTCTAATTGTTTGTTAGGCGTGGACGCAGCTAAATAATACAGCTTATTGAAGCGGTTTACAACAAAACTACCTATTATAAAAATTGTAGAGAAGAAAATTTTTAACAATCGTAAGGAATCTTATTTTTGATATCGTATTCCAATCATCCAATATCACATGGTAAATTAACAAGGTTTTTAACTTTTTATCGATTAATTATTCAACTAATTAATAAAAATATCGAAATTCGGGCTTCTTACGACTGTTAAAAAAGTTCTTCTCTACAACTTTTGTAATAGGTAGTTTTGCTGTAAACCGCTTCAACAAGCCGTATTACTGGAATTACGAAACCATGTTTTATGCCATATTGTGTTCATTAGTGCGCCCTCTTCGTATCCGAATTTTATATTAATAACAACTATACTTTTGTGCTTCAAGTAATACGGTTTATTGAAGCGGCTGACAACAAAACTACCTAATATAAAAATGTAGAGAAGAACCTTTTTAACAATCGTAAGGAATCCGATTTTAGATATCGTATTCCAATCGTCCAATATTGGCAATATCACATGATAAATTAACAAGGTTTTTAACTTTTTATCGATTAATTATTCAACTAATTAATAAAAATATCGAAAATCGGGCTTCTTACGATTGTTATAAAAATTCTTCTCTACAATTTTTATAATAGGTAGTTTTGCTGTAAACCGCTTCAATAAGCCGTATTACTGGAATTACGAAACCGTGTTTTTATGCCATATTTGGTTCAATAGTTCAGCCTCTTCGTATATTTACAGAAAAAAAAAATAAAAAAATTGAAAACTGATAATGTCCGTAAACAGCTCAAAAAGAGTCAAATTATTTTTAAAAATTTATCGTGTATAGAAAATGCTAATATAAACATTCAGTAAAGTTTTCAAGTATCTAAAGTCATACGTTTTTTAATTACAACAAAATAAGAAAATCGTTACATGAGAAATCAGGTGAATATCAAATGTTGTAAAAATATGAATTTCCAACGCTCATAAAAATTTAATTTGACTTTGTTATAGACATTTTTTATATAATAAAAGTAGATAAACTTATGGATAATCTTGTATTACATTTTCAAATCTTAGATTTAAAAAGAAAAATTTTTATGAATTCTCAACTCAAAATAATTTGCTTATTTTCGTGATTTTTCCGTATTATGTCAAGATTTGAACTTTAAATGCTTATAAATAAAAACTGTGACTAAGGATTTTTAATTTTTTTCATCTGCCTTTGAAACAATAACCTAGGAGCCTTCTATTAAAATTTCAAGCTTTTTTAACCAACAAATAAAATTTTATTAATATTTACAGAAAAAAAAACTAAAAAATTGAAAACTGACAATGTCCGTAAACAACTCAAAAAGAGTCAAATTATTTTCAAAATCGTATCGTGTATAGAAAACGCCAATATAAACATTCAGTGAAATTTTCAAGTCAATCTACGATCATTTGTTTTTGAGTTGCACCAAAAACCAAAATCGATTTTCTCGAAAACAGATTTTGCGTAAAAATTCCCGTTTTTCCTTAATTTTTCTTTTGTTTTTCACGGCGCTTTTGGAAACTACTGAGACATTTTTACTTTTGAACCCCCCAAAGTACCAACTAGATTCACTTTCCTATCAGAAAAGATACTATTGAAGAAAATCCAAGCACTTTTATACTGTCCCAAAAGGTGATGACAGACACAAAAAAAAATAGAAAAAAAAACCCACATCATTGTAAAATCAATACATTCATAACTTCGCTCAGAATCTAAAACACACATCATTGTAATTTGTAAAATCAATACATTTAGAATCTTAAAAATAATGCCTACTGGAAACTTGAATTAAATTTTCATGAGTGTTTGAAGCTTGAATTTTTACAACATTTAATATATATACACGAATTTTCATGGAACTTTATTCTTATTTTGTTGTAGTTAAAAAACGAATAACCGTAAATACTTGAAATTTCCACCAAATGTTTGTTTTCTTTACTTGATAAATTTTCAAAATATTTTGACGCGTGTATTGAGTAGGTCAAAAAGCTTAAAAAATTAATACAAGACTCCTCACAAATTGTTACAATACATCTTTTTAAAAATATTAAAAATTCATAGTCCAAATTTTTTTTTATAAGCATTTAAAGTATAAATTTTGACAAATTGAAAATTTAAAACTATTTTGTTGTTAAAAATTTATAAAATGTTAAATTTCTATACCTTAGGATTGAAAATTGAATAAAAGGTTAGGTTAGGTTGGTTAACGAAAGCCGTTCTTTCTGTAACCAAAAAACCTAAAAAAAATATTTAAACACTGTATTTTTTCTAGCAATTTTATGTTTATTTGTGGACAAAATTAGATATTTTAACCAAGAATAAAGATTTTAGTTAATTGTTGTAATTTGAAAATATTATTCTTGAGTACTTGAAGCTTTTGAAGTATAGTATTATATTTTTTACAGACAATGACACTTTCAAATGCAATTTTTTCGACAAAAATGAATTTAGCCTACTGTAGTACGAATGCCTAATACTAAAAAAAATCAAATTTGACATCCAGCTTTCAGAAATAATTTATCAGAACTTTTTTATGTTAGTTAGCGAATAAAAGATCGATTGTAACAAATTATTGTAATTTATTGTAATAGGCTTTTTCACTAATTAATTATTTAAAAAAAATTATTTGTAATATCATTTTTTTCTAATTTCCGTGATATAAGTATATCACATTGAGTAGGTTAAGTAATAGAATTTTTTTGTATCTATGATACACATTTAATTGAAACCATGAACAAAAATTTCAACAACTATTGAACAGTTATTTACCAAATAAAATATTTTGTCACATTATCTGTTTATAAGTATTCAGTAGAAACTCGATTAATCGTCACCGTCGGGACCAGGACTATGAGAGTTAACCAAATAGACGATTAACTGAAAATCAGCCATAAGCCCATAAACTTACATATTTTACAACGTGTGTACATATATTTTCATACAAAAATAATACAAACAACTAAATACTGTACAAAATAATCTGTCGAAAACGTTTACCCCTAATGCGGATGTTTCAAAAAGTAAATATGTAGTGTCGTATAATATGCACTTTTCAGTGATATATCTCTATCGACACTAGAGTTACCAAAAGACCATAAATTAACCGGTTACAGTTTGGCTTTCTAAACGTTGATATCGCTACCTTTACTGTTTAGACTTTCAATCTTCAAAGACCATAAATTAACCGGTTACAGATCAAATTGAAAGAATACAATTAACATAAGACTACTTTCACCGTTTAAACCTTAAATCGTCAACGACCGTAAATTAACCGGTTACAGATCAGATTTAAGGAGTATACTTAGAATTGTGTGGCTACTCAATCAAAACATATAATTTTCGGGTCGGAAACACTTTTTATTCACTTTTTATAAACAAACACAAAATTCACAATCAAACGTATCGCAGTATTGACATACCGCGACTGCCCTCTGCTTACTATACTTTTTGCCTTATATCTAGTTTACAATTTAACTGCCTCAGCACATTTGCTTCCCTGGCCTACACTACAAATATTATTACTATTTATTTATATACATAGTCACCTATTACTACAGTAGCGAAAAAAATTAAAACCTTAAAATAATATTGTATGTAGGATATAGTTGTAGGTATAGTATGGATTTTAATACATGTCCCAATCTCGAATTACAAATTATTTTTTCTTTGCTTACCTATAAGACCAGATCATTTTTAATCATTCATAATTTTTAGGAATTATAAATGTATATTATAGTATTTTTTAGTACCTTATACATTAATTAACAATAATATTAAAATACCTATTGAAATCTTAATAAAAATGTTTGAATATCTATTAAATAATGTCATTGTCTTTAAACTTTTTAGTAATAAATTATAATAAAATAACAATATTATATAATTTTCAGGTTTTATACGCTACAAATGAAGATAATTTTTATGAAGCAGTGCATAAATTCAGAACTTGAACGAAGAGTTTCCTACTTTCGTTAAATGATTTGAGAACTATTTAAAGAGAAAGAATGAGTGGGTTTTAATGTATAGGAGAGACATTTTAACTAGAGGAAATAATACCAACAACTATGCAGAAGCATGTATACGAATACTTAAAAAAAATATTTTAAATAGAACAAAGGCATATAACGTGGTAGCTCTTGTTGAATTTATTTGCCATGTATGGGAAGATTATTTAATATTCAGAATACTGGATCATGCCCATAACCGTCGTGATAATATTCAGCGGAGTTATAGTAAATTTTGCAGTCGCTTACCAAATTTAAACACAAACCAGGTAACTAAAATTAGTGATACATGTTACTATGTGCCAAGTACCAACGATTTAAATATTGTATATACCATAGATGTACAAATCGGTGTTTGTGATTGTTATTTTGGTTATATGGGAGCGTTTTGTAAACATCAAGCATTTTTGCATAAGTATTTATAAGGTTAAATCTATCTATGCCGAATGCACATCCTATAACTTTCAATTAAAGATTATGTACTTGGAAAACTTGCTCTTGGTGAAAAATGTCCTTCCCAAGAATGTTTTATGGGTTTAAAAGAAAAGGAAAGTACAAAGTTACAAGAAATTGAAGTCTGGTGTTCCAATGAATCACCCCTTAGACTTAATTTGAATGAGGAGGAAAACGAACAAATAAAACCATCAGAATCTGTTAATTCTAAAATTATTAGTGATGAGGTCAATGAAAAACTTGATAAAGAATTTTTGAGGGTTCAGCAGTTTTTAAATAATGTGCCTTTAAATATAGTAAAAATCAGCCAACAAAATGACAGTGGTAAAAAACGCACAAGCAGTTGACACAACTAATGGTCACTTGCTCCAGAGGTTTAAGTATTGTAACTAAAAGAAAAGGCCAAATTAAGGTTCAGCCTACTTCAATAAGTCGTCGGAGGCATGGTGTAACCCGAGGTTCTCGGAGAATTCCATCTGGAACACAAATCAACATCGGGCAACCAAAAAAAGTTACGAAAAAAAGCCACAACATTGAAAAAAATATTAAATTAGGCCAATTAAATGCTAAGTCCCATGGCAGAGAACACTAAATTATTTATGTTTTATAAATAAAGACTAAAGAGTAAATTTCATTATCTAACTACTATCTTTCATTTGTTTTAAATGAGTATAAAGTGTACCGTCAATTTATTGTAAGCAATTGACCGCGCGACTAATGACCGCAAACAATTGATCGCAAGGCAATTGATCGCAATTACAATTTACCGCACGATAATTGATCGCAAACATATATTAATAGTATTTTTTCTTAGCATTATTCGATCGTTAAAGATTGAGTCTTATCTAACATTGTAGTCGTACCTATTTATCAGTCCGTATTGTTCTCTAATAACCCGATAGTCGTATTGATCACCATGAAACGCTATGACAATACATCAGTACTGACAAAATCGTCAATCGGTATACTATAACGTGCAGGTGAACGTACATAGAATATGGCTTTAGAGTACGTATTAAGCGAAAAAAATAAGTATATGTTTATTTATCAAGGTTTTTTACACGTAAAAGAACGAGAACATGACAATAAAATATACTGGAAATGTTCAGAATATAAAAAAATTCACTATAAAGGTCGTGTACACGTATTAGACGACAAAGTCACTAAATATATTGAACATAACAATCATGTTCCAAATGCAGCAAAAATCGAAGCGAAAAAAGTCATTTCAACTTTAAAGAAAAATGCATCACAAACAATTAGGTAATTATTATTAAAATGGATAAATTATAAATTGATAATAGTTAATGCTGATAATAGAAAAAGCGCAAAATTTGAATTGCACCAATGAGAATACGATAATAAAGAGCCGCGCTGTGGCGTCCTGGGTTTCCTAATACGCTTCCCGGTATTCTAGGTAGGCGGTACACATCGGAATTGGTTCCTGATAAACACTTTCGAAAAAGTCGAAATACAATCTAATAATATTATTTAAATTATTTCCCATCTTTATAAGTACGGCTATATAAAATGAACTAAATTGTCATTTAGATAAAAACTGTGATAAAACCGATGTTTATTATCGATATGGACGGATATCGACTCATTACTTATTAGTTGGTATCAACGGCATTCAGTAATTCACCGCAATAACCGTAGAGTATACGTGTAGTGATTGTATTTTCATTTTTATTTGTGTTTAAAACTTCTCGAATATGAAATTTATGTACAGCGAAAAAAATAAAAATGTTATCGTATTAAAATGTTATAAATTTGGATTTCAAAAAAAGTTGGTAGATGACATTGACCATTGGACATGTGTGAAAAGAAAATGTAAGTTGTATTTGAAAATAAATAATTTAAATACAATTGTTCACAAAAGTTTAGTACATAACCATGAAAAAAAACTTAACAGACAGAAATTTAGCAACATTCATCATAAATTTGAAATTCTATTGAAACAATATATCAGGAGTCTTGTCTTAAATTTCCAAGCATTTTGACCCAATGAATCTAATTTTTCGCGCTCGGTGTCCCTAAGATTCTCCATTATCCGTAGAATCCATGGGCATATCGATGGTGAAAAACGCATCATATCCGAGGAATATTTGCTTGATTTTAAAAAAAAATACCACGTGAGGGCCTGATCGCGGACAACGTGGCGGCGCACTTATCGTCGTCACATCTTGGGAAATGTACACATTTTCTCGCAAGATATTTATTCGGATTCCTCATTTTCTTGAGAATCCTCCGGTATGAAGAACGTGAAAATATGACTTTTCTATGAGACGTGAGAATAAAAACTACAAGTCGCGTACAATTATTGTTGAGTTTCCGATCGACGATGGCGGGACGGGTTCACGGTGGTACCTACAGTATCAATAACTCTTTTTATATTTTTAACAGTAATTTTTCATTACAGACATTTATATAACTGACATATTAGGAAAAAATCATTCGCACAACACTACACGAAAATATATTTATGTCTCGTGCACGAGTAACGTTCCACGCTTTGAATCTCTGATAAAGATATAATATTTACAACTAATCATCTTTATTTTCCAACACCCAACAATACACACATATATTTGTCATTTTTTTTAATTTTGTAATGTTTATACAATTAATAATAATAATAATAATATGTATTTGCCAAAAAAATTATAATTTTCAGTTAATGATTAATGATTATATTATATGACATAGTAAATGGTCCATCTCATATTCTCATCACTGAGGATAAGCTCTTATACATATAATTGTATTATTTGATTTTTTTATAGAAAAAATAAAAATATATACGGACATATACAATTGGTTGCGGGAGGCCAAATATTTTGTACAACAATTCGTCGTTGTCAAGACCTGGATAATAACGTAGATAATATCCTAGAAAACCAAAGTGTAAATACGCCGGGAGGGAAGGCCCTGAAAATTTTTACTTTCGACCACACATCACGACACAACTAATTTAACTATATTATAAAAATAGGTAGGTACTCAAATAAGTGTAGCTATTTAAATATAATAAAATAATATACAATATTATGATGGGCTATAATATGCAATAAGCAGATAAGCTATACACATACACGCACATTTCATCCGCAAAACCTATGAGCAATATTACGATAAATTCGTACTTGGTACATCCACGTATTTTATATTATTATAATATAACAATCATTATTAATTATTTTAAACATTTTTCTTTTCTTCGTAAGGATTTGGGTTCTAACTACGAGCGGATAATGAGAAGCTAAACAGTAAAACCTTTTAGATGGGCTGATAACTAATACGGGAGGGCTAAGCCTCCTCTAGCCCCCTCCCAATTTTCGCTGATGTTTATCTTTGATATTTAAAAAACTAATTTTATCATATTTTTTTCTTAATGACGTAAAATATTTTTCAATCACAGCATTTTTGTAAAATTATCCTCCAAATATTCAATATCGTTATTAACGTAATATATGTAATTTTTTTCAACGTTAGTCCCATGGTATTGTACATTTACTAAGACAGTATTGCTGGTTAACGTTTCGTAAACAGTTAAATCTTTTGATTTAGATTTTGTTTTCCTATCCGACTTTGGAACGGTTCTTAATTTTTTTTTCACTATAAATTATGAAAAAAAATTAAGAATAGTAAAATAATCCATTTCTGAATCTGAATCAGAACAACTACCAGAAAGAATATCACTATCAAAATAGGTATCGTTATCATTTTTATTACCACTAATACTGTCATCATCATTACCTTACGTTTTGACTAATTTCATTTTTTATTTATTACCATTTTCTCATTTTTAGTATTTGGAATAAATAGTGTGTCCTTTACTTCAGGTGGTGGTGGTGGTGGTGTCGGTGGTATGTATGGTTCTTTTACAATGCTTACCCAGTCCGTGCACTAGTGATTGTACCGATGTGTCAGTGTTAAGGTCAGGGGGAATAGTTTTTCCGACTGACAACAATATTAGCAGTTTATTCTTCTAACTTTCATCATTATTTGGCCTTGTGAGACTTACATCATTATTATTGTTATACTTTTCCATATCAATCTGCGGAAAAAAGTCTTAATAATATGCAAACACCAAGTAAACGTGATATATAAACTTACTTGACTGTTACTAAACGTTTACGCCGATCAAATATGGATTTTCGGTATTGATGTCGTGACTTTCAGGAAACGTACTATCGTTACGCGGAGTGTTTAAAATGTCTGTCTGTGATTGATCTGAAAAAACAAAAGTAGGTTAATACCTAATCGTCCTAATAACGCGAATATATCAATTTTACTTAATACTGCCTGGTGGTTTTTTTTATTATCATTATTTGTAGCTATTGTGTTATAAAATACACTCTCTGTTATCGATTCATTTATATCATTAAAATTATGGATATTCGTCATAGTAAACAACCTTTTGCAAATAGTATTCCTATTTCTAATCAAAATATTGTTGGGAAATAGAAATTGTGTATGTTTACTTCGGAAAATAACGTAACTACTCATTCAAACACATCACCTGTAAAATCAAATGCTGTTAACATTGTTATAATATTATTTTTGAGATGCACCAATGATAAAGCTGTTATACATCGTGTTTCCCAAAATCTACTTAAAAAAATTACTAATTGAATAACTTTTGTTAATAGATTTTTAATATTTTTAGAAGAGTCTGCTGGCATGTCGTTTATTTTTTTTATTTAATTTATACAATATACAAGTAAAACATTTTAGATAAGCTGAATACTAATACGGGAAGGCTAAGCCCCTCCCCCCCACCCATAGCACCCCTTTTTTTCTATTTCTAATTAAGACATTGTTGGGAAATAGAAATCGTGTATGTTTACTTCGGAAAATAACGTAAAATTTTTGTTCATCAAAATAGTTTTTCGATAATGGTCATCGAAGTCAATCACTGCACTTTCCATGCGTGTACGTAAATATCATTATCTGCGTGTGTAATTATAGCTCACTCGCACCAATATCGATTTACACAATCACACACATGCATGTTCCTCGCGAGACCGACACAACATATGCATTTAATTACCTAAATTTTACTCCTTAATAAATATAACATATATATGTTTTTATATTTGTGGTTTATTCTTATTATAATTTATCAAATAATAAAGTGCACGATTAAATACCGTTATTTTTATTGAACATTCGAATAACACTATCCAATTATTTGATAGTCGTTATTTGGCAGTGCCCACCACTAAAAATACCATATCATCATAGTATCATACAAAAACAAGAAATCAACCAATCAATTAATGTGCTTATAGTGTAATGTTGAGCACAGACTACTTCTAGCTAAAGTCTGTTCATTTTAAGAAGCGATTCAGGCGGCCAACTTGTGCGCATGGGCGTGACCTCGTAGATCTCGTTTGTCTTAATAATTACCGCCGACGGGAGCGACGCATTAGTCTAGTGTTTATTGCTTACGTGTACACATAATTTAAAATGTATGGCAACGACTCCGGTGCGGTGTGTTATCAGTTTTCACGTATTTGGTTCGCACGTCGACCTACCGCGCTATGTATTAAAATATTATACGAAAGAAAAACTATTAAAACTTCCAAATATTTTACAACATTTTATTAACATTAATTAATTAGTTTTTATGTCACATAATAACAAAAACAATGTACAAAAAGCTAATTAAAAAAAACTCAAACACTAACGTCAACAAAATAGGCAAATAAAAAAATTTAACAAATTACAAAATACAAATTATTTACAGGTAGGTAGTGTTACAATTTTTACAGATATTTACAAATCAGAATCATCCGAAGATGTTTCATTTGAAACCGTCAATATACATGGCTCTAATTGGTCGATGATCTCGTCCATAATGTCGTCAACTTTCATTATTTTCTCTTCTTCTTCAATCACGTGTCGAATGAAGTTTTCCCAGTTCTCTTTTGTTACTCGTTCAATTGCTGTGTTCAGTAGCTGACGGACATCATCGAGTTTGTACGTTGTATTGTTGGATTTTACATACTTTTTAACCATAGCCCATGCGAGTTCGATCGGATTGAACTCGCAATGGTAAGGTGGAAGTCTAAGCACTGTATGACCCGCGGCTTTTGCTATATTGTCAATGATGTATGAAGAATACTTGCTTTTAATTTCACGTACCATCTGCAACAGTTCAGCCCTTTTCATCGGTCTCTCGGGAATTGCGCCTTTTGAAATAAGCCATTCCAAAATGTCGGCCTTTTTGGAATTTGATGTTGGTATTTTTTCCGCTTTGACTGAATGGTATGGCGCATTATCTAACACAATAATGGAATTTGGTTCAAGTCGAGGAAGAACAGACTCAAACCATTCTTGGAAACAATCACCATTCATTTCGTCATGATAGTCTGAGCTGTTCTTCTTCGACTCAAAACATAACAATCCACCGGGCAAAAATCCATTGTTAGATCCAATATGAACCACAATTAAGCGCTTGCCCTTACCGGTCGGATTTTTGGATCCCGTGGTTAGGCCTTTATTAATGCGTCTCGATTAGATGTGATTGTTGTATCCACCCATACATGCTCAACGCAGTCACCAGCATTCAACCAAGTCTCATCTAGGTAATAAACTGTACGACCTTCCTTACGGTACTTACGTATGTCGTACAAATAACGTTGTCGCCAGGCAATCAGGTCATTACGTTCTGTTAGCACGCTACATCGTTTGCGTTTGGTAAATACAAAATTCAATTTTTTTATCACCTTGAACAAAGTCGTACGTTTGAAATTTGGTAAAGATGGATTTTCATTCACAGCCGTAAGGATTTTATCAATGGTTGGTAGTTCGCGTCGTAACCAGAATGAATGTATTGTTTGACGAATACCATTTCGATCCATATCGTCAATTTTATGGAACAACGTAGTTCTTATGCGTTTTGTTTGAGGAGAAGAAATATGTCCTGTTTTCCTGTATTCTGAAATGGTATTTATGATGGTTTCACGGCCTATACCTGAGACTGTTGATATTTCGGAAATCATAGGTCTGTACTGAATGTCTGGAGATTTTGAGACGACGTCCTTGTAGATATTAATAATAATCTCCTTTTGACGACTTCTGACATACTGAAAGGAATTTTAAAACATTAAGTATACATTTACAGAACAATAATGATCAAATTCTGTACTTTCTGTTAAGTTTATTTCTAATAAAGTTTAAATATGGGTGCATATTGCATCTGCCCGTTGCCCGGTGCGCCAGTACGGGCCTGATCAAATTGGTATTAAAAATAATTACTTACTTTTCCTTCTTGTTTTTTCTCTTTGGAGAAATGATTGACGTTGCGTTGATATCAGATATACCAGGTATACCAGATACATTTGAATTGCTCATGGTAATGTCAAGCAGATGTAAAAAATAATAGTATAACACAACGAAGACTGAACGAATAATAACGAATATTCGGAAAATAACGTAAAATTTTTGTTCATCAAAATAGTTTTTCGATAATGGTCATCGCAGTCAATCACTGCACTTTCCATGCGTGTACGTAAATATCATTATCTGCGTGTGTAATTATAGCTCACTCGCACCCATATCGATTTACACAATCACACACATGCATGTTCCTCGCGAGACCGACACAACACTATGCATTTAATTACCTACATTTTACTCCTTAATAAATATAACATATATATGTTTTTATATTTGTGGTTTATTCTTATTATAATTATCAAATAATAAAGTGCACGATAAATACCGTTATTTTTATGAACATTCGAATAAACACTATCCAATTATTTGATAGTCGTTATTTGGCAGTGCCCACCACAAAAATACCATATCATCATAGTATCATCAAAAACAGTAAATCACCAATCCATTAATGTGCTTATAGTGTAATGTTGAGCACAACTACTTCTAGCTAGTAATTATTAATTTTTGGTTGTTGACATGAGCCATTCAATTTTCTATTAGTGTTGTGAATTGTTTCTAGTATATTGTGTTTAGTATGCAGTTGCACTCAGACGTCAGTACAACGCGAGAACTGAGCAACGAGTCGATTATCAGAATCAAAAATGTATGTGTATTTTTCATACCATATAAACAGTAAAACATCTGTATGTAAAGACTGCATTGGTAAAGTAAAAGTAAGTTCATTTATTAGTCATTTTATTAGTAATACACTAGTCAATATATACGTAAGTAGGTACCTATAAGGCTATACTACATTCAATTTTATCTTTTAACTATCGAATTATATATTATAATATACTTTGTCAATTTCATCCTAGATGGTGGTGGCTGTTTTAATTTTAAAAAAATATTGTTTGAAAAGTATCTAGTATCTACCTATATTTTATAGAAAAAATGTTATATATTTCTATTGCTTTATTTATAATTTGCATTGGGAAATAGTTTTTACTCAGTAAAATAAGAATGTTATCCATATTCAGACCAACTTGAAAAGTCAAGCTCATCAAAGACTGTTTAACTTTTCAAGACCAAATGTACAAGTTTTGGTATCTATGAAAGATATTATAGATGCCTGTATTGAATTAGTCACGGTGAATGGGTGTATATTCAGTATGTTAGACGATTTAGGACTGCGCAAGATATTATATCCAGTTTTGAATGTTTGTAAAAAAATAGTATTGTTATAAATTCAGAGGGTAAGAACATTGTAACTAGGTAAATATATTTTAACTTATAATAATTTAAAATTCATTTCATAGAAAATATTTACACGAAGAATGTGATCAGATAAAACAAACAATAATTAAAGAAATACAATTTAAGCTTATAGGTTTAAAATTAGATGCAGCCTCACGGCTGAACAGAGCATTCCTAGGGATAAACATTCAATATTTAGTCAACGATAGTATTATACTTAAGACAATTTTCTTAATTGAACTTAGTGAGTTACATACAGGTATGATACATTTAGTGTTGGTAGTAGAACGTTGATTTGTTGAAAGCTGAAATGGTCTTCGCTAAAAACAGTTTAATCCAAACATATGGTACTTTAAAAGAATAACAGCAGATAACTTAAAACTTATTTTACAAAAAATGTTTACCCAAACGTGTTTCCATTTGTATTTAGTAGCTCTAACTTCACCAATTACCTAGTTCATCCACGTTTGAGAGAAGCTTCTCTGTCATGCGCCATATAAAAATATGGTTACGAACGTCTATGTTACAAGATAGATTTACTCAAGTGTCTATGTTGTATATAGAATAAAGAGATACCAAAAATATTAATAAAGATATTATCATTCTTAACTTCTTAAGCAATTCGTAGAGGAACATAAATATATTATGTTAAATTAATTTAAAGATGATGTCTAATTAATAATTAAATTAATTTTTTTATTGTTTTGTTAAAAAAATAATTTTAAAGTATTTATATACTACACGTTTTGAAATCATAAAAATATGTTGATGTAGATGGTGCGGGGGGATGACAAAGCTCGCGCCGTGGGCTTGTTCTAACGTTCTATGGTTATAACTTTTAAATTTTAAACTTAGCCCCCCCCCCCCATCTAGCAAACCAAATTTATGCCTATGATATTTAGTGAAACATAACTATATTATACAATATTCAAAAATAATGTAAAAATATGATTCATTGAAGATGTACAAATTTGAGTTCAATGAAATGTCTATAAAATTTTAAAAACAGATTTGAATATAGATGATCCAACTTAATTGTCTATTGAACACAATCACGAACATGAAGCAAAATATGAAAATAATATGGTCTCTGCTGTAAAAATTAAAAAAACTATGAAGGCATTGACTAACCAATGTTGCACATACCCAGTCATATTTTACTAGTACAATACACAACGTTTTCGATGCTGTATTATCCGAAATGCCAAATTGCATAGAGAAAAGTTTTTAAAAAGGACTATTCGAAATCATAGAGGGTATAAAAATCCACAAAAACCAAGATGTTTGACAAAAATAATTATTGAATGTATTTTAAACTTTTTAAAACAATGTACTAAGACCTTATCAATTACAGCAAATTTACGCATATTTAATTCATCTACGTTAGTTTTAAATTTTGATATATTTAAGTATGAATGATCTATTACAAATAATAATTATACCTTAATACATTTCAGTGGCGTAGTCAGGATTTCTAAAGGGAGGGGAGCAATAAAAAGTATTTTAAACATTAAATTTGTATTGTTTTCACTATAAAAAAAAATAGAGATGATTTGTATACCTACTTATTTTTTAATACCACATATAATACTAAATACATCCTGCTGAAATGAATAAAATATTTTTATAAAATTTAAGATTGCAAGTTTTGAGGTACTGATCGATAACTTAGCTTTAATACTCTCTAATACTTCCGGATATAGTGCTAGATGAATGACGTGCTTAAAAGATAATATACCACACCATGCATAATTGAGAATTTTCACCATCCACATGTAATGTCCATGAAATAACATTGAAATGTGCACCAACAATGTGAAAGAGGGTTGGAATAACGCTTTTCAAAGCTCTATGGCCACAAACATCCTACAGTTTGATATGTAATTAAACAACATTTTGTACAAATAAATTATAAGCAATGGCATTTCAAATAAGTATGATAAATATTTGATTGCAGTAAGCCACAACATTACAAAACAATGCTTTCAAATTATTTTTAATTTGTACACATTTCTTAAATAATTATTATATAGGTACGTATAACAAATGACAATTATTGAGAATGTACAATGCTGATTTCAATTTGCAGCTATACCTACATTTGTATATTATATAATAATTAATAAGTAATGCATAGTAATCAGTAATTATAGTAAGCATCGGTAAAAAATACTATTGTATTATTTTTTATTTATAATTTTTTATAAGAATTAATACTTATTTATTTATATTTTACTTATTTGTTCATTTATTGTGTTACTTTATATATTTATAGAATACTAGCTGACCCGGCAAACGTTGTTTTGCCATATAAATTATATATATATATTGTAGTGTAGAAAAAAATAACCAACTTATTGTAAGTGTATATAGGTAGACAAATTCGTGACAAATGAAATAAATTACCATTTACCTTCTTAAATACATAATTATCGATAAGACATAAGGTTTTTTTTTTTTTTTTTAAAATACTTTTGACTTTATTATGAAAAATTACAATCTATACATCGAGTACAATAAGTAATATAAATATTTTACAGATAGTTCACAGGTTAAATTATATACATGAAGGGGAAATCACACATTTGTGACACCCCTGAATATTTTAAGTACTTAATCTTAAGTTATCAGGTCACGGCACCAGTTTCTTTTGAGGCGTCTAGCTGGGTTGCCGGGGAGTGTAAGTGAAGCTAATTCGTTTATCAGTTGATTAGGATTATCTCGTAGTTTGGAGTGGAAGCGCTTGTAGGTTAGGATACTAAACATAAAAAAAACTACGTTTTTTGAAAAGTAATTTTTATTATTTTGGAAAAATACTACATAACTACCGATTAACCAATATTTCTTTATAAATTATTTATATTATTAGTTTTTTCACCAGGGGCATAAATGTATAAGTTTTTTCTGAGCTTACACGGGAGCAGGCAACATAAAATTGTCCGTGAGTGAAGCATGGATCGCTGATGTCAATTCCTGCAATTTTCATTGTCTGTCCTTGTGCCTTATTAATTGACATAGCAAAACAAAGTTTAACGGGAAATTGGACACGTTTAAATTCGAAGGGGTACTCGTTTGTTATCATTGGTATTCTTGAGATATATACCATTTGACCACTCGCTGAGCCGGTAAGAATTTCAGCTTCAATAAGGTTTTTTTTCAAAGATAATATTTTTAATCTGGTTCCATTGCACAATTTGGGAGCATTTAAATTTCGCATGAGAATAATAGTTGCACCGATTTTTAAATCAAGTTTGTGTGGGGAGACCTGATGGATTTAATGAATTAAGAAATTCAGTCGGGATATCTATAGCTTCATCTTGATTAGTAAGTGTATCTATGGAAATATAGTTTTTTTTATCAGCTTCGAACATGGAAAGAACTTTTTCGTTTATGATGTTGACGATGTCGTTTTTAGGGGCCAAAATTGCACGTTTACGGAGCCATTCATTGGATTTATTGGAAAGATGAGAAATTTCAGGATAAACTTTGTTCTAACCTAACCGAAATTGCAAATGTAGAATTTATGTGTATTATGCTATCCTTATCATTCTGAAAAGTTCCGTCACCAATTTTCAAAAGATATTGTGAGAAGATCTCGGCATTATTATCACCACCAAGGTGTATACGCATATTGGTTGTTAATCTCAAAGATGTTATGTAAGACCAAAGATAAGATGACTTTAGACAGGCGTTGATTTCATCACTTTTAGTGCCTTTAGGCACAACTGGCAATATTTGTCTAAAGTCACCAGCAAAAAGAATAATAACTCCGCCCATTGGGCGATCATTATTTTTAAAATCTCTCAGCGTTCTATCAAGTGCCTCAGGACCACCTTTATTCGCCATTGTTGATTCATCCCAAACAATAAAACGTGTCTTCCTTAATAATTTACCCAAAGAACTTTGTTTCTTCACACTACAAACTGGGCATTCGTTAGTCTGAAGATCCAAAGGTAATTTGAAAGCGGAATGTGCTGTCTTGCCATTTTGTAATAAATTTGCTGCTATCCCGGAATAAGCGACTGCTAATGAAATTATTCTCTCTACACGTAGCATTGCAAGCAAGAGATTCAGCATGAAGGTCTTGCCAGTTCCACCAGGAGCATCAAGAAAAAATAATTCTCCAGTATCTTGCAATATGCTTTGTAAAATAGTATTATAAACAACTTGCTGATCGTTTGTTAACTTCGGCTCATTCTCCTGGATGTAATTTGAAAGTATATCATAATCATAAGAAGTTTCTGCAATATAAGCCCTATCTCTAAGAAATTATTATCATTATCATCAGTTCGTAACGGTGATTCCATGTTAAAATCAGACAGCTTCTTTCCAGATATTTTCAGAAGATCATTTTCTATTAATACTAATTTTTTATCAAAATATATGGAGTGACAGCTAAATCGTGATTTCCAAAACGATGCCTTTCTTGCTGCAAAATATCTAATGACATATTATTTTTGTGATTTTCCCACAGTTCTGTTAAATTATTAATGTGGCAAAATGCTATCATAGTAACAAAAAGTTCTCTTAGATTCGACACTGATTGAAATAAAGCAGCTTCTTCGAGAGTAGAATTCCAATGACTTTCATCTTGTAACAGACCAAGCGCTTGGCAAGCTCTTTGAAATGTAGAGTGGATAACGTCATCAACAGTTTTTATATCTAAAAATGAAGTTGGTCCACGGACGTGATGCAAAAGCATACGTAAATAATAACATTCAACATTACTTGGGTGAACAGTGTATACTCGACCGAGCACATTGGATTTCTTGACTCCAGGGTATTGTACAATTGGCTCTCCTTGTTTTCTTCTATTGAAACGATTATTAGTAAAAGTATAGTAAGATGGAACTTCAATATAAAGCAATGTTTTCGCGAATTCGTCATGGTGGCAAAGTTCAAAAAAAGCCATAAGAGTGGTGTTTCTAACATTTTCAAGTCTTTCGCGAGCATTTTGATTAGTGAAATAGACGCGTTGGCCATTTTCAAGGTGTACTGAGAGTTGAAAAATTGCTGGTGACCGTTCGTGAATCGTAAAACCAAATATCCGCCATGCAGCTTCTGATGAACTAATATATCTGCCATTTTGGAATGCTTTAATTTCATCACGCGATTCTACTGAGAATGCAGCCTGATCAGATCCTTTATTAATATAACTACAAATATATTGAATGGCTTTTACTGAATGGCAAAGTTCTATGTTGATGTAACAGTCAAATACACGTAATAATAAAGGGCTATATGGCACAATCCACCGATTATCGATTGTGACCATGCGATTACCGGATTTCCTAAGCTGAAAAGTATGCCCTCCATCATCCGGTGATCGACGACGATATTTTGGATAACCATCCTGTCCGGATTGTGTCACAATAGTCAACTGTTTCGGAAAACCTTTTGAACATTTTCCGTTTTGCATACACGGTGAATTCATGTTAAATGTACCACATGGGCCATGAATCATGTTTCTACTGACGACATTAAATAGGGAAGGATCTTCTTGTTGATTTGGCAATTCAGCACTAAGAACTAAATCGATGTCATTTGGCCTTAATTTATCGTTGAGCCACACTAAGAGATGAACATGAGGCAATCCTCTTTTTTGCTATTCAATAGTATACATATAACACCTAACTCCACCATATATTTTTTCTTTTGTAATTAAATCTATAAGTTTTTTCACTTTCAAATTGAAAACGCGAGCGATAATATCATTCCGGTCAGCGGGTATTTGATTAGTAAATAAACATGATTTAATATCTGGCCATTGAGGATTGCATGTCATAGTAATAAAAAGATCTGGGCGTCCCTAATTTCGTACGTACACCATGGCATCTTGTTTACGTTGCTGCATGTAGCGTGGACCACCAACAAATGAAGATGGTAAAATCACTCTCTGGCCAATTTGATCTGGGTTTCCGTCAGCTTGCATTGCATCTTGAAGGTCAGTGTAAATTTCAGTTCGTAATCTAGTTTGATTTGCTCTCAGATATTGAAGCCGTTCAGTTTCAATTTTCGCGTACATATCGACAATATTGATTCAAAAGTTTACCGTATTTAAGTATATTATTAGAATTTTCTCTGACTTGAAGTCTATAAGAGTAAAAGTGCATGGCGGAAACCGTTTTATTAAGAGGAATTTTTGTAATTGGATTAACTTGCGAAACATCAATAGAATAACCATTCTGTCCATAACAAAACATTAGAGGATACTGTAACACATAGTACGAACGATGAATTTCACTTACGCGTGTTAATGTATCATCTCGAGCTCTTAATACAATATCTCTCTTTGACAATTCTTGGCCGACAATTAATATGGCTACTTCATCAGTTTGAGGAGTATTATATCAACCACGATGCTCTGCTTGTGGTTTTCTGTCGGCCCTAATAACAATCTTAAATTCAGCTAGATTGGACGGCATCAAATCGAGTGCACTCTTAAAACTACGAATGTACGAATTATTTCCAAGCAACATATATTGCAAATTATATAATATTTGTTTATCTGTATTGGGAGCAATAGAAAAACGCCTTTTCACTTCATTCTCTGAGTCACCCATAAAATATATCTGTAAAAACGTTGGTTCTTCTGTACCGGTGGGTAATAAAGAACCAACCAAATGATAGACTTGACCTTGAACTTTAAATGTTGGCATGAAATTTCCATGTCTAATTTCTGTTGCATCAAACGATGTCATTTGGAAAGCCGAATTATAAACACGTATCATGTCAAAAAAATGTTTTGAATTTTCGTGAGAAAAATTTAAGAGACTTTTTAATGGTTCAGGTGGATCAGCAATGTCTTCCAAAACAACTTTTCCTCCTAAACAACAAAAACCTGCAGGCTCTTTGGACCATTTCAATGCACGACAATAATTACATTTTAAATTCATATTTCCAATGATAACGTGAGAATTATTTTTATAATCTATTAATTTATCATAAGTAAATGCCAACATTTCACGGCGACGCCATTGAACTTCAAGTTCATCTAAATTTTCATTGTTATTAATATTGTTTTCATTAATACTACAAACACTATTGGTAACAGATATATTATTTATATTATCATCATTATTATCGCTGTTAATATTGCAGTTATCTGGCGAGCCATTGTTATTTTGACTTAATCTAAGTAAACGTTGACGTTTTATTATATTCGATGAACGACCTAAATTAATTTTCCTTTTCATTGTGATAAATTTTAATAATTAAAAGAAACGAATAAAAATTTAAAAATTATAGAAATTAAATTAAATTTAAAGTAAGTTATTATTAGTAATTTACTTATTATTAGTACTGTTTACTATTTAAATGCAGACATCTTGAATATTCGACAATTCATCGATACACAAACATTAAGCAGCGTTCCGACTTTTACGAAGCTTCTCTTAAAATGTCGGTCGGTCCGTCCTTCGTTCACCATAATGCGATGAATTTCTATAGAATATGCGAGAAATTGTGTTTTTTTTGTATTAACATAGATTATAAACATATATAAAAACATAGATATATATATGTAAACATAGATTATATTATTTTATATATTTAATCTATGGTATTGATTTAAGTTATAATATAATAATTAAATAATTATAATTATAGTTTTCTATTAGCAACGAATAACGATATGAACTATCACGTCGTGCAACGGTGATATGGAAGGGGAAGTTTGGGCGGCCACGTCTAGCCGCCGTCCGTTGCCGTACCGCGAACCTCGCCCACCAAGTCTACGTAACTGGTGATTATTTATGATAATTGATAACTCCTTTGTTTTTAAAGTTAGAGAATCGATCAAAAGCCATAAACCTTCTCCGCAATGAGCTCTTCAATTAAAAAAAAAAAATCATAGCGATCGGTTCAGTAGTTTCCGAGAACATATCACTCAAAGGTTTTCATTTTCACATTTATTATAGAATATTTTGAAATATTATTTGTATATTCATTAACTATGATATAACATTAAAATTAGCTATTTTAGATTATGAGCGGAGCAATGAATGTATTGATTTATTTGATTTTACAATTATGTGTTTTTTTTCTTTTATGTCTGTGTTCAGAATAAATTGTCGAAATAATTCTTAAATTTTCAACATCAGTATCTTTTCTGATGAGAAAGTAAATATATTTGGTACAATCAGGAGCTCATAGTTTAAAATTCCTAGTACGTTTTCAAAAGCGTAGGGGAAACAAAATTAAAAATAAACACAAATAGATTTTGGCTTTTGGAATAACTTTAAAAAAACCGTAGATGCATTCAATTTTCAATGAAGTTTATATTAGAATTTTCTACGCACCATACAATTTTCAAAATATTGAATGTTGAGATATATTTTATAGGAATATGACATTTTCGATTTTTATTTGTTTTTTTTTTTAAATTAGTTAAATAAAAAAATGTCACTCAAAAAAACTTTAAAACGTAATACAAAGTTCCCCATAGTTACTGTAAGTGGAAATCAAAAATAAATGAAACTCACAATATTTTTTTAAGAGTATATGAAGTTCGTATTTTGACAAAATTCGTCAAAATCATTAAAATTTTCAAATTATTTTGTGATAGAAATTCATAAACATTTTAAATTCTGGGGGATCTAATATAGTTTTACAACGGTGTTTATTTATTTATTTTTTTGTTTTGTATCCTGTATACAAAATTTCTTCCAGAATGAGTGCTTTGATTTCAACATATAGTATCTTATCTATTATCAAATTGGATTAAGATACTTTGAAGAGGTCATTTTTTGATTTGCTCAATAGTTATTTAATGCCACGGGAAAAACTACCGACAAATTACAAAATCCCGCTAAAAATGGGATTTTTATTTCTAATGCTTTGTTTATCAATTATTAACATAATATAATAACGAATAATAATATTATAAATAGATAATATATAAATTACTTTATTCACAATAATATCATCAAATAGAATCGTTTTCTTATACAATGATATTATATTATTGAATTCAAATTTAACACCATCCATTACAGTGATCCACTTGATTATCATACATCTAAGATTTAAAATTTATAACAAGATTCCAAATAAGTTTGTCTATATTTATCAAAAATAAAAAATCATCTGAAAAGTCAAATAAAATTTTTACGAGCGATGTTTTAATTCCTACAACATTAGACATTCATTTGATTTCTCATGGAACGATTTTCGTATATGGCTGTAATTCAAAAACAAATAACTGTAAATACCTGAAATTGTAAAATATTTTAATTTTATCTTTTTCTATACTCGATTCAAAATAATATTGGCTACGTAGGTGAGTAAAGAATTTCACGGTAACATAACTATAGGATTGCGACTGCTACGATCGAAATACCAACGGATTTTAAAAGACGTCTATTACGGTAATAAAATATGAACGATGCAAAAATCGTAGAACATAAAACGTGAATAAATAATGAATTAGGTAAAAAAAACCGGAAAAATAATCCTCAATAACTAATTTATATTTGTGCATTTTTAAATAGGTACTCATAACTCGCTTTAAAATTAAAATATAATAAAAAGCAATTTTTTTTTTTTTATAAATGTCAATAAAATTTTATTCGTTGGGTCAAAATGCTTAGAGTTTTAATACAAGGCTCCTGATATATTGTTTCAATAGCAGTTGAAAAATATTATAAATACATAGATACCACATTTTTTTATGGTTATTTTAAATTCAAATATGGACGAAGTTACATATTAAATTATTTTGTTTGTAATTTAAAAATATTATTCGTGGGTACTTACCTACTTAAAACTTCTACATAGTATTATATACAATTATAATATTAATTCAACCTATCGACTTCCGGATTAATAATAACAATTTATTAAAATATAAAATATCCTAGGATGACATAAATGACAATAAATAATTTATAACATAATCATTGGCGGTTTAGTGTTTGTTGGTAAGAGGCTTCTTTTCCAGGAATTTATTTTCAAAGATTTCAAGTGAATTGCGTGCAACTAAGCCACCTCGGCGGCAATCCGAATGACGTAGGACCGTGGACAATATGGAAGCATTATATCACCCCACGAGGTACCTTTTTTTTTTTTTGTGGTTTAACCGCGGCGCTACAGGGAGGCACTTCATCCTAGAATAGTCCTTCTCCCTGTATCCGCATCGTTTATTAATAATAAAACATATCTATACAAAATGTAACATTTTACTTATGTTCTAAGGCCTGAGCCTTCACATGGGTTAGAGGGCTCTATCCCTCCTAGTTTCACCTTCGGTGCACATATTAATTTACTTAACTAACATTATTTAAATATTTACAGCAGCAGCTCTTGCTCTTTGGACCCGCCTCTCCTCCTCTTCTTTTGTCGAGAGCACCATTTCTGCGTAGTCCTTGACCGCCTTCCAGTTCTCCGCATTCTGCAGCATTGCCGTCACGACCGTGTCTGGTTCCATGTCCGCTCCGATTTTCACTTCCAGCTCCCTTCTTTGTCGCCACCACCTGTCACACTTGAACAGAGTATGCTCTACATCGTCGACCGGTGATCCGCAGTTCACGCATGCCGGGTCCTCCCGCTTCTTGCGTTTGTGGAGATAGTGGCCAAAGCACCCGTGCCCTGTGAGCATTTGAGTCAGGTGGAAATCCGTCTCCCCAAATCTCCTATCCGTCCATTTCCTGATGTCGATGATCAGCCTCTTTGTCCATAATCCCGTCTCGGTTGTATCCCATTGAGCTTGCCAGTTCCTGAAAGTCATGTGTCTCAAATTTCTTTCTTCGACAACAATACCTTCTTTCAGCGCTCTGAATTTGAAATGTTGCTCCTGTGCTTTTAAATGAGCAGGCACCATGCCAGCAACGACCAAGATACCGTGCGATAAGCCTTGGCTACCCTTAGCGCCATTCTCCGTTGTGGTCTTACAAGCGTTTTGACATTGCACTCAAACTCCAGTGCATCTGCCCAGACTGGGGCTGCATAGAGTAGTTTGCTTTGAATTGCCATTGCCAGTACTTTCCGCTTCCACTGTCTGGCCCTCCCACGTTGGGAAGGATTTTCCGTAAAGATTTGCAGTGGCTCCTGCCTTTTTTGCCGCCGTTTCTATGTGTAGTTTAAAGCCCAACTTGCGTGAAAGTTGGACTTCCAGGTACCTCAGGTCTTCCTGCGGCTCCACGGCTACACCCTTCACAGAGAAGACGGGCCTTTCATAGCCTCTTTTTGTAGTTAACATCACCGCCTCGGTCTTGTCGGCTGCAAGCGTTAACCCTGTGTTGTCCATCCAGTCAGTTATCTTCGTCAGCGCGTTGTTGGTTACCTCTTCTAATATGCTGGTGGTGCGTCCAGTGGCAACCACCGCCACATCGTCCGCAAACGCTACTAGCGACGTGGATGACATGCCTTCGACATTGCCGCCAGTGTCAATCCTGAGGAGCCCGTCGTACATCAGTTTCCACAATAGCGGGCCGAGGACTGAACCCTGTGGGACGCCACATGTTGTGGGCCATGTCTTTCCTTCATACCTGATTTCCCTGTTGCTGAGGTAACTCTGTAATATGTTAACTAGGTATTTTGGAAACTGTTTTTCGCGTACGGCCGTTATTATGCTGCCCCATCTTGCCGAGTTGAAAGCATTTGCCACATCTAAGGCCACCACGACGCACAGCTTCCTCTTGTACAATGGTCCTGATCCAGCTTTGTTCACTGTGTCCATAACTGTTTGAATGGCGTCCACAGTGGAGCGCCCTTTCCTAAATCCAAACTGCCTGTCGCTGAGATCATCGCTATCGCTCAGATGTCTCTCCATGCGCCCCTTTATTACCCTCTCCAGCAGCTTGCCGATGGTGTTCAGCAGACAGATTGGTCTGTAGGATGACGGGTTCTCCAACGGTTTGTTGCCTTTCCGCAGCAGCACCAAGTTGGCCACCTTCCACGGGACGGGGAAGAGGCTGTTTTTGAGCAGACTGTTGAATGTACTCCTCAAGATCTCCGGTTTTCTGCTGGCGACTTCCCTCACTATCGCATCGGGCACCCCATCTGGACCTGATGCTTTCCCCGAGGGAATCCTTTTGCATAGTTCCCGTATCTCCTGGCACGTCACTTCTGCAAATGAGTCGTTGCTCTCTCCAGTTGGCCAGGTTATCTCTGGCTCCCTTGGGAACAAGCCGTCAACAATTTCGTCTATCCTGCCGGGCAACGAAAGTCCTGGGATAGGTCTTCTCCCGATTATTTTCTTAGTGACCAGAGTTTGTATGGAAGACCCCAAGGGTCTTTTTCCACCTGGTCGCACAACTTGCTCCAGCAGGACTCCTTGCTGTTCTTGATGGCCTTTCTGAGTGCATTTTTTGCGTTTTTGAGGTCGCTGAGACACTGCTCTTGCACCACGACGGCTTTGTGGCGCATCCTCTTGCTTCTCCGCCTTGCCTTCTTGCAGTCATTCCTCAGATTTTCGATATCTTTATTCCACCAATAGACTGGTTTCTTGCCTCGCCTATACTGGCCTTTGGGCATGCAGCTGTCGCACGCCGCCACGAGGTATCTGTCCAGCGCAGTATAGGTGGCCACCGGATCTGTTCCCTCCTCTCTGTTGTTGGAATTTATGTATTCTATGAGCTTCTTCTTATCATATTTTCTCCAGGACCATCTTGTTTCCGTCGGACGTTTCTCTGTTTGTCTCGTGCTCGAGAAGTTGTAGACGATGTAATTGTGCAGGGACCCTGTGTAATCCTCGAGGACCTCCCAGTCTCGAACATTGGGGTGTTCCCTTGCTGAGACGAAGGTGATGTCTATGTGTGACTTTGAGACTCCTCCTTGGTGTGTTCGACAGAATGTGGGCCTATCGCCTTGGTTGCATGCCACCATGTCCATGCCAGCCATCATATCTGCCAGTGCCTTTGGGATCTTCTCTGTGGTCTCCCCAGACAGGGGATTTGGCGTTGAAGTCGCCGGCCACTATAACTGTGCCTTGGGCATTTCGCACGCTGCCCTCGAGCCTGTCCAGGAAGTCAACAAATAGCGTATAGTCTGTGTTCGGTGACCAGTAACACGAGTAGATTGTGATTTCGTCCAAGGCGACCCATCGGAATCCATCATTGTCTCTGCGGCCGATTTCTCGCACTCGCATCGTGGGGTTGGCTATGAATACAGCCGCTCTGCTTGAGCTATCCGGAAACCACCCTTCCTCCTCGGTCCCGCAGCGATAAGGTTCGCTGACGATCAGAACATCAGCGCCCCATTCACTAGCTGTCGCCATTAGAAGATCCTGAGCGCTTCTCCCACCATCCACGTTGATCTGCATGATGCTAATCATGCGGGTCATTGTGTATGTTCCTGCGTCACTCCTGGCACATTGGCCGTATCGCGCTTGGAACAATTGTTTGTAACCTGTAAATCAGCATCAACGGCTTTGGCAAAGGCTATTGCCACCGAAGCAGCAGCACTACAGCCTGCTGCTCTGTGTCCAGCTTCACCACACCGCCGGCAACAATCCGTCCTATCAGGTCCCTTGCATGACATGGACATGTGTCCGAACCTGAGACAGCGGAAGCATCGTGCTTTAGGATCTGCAGGCCTGACCCGACAGCTCACCATACCAACCGCAGTCGGCCACACTCGGTCAGTTTTTTGGCCTCCCTAAATGGTATAGATACCAGTGCCATCTGAGTACCCCCGAACTTCTTCCTAATGCTGACTACTCTGACATCCTCCTTGCCTATGCTGGTCCCATCCACCACTGCATCCAACACCTCCGCGGAACTGGTCCACTGGTCGAGATCCCTCACTTCCACCAGTGCTTTCTGCTGCAGAGACCCCACGAGGTACCTACGTAGGTAAGTAAAGAATTTCTCGGAAACATAATCATAGGATTGTGACTGCTACGATCGGAATACCGTACGCCAACGGATTTTAAGAGACGTTTACTACGGTAATAAAATATGAACGGTGCAAAAATTATAGCACATATAAACGTGAATAAATAACTAATTGGGTGACAATAATATAACATGAATAATATGAGGAATTATAATATTATAATAATGTAGGTAATATTCCTGATTTTTACATATTTGATATATTATTCACTGATATTATACTCTTTTATACACAAGTACGACGTGCACTTACTACCTATCTTCCTACAATTATTATTATTAATTAGCTTACATTATTATTATTTTACATAATATATATTTTAATGTTTTCTTGTAAAATTAACTTTGTTGATAAATAATATAAAATATAATTAAATGGTAATCCGAAAAATTACATAATTTATTATTAAATAGCATGGTTTGTGAAAGCTTAGATTGAGTTCAAGGTAGAGAGTTATAAATTTATAATTATATTACATTGAAGTGAAGCGTAGTCCACCGTCGTATGGCGTTCAAATATAGGAGTTGGTGTCGAATGAAATACACAAGGATTTAATAGAAATAGAATTATTGATTTATTAAATTAAAACACTATTAAAAAGAATATATTGAATACTGATTTTACACTAATATACGAGGTTCTGATTAAAAACTAAATGATGCTCTGTTGTAATATAAAAAGATGCTCTGATATAAAACTTAAGGATTACTCGATAGAGTCACGATCGTGTCGTTCACTCTTTACGGACTTTACTCAACCGTCTGCCACCGACCGGGCCCGTCGCAACGGTCCGTCCGGGGGCTTTCGGTATGTGCTGACCCAGCCATTTCGGTCACGTAGACCATCGTGAGAACCGAAACGGTCACACCCTCCTTTTGCCTTGAGTCAACACATTAGAGTGTATATGCGAGCCTCCAGTATATACTATATATACATACACATATACTCACTTATATACATACATGCATACATACATAGTACATACTATATACAGCATACCCAGATACACACATATACAACAGAATTATTTATATAATTACAAATTTTTTAGGTACCTATATAAGTTTGTTTGTTATAATTTTTATAGTTCACTAATATCAATATAAAAAATAATTTTTTTTAAACTAAGAATTGCATTATAACTTCTTGAATAATTAAAAATTTTTAATTCTATATTCATATAATTAAAAAATATTGTACCGAAATAATTTATGAATTTTAGGTCCTCATATTTTAGATTCTAGGCGGAGCGATAAATGTATTAATTTTACTATGATGTGACCATTGAGGACAGTAAAAGTGTTTGGATTTTCTTCAACAGTAACTTTTCTGATAGGAAAGTGAATCTAGTTGGTACTTTGGGGGGTCAAAAGTAAAAATTTCCCAGTAGTTTTCTAAAGCGACGTGATAAACAAAAGAAAAATTAAAGAAAAACGGGAATTTTCACGCAAAATCTGTTTTCGAGAAAATCAATTTTGGTTTTTGGTGTAACTCTAAAACAAATGACCATAGGTACATGAAATTTTGACTGAATGTTTATATTAGCATTTTCTATACACCACAACATATTCCAAATATTTTGTCTTATGTTGAGCTGTTTACGGACATTTTCAGTTTCCATTTTTTTTAGTTTTTTTTTTTCTATAAATATCAATAAAATTTTATTTGTTGGTTAAAAAAGCTTGAAAATTTAATAGAAGGCTCCTAGGTTATTGTTTCAAAGGCAGATGAAAAAAATTAAAAATCCTTAGTCACAGTTTTTATTTATAAGCATTTAAAGTTCAAATCTTGACATAATACGGAGAAATCACGAAAATAAGCAAATTATTTTGAGTTTAGAATTCAAAAAATTTTTCTTTCTAAATCTAAGAATTGAAAATGTAATACAAGATTATCCATAAGTTTGTCTACCTTTATCAAACAAAAATGTCTTCAATAAAGTTAAATTAAATTTTTAGGAGCGTTTGAAATTCATATTTTTACAACATTTGATATTCACTCGATTTCTCATGTAACGATTTTCTTATTTTGTTGTAATTAAAAACGTATGATTGTAGATCCTTGAAAATTTCACTGAATGTTTGTATTAGCATTTTATATATACTATAAAATTTTGAAAATAATTTGACTCTTTTGAGCTGTTTACGGACATTGTCAGTTTTCAATTTTTTTAATTTTTTTAAAATTTAATAATTATTTTGTAGTTAAAAATTTATAAAATGTTCAACTTTTATAGCTAAGGATTGAAAAATTAAAACAAGATTCCATAAATAGATTATATATAAATTACTTTATTCACAATAATATCATCAAATATACTTGGTAATATCATAGGCTGACTGACCGTTTTCGCTCAGAATCGTTTTTCTTATAAAATGATATTATATCATTGAATTCAAATTAAACACCATTCACTACATTGAACCACTTGTAACCTACTGTACAGCAGATCAACATCCACTTACCCACCTTTTTTTTTTTACTTATGTATATAGAGCATATGCTCTGTTTTCAAGTTTATCCACAGAAATATATAGGTTATTGTTAGGTTATTACTTACTTATGAGATATATGTGAATTTGTTTTTTAATAATGCATTTGTATTTTATTATAGAGTAATAATGGAATGCATTTATTTGGGAATTTATGATATTCCTCATTCAAAAAAACTGAGGTTACATGGTAGTCCAAAAACCCGAGCATTAACTATGTAGATAATTGAACATGTCAATCCTTCAGTTTTCCAGCGTAATGAAGCTAATCGTTTGATGTGTGATGGTAAGTTATATTTTAAATATATTTTTATTGTTAGTTTGAATTGACATTAATCTTTTTTGCATTAAAAAAATTAATTTTACCTACCGTATCACTAATAGTAAAATAAATTACATATTTACATTAATAGTAATAATATCATAAAATAAACTTAGTAATATAGGCTGACACAGAACCGTATTTTGTAGGTATACAAAGATTTTTTACCATTAAATTAAAATTTAACACATCCATTAAATTGACTTCTATAGACACCTACTATACAGCGGAGCAGTAACTACTAGGCCACCTTTTTTATATTACAGTTGGATTTTTTTTTACCAATGCTGGTTAGGCAAATACATAATATTATAACGGGTGATCCATCTTTTCTACTTTGCCTCTTTTCAACCAATTATAATTCAATATATTATATAAAGAAGTTTTAAAAAATATTATTAATTATTTTAAAGTGAAATTTTTAATTTTACGTAATTTTAATGTGTTTTTCTTTTGTATAATTTATTCACAATTATTATAGGGTTATCTATTTTTTTTTGATCATGAATAGGGCTGAGGACTTCTAGTTTTTTCATATTTTTTTAGAAAGATCGTGGAAAAATTCTAGTGTATCACAAATGTATTTCATAACGCCAGGAGATCAAATTAAAAATTTTATTTTACATATTTTTGCATATTTTGTCATCTATGCATTTATATTTGAGTACCTATATTAGAAAAATTAAGAACATGTTTGGCAATTTTCGAAATAAGTTCTTAAATTAACTTAGACAAAAAAGAACAAAGTGGTAAATTTTCCATTTCAAAATTATATTTTTACTATCGGTTAGGTAATTTACTATCTGACCGATAAAATCGATAAAACCGAAACGCCTATAAGTAATGAATTTCAGTTGTCCATCATATTTCGTCGCGTACTCGTATTATTGTGCACACTGCGTGAAATATTTTCGTCGAGTAATTATTTTGTCTCTTTCAAATTTTTTTAGTAATATTATATAGACGAAGAAGTAGAATTTTCAAATACTTTTTAATGAACTAACCATATAATGTAATTTTTGCTTATTTTTATAAAATAAATATTATAATAAGAATAACTAATAAGATGAAATAATTTTTTAGAGCATATTTCTTGATTTTTAAGTGCATATTATTAGATTTTTAAGTGCTAGAAGTCTTCAGCCCTAATCATGACCTATCTTTGCCTATCATTACATACTTAACTCCTAATTTCATTAGTATTTATATAATAAAATAATATATTATGTTGAATTAAATTAGGTATAGGTATATATTTTATTAAGTAGTTTCTTACCTTTGTTCTAGTTTAAATCGGTGATCGACGATGGTAATGACAAATTACTACAATGGATCCGGTTATTCTGCAAATACAATATAAATTATAATAAAATACATATGAATATGTCTAAAAAATTGTATTAATAATTATAATGTGTCATTTTTAATTGTACGAAATTTTAATATGCTTTACTGATTATTGTATTTTTCACTATTCCTTTAATCAGTATTTATAATAAAATAATATATTATGTTTGATTGAATTTTAATATATTATAAGCATTTTCTTACCTTTGTTTAACTTCAAATCGATTATTTTATATCGAGCACTAACATGAGCTTACGACTAGTGACGAAAAATGAACACTGAATACTGAATTACCGATAGGTAGTGTGTACGAGTGGTGTAGAAGTATTATGTTCGATATCCCCCCACCGTGACCAGTCCCACCAATCGACAACGGACCACCCCGAACATAATGTCCACCAACGAACAAACGGGCCTACACAAACGACAAACGTACACAATCAAACAGAATACAATAGAGTGAAACGATTTTCTTATTTTATTTAAGTAAAAACTAATGACTGTAGATACTTGAAAATTTCACTGCATGTTTATGTTAGCATTTTCTATAAACGATAACATTTTGAAAATAATTTGACTCTTTTTGATCTGTTAACGGACAGTTTTCAATTTTTTTATGTTTCATTTTCTATAAAAATCAATAAAATTTTATTTGTTGAGTAAAAATGAGTGAAAATTTAATGCAAGTCTCCTGAGTTATTGTTAAAATAGTAGTTAAAAAATTTTAAAAATACATAGGCGCAATATTTATTTGTAAGCATTTAAAGTTCATATATTGACAAAGTTTATTACATTTAAAATTTAATAATTATAGTAATATCATAGGCTACTGACCGTTTTCGCTCGAAATCGTTTTTCTCATACAATATGATAGTATATCATTGAATTCAAATTTAACACCATTCATTACATTGAACCACTTGTACCCTACTGTACAGCAGAGTGACATGCACTTACCTACTTTTTTATAATTAAAATTCATAAAATATAAAATTTCGCATTATATACGATTTTTGTTTTATTTTTTAATCATCATATTATTATTTTTTTTAATTCGTATATACATATTTAATTGTGTATATATATATTTAACGTTTTCCGCCGTGTAGGAACTTACTATTTCCCTTCTGTAATACTTAAATTTTTATTAATACGTAATTGTATTTATTTTATACTCTGAGAGTAGCGATGAATGTATTGTATCATTGAGTATATAATGTATATATTATTATTATTATTATTATTATTATTATTATTACAATTATTATCTATTTATTTACAAAATACAAGAATATTACATAATATAGTGTAAAACGTATATACATACTCTATAATCTCATAGAAAATTGATCTAGTTAGTGCATTTGAAAGATCAAATAGAAAATTACCAGTAGTTATCGAAAGCGTCGACAAAAAAATCAAATATTGAAAAATCGATTTAATTCTTTTGGTGGTGGTACTCAAAAACTAATAAAGTAATAACCATAGAAACAAAATATTTTTATTAGCATTTTCCGTATATGGTAAAAATTTCGAAATATTTTGACTCTTTTTGAGCTAATAATAGCCTTTAGACATTTTTATTAACTATTGTTGTTAAAAATATTTAAATATAGGTACTTAATAGAAATAGGCTCAACAATTAAATGCAAGGTTCCTTATAAGTGGCTTCAATAGCAGTTGAAATATTAAAGCTACATACTACATAGTCATGATTATTTGATTACCGATTTGTATTTAAATTTCTAATGTTGATAAAATTCATCAAAAATAATAAATGTTTTAATTATTAATAAAGGATTCCAAACAAGTTTTTATACATTTATCAACAAAAAAAAGGTGGGTAAGCGGACAAAAAGTCTTTGCCGCCGAAGAGAAATATAGTTCGGAGAAATACAAAAACCTTTGATAAAACCGCCTACCACACAATGGTCGGCAAATCCGTGTCGTCCCTTAAATTAGTGCATGAGAACCAGCCACCTGAGTAGTTATCTCTCAAATCTCAATACCGATTTCTATGAGCGACAACTGGACTTCTATAACATTATCCACAAATGACTGCGAATCAGGTAAGTAATTCAATATAATATTTTATATTGATTGCAATTATTACATCATATGTGCTTTTTACATAAAATTATATTGAACGGTCTATTTGATCTAATTCTCGAATACACGATCTCGAGAGCCCTTCGAACACCTGGAGGAAGGTATAACGTAATTGGTTATACTTAAATTACTTTATTCGCCTTAATATCATCAAATATACTTGGTAATATCATAGGCTACTGACCGTTTTCGCTCGAAATCGTTTTTCTCATACAATATGATATTATATCATTGAATTCAAATTTAAAACCATTCATCACATTGAACCACTTGTAACCTACTGTACAGCAGAGTGACATACACTTACCCACTTTTTTATAGTTAAAATTCTTACAGTCTACATTATATCGTATTTGAATTTGTATACTTATCTTAAACAGTGTGTTATTAATATGCTCAGGTTTTTAATAGTAATATACTAACAATTTCCAACACGTACAATATTTTTTTTAAATCTTAATATTTATTACTAATTTGAAAAACATACAAAATTTCAAAAATTATTTGTATGATTGTGTTATATGGTAGCAGAATTAGTTCTGTATAATGTTTTCGGTATTTACGTACATTTTTAATACTTTTGTAGTTTGTATTAATTATTGTCAAAGTATGTTGACGTGAAAGTAATTATTGTATACCTAGTATATTTTTGCACTTTTTTTTTATATATTATTGTATTTAAGGCTTTTGCTCCCGATTGTATAGGTTGCCGTTCGATCGCAGTATAGTCAATTGCCTGAGCAATAAGTTTCTGGTCACAACCCAGTGTGCCATGTCGATTGCCAGCACTGGACATCTCACGTTGTCGAATGCTCCACTTATACTTGTATTATATATTCTTATTATGTTGCGATTTAACCGCAGAAACTTGAAGTTACGCGGCGCATAGGATAGGCAATTCGGGTACATTGTTTATTCGTTTATGACAATAATGTGTATATTATTTTGAGTTAGAAATTCAAAAAAACTTTTTTTTTAAATCTTGGATTTAAAAAAGTAACAAATGATTCATCATAAGTTTGTCCACCTTATCAAAAAAATAAAACATAATACTAAACAATTTTAGAACTAAAAATTCTAAATTGTAGCAAAAATCTTTTTTTGACAAGTTCAATATCTATATAATTTAATCAAATACGCACAAATACTAATATTTTCGGCGAGTTTACTATATTTTAAATTATATACTTTCCTGTATTTTTTCACTTTTGTGTCTTTATACACTATAAGTAGTCGAAATAATCCTACGATTTTAAACTTCAGTTACTTCTGGGAAAGTGAATCTAGTTGGTTCTTTGGGAGTCGAAAGTGAAAACTTCACAGTTGTTATCAAATATTCATTATATCATTATATTAAATGTTAACATTTTATATATTCTTATTGTGTTGTGATATAAGGTGCCTCGACACGGTAATTACTCAAGGGGCAACATTTAGACAATTTCTAATCTTGTCATAGCGTTTAAAAGTTAAAATATACTTACCTAGTTACAATGTTCTTACCCTCTGAATTTATAACAATACTATTTTTTTACAAACATTCAAAACTGGATATAATATCTTGCGCAGTCCTAAATCGTCTAACATACTGAATATACACCCATTCACCGTGACTAATTCAATACAGGCATCTATAATATCTTTCATAGATACCAAAACTTGTACATTTTGGTCTTGAAAAGTTAAACAGTCTTTGATGAGCTTGACTTTTCAAGTTGGTCTAAATATGGATAACATTCTTATTTTACTGAGTAAAAACTATTTCCCAATGCAAATTATAAATAAAGCAATAGAAATATAGAACATTTTTTCTACAAAATATAGGTAGATACTAGATACTTTTCAAACAATATTTTTTTAAAATTAAAACAGCCACCACCATCTAGGATGAAATAGACAAAGTATATTATAATATATAATTCGATAGTTAAAAGATGAAATTGAAGGTAGTATAGCCGTGTAGGTACCTACTTACGTATTATTGACTAGTGTATTACTAATAAAATGACTAATAAATGAACTTACTTTTACTTTACCAATGCAGTCTTTACATACAGATGTTTTACTGTTTATATGGTATGAAAAATACGCATACATTTTTGATTCTGATAATCGACCCGTTGCTCAGTTCTCGCGTTGTACTGACGTCTGAGTGCAACTGTATACTAAACACAATATACTAGAAACAATTCACAACACTAATAGAAAATTGAATGGCTCATGTCAACAACCAAAAATTAATAATTACTAGCTAGAAGTAGCCTGTGCTCAACATTACACTATTAGCACATTAATTGATTGGTTGATTTCTTGTTTTTGTATGATACTATGATAATATGGTATTTTTAGTGGTGGGCACTGCCAAATAACGACTATCAAATAATTGGATAGTGTTATTCGAATGTTCAATAAAAATAACGGTATTTAATCGTGCACTTTATCATTCGATAACTTATAATAAGAATAAACCACAGATATACAAACATATGTATGTTATATTTATTAAGGAGTAAAATGTAGGCAATTAAATGCACATATTGTGTCGGTCTCGCGAGGAACATGCATGTGTGTGATTGTGTAAATCGATATTGGTGCGAGTGAGCTATAATTACACACGCAGATAAAGATATTTACGTACACGCATGCACAAGTGCAGTGATTGTCTTCGATGACTATTATCGAAAAACTATTTTGATGAACAGAAATGCTTTTACAGGTAAAACTCTCACGCTTTCATTTACACTTTGGTTTTCTAGGAGTCTACCCACTGGAACTATTCAATTCTAATTACGCCCATGATGATAAAAAATATCAAGTTAAATGTATTCACAAATTTAAACACTTAAAATATACAATAGAAGAATACGAGGAACATATAAACAAGTTTGAATGCCCAAATAATTTTAGTAAAATTACGTTTGTATTACAGAAATAAGTAATATAAATATTTCAATACAATCGTCTCAACTTGGGGAGACATTAAAAACCTATACAATTAATAAATTAAACTTCCCGGTTATTGAGAACTTATCGTCCAATTATAAACACGTTATTATGGTGTATGATTTGACCTACGGATATATTCCAACAGTTTATTTACCGGAATTGGAAATTTTCTACCGTATAACATAATTGAAGGTAAAATTGATATAATATTTTTAGGTTACTGGAAATTGAACACTTAAGACCTACTAGTTATCGAAGAAGTGATTGGATTATTTCATAACATTCAAATACTGTGAAACGTATAATGTGTATTGCGGTCGACCAATAAAAAAAATATTCATTGATCGATAACACTAATAAGCAAATTGTTAAATAAAAATTTGTCAAAATCCAATTTAACGTATTTGTGTGGAAAATGTTTAAAAGTATAATATATAACTTAAGACCTAAAATATTATAATGAGGGGATTAGTCATGGGGACAAAAAAAATATTTTATCTCATATCATATGTATAATATAAAATGAATAAAAATTTTTATAAAATTAGTTTTTTTAAATATCAGTGTAACTGGTGAGGGGGGAGGGGCTTAGCCTTCCCGTATTAGTATTCAGCTTATCTATAATGTTTTACTTGTATATTGTATAAATAAAATAAAAAAAATAAACGACATGCCAGCAGACCCTTCTAAAAATATTAAAAATCTATTAATAAAAGCTATTCAATTAGTAATTTTTTTTAGTAGATTTTGGGAAACACGATGTATTACATCTTTATCGTTGGTGCATCTCAAAAATAATATTATAACAATGTTAACATAGTTACGTTATTTTCCGAAGTAAACATACACAATTTCTATTTCCCAACAATATCTTAATTAGAAATAGGAATACTATTTGCAAAAGGTTGTTTACAATGACGAATATCCATAATTTAAATGATATAAATGAATCGATAACAGAGAGTGTATTTCATAACACAACAGCTACAAATAACGATAATAAAAAAACGACCGGTCAGTAATATTAAGTAAAATTGATTATCAGTACGGTTTTTTAAAAAAAGAATCTCTAATTCCGACAGATTTATGTATTGCTTGTAACAATTTATTCATGATTCTGAAATATTGGGTTTCAGGTTCCCTTTTTTTACTATCATAAATTGTAGCTATCGTGTTAAAAAATACACTTTTTTCTATTCATTTATATTTCATTCTTTTATTTATTACCAATTTCTCAATTTTAGTATTTGGATTAAATAGTGTGTCCTTTACTTCAGGGTTAATACTTAACTGTTCGGTGAGTACATCTGCGCCCTCTTCGTCACTTTCATCAAGTTGGGAATCTATGTTTCTCGTGCATTCTGCCAGAAGTATTTCGATTTTTCTATAAATGACTACGCGCATTTATATAATTCATCAAAGTCTAACGCGGCCACTGTTATGTCTGGTGGGGTTGACATAATGATAATTGTTTAGACGACGACGTCGTCACACACTGTAATCACGGTTTGATAGGGCTTCCGAGTTCCGATAGTCGCCGTGACACATACTCTCTCTCGCAACTTTTCTGTACCGCGTAGTTGTGTGCCGCGAACAACGGACGCGACCAAGTCCGCGATCAAAATACTACCGCGAACGAATACCGAATGTACCGAATACCGACCTAATAGTAGATCCATTTTTTGACCGTGGCACCGAGTACCAGAACTTTGTGTAGTGCGTTACCGACACCATCACCCCGTGGAACACTTCACCGTCTTGTTCAACAAGCCTGTTCAGCGTCCAAAACCAGCAGTCGCCATCACGGTTTTATATACAATTTTATTATTTTATACATATTTATATTTTCCTATGTTTTGTTTTATCTTATTATTGTTAGTAATAATTTAGTGTTAGTTATTTATTATAATTTCCACTTGCTGGCCAGCACTATTTTTCTGTGCCCCCATACCATTTACGTAACTGATTTTGTTAATAGTAGTCCGTCGATTCATATCACGGCAAACTTAAGTACCGGTGTTATTTGATTTCGTTAAAAACCTATAGCGAACCTTTTGTACAGTCCACTTATACCAAACAATCAAACATTTGGTCCTTCGGGCCGGATATTATTATATTCTAAGTGATTACCACTTACCGTTAAAATTTGAAAAAAAAACATTAATAATTAGTATAATACTATAATATAAAGTTATACAGATTATTTGAGAAATAATATAGGCATTTGTGTTATTAAATTATTACGTAACACGATAACCAATTACAAAAAAAATCTGTGTGAACCGAACTGCGGATGGACTTTGACCCGATGATAATGATTAAAAATATTTACAAACATACATGCCATTATAATTAGTGATCGCAATTAATATAAGGTCAAGTTCATAAGCAATATTATAGTAACGTAAGTAGGCCATTGTGTGTAATAATATATTCGGTACCGTAAATAAACCGTATACACCGTGAGTAAAAAAAAAAAAAAAAAAAAAAAGGGTTTTCGGTGTAATCTATCACTGTAGATCTAAACCATATAAACCAAACTAATTTGCTACCATGGGTATTTATGAAGAGGCGAAGATTCGTCTTAATGACATTCAAAACCGAATAAATAGGATACGTGCAGCTGGAGTTGCATTAGAAAATGAACCGACCAATAAGACTTCATTAACAAAGTTCCGAATGATGTATGCTACCGTCCAACGTTTGCAAGAGGAGTTCGAAGTTCAAATGTCAATTATTATCAAGCAACTCGGAAAACCTGAAAAAGAGCAAAAACCGGAAGACAAAGTGTGCTCACCCGATGAGCTTCGTGAAAAATTCGAAGAGGCATATTTTAGTATCATGATCGTGGCCGACGAACACATACCTGCAAAGCAACTTTTAGGGCAAAATGCAGATGAAACATTTATTGAATTGAATGGCTCAAGGAAGAATACAACTAACTTTATACCTTTGGAAAAATTATCCATCCCACGTTTCACGACCCTAAGCAATATATGGGTTTTCGTAATACGTTTGATACGGTCGTAAATGATAATTTATTTCTTCAACCGGTTGTTAAGTTCACTTATTTAAAATCGTATTTAGAGGGTGAACCGCTGAATCTGATTAACAACTTAATGCTCAGTAACGACAATTACTTTTTAGCATTGAAAATACTGAATAATCGCTATTCAAATCGTCGTGTAATTGCAGAGAGTTATTTCAAGCAACTCTGGGAGATGAAAAAGGCAGTATTCAATGATGAAAAGTCTATTAGACAAATGTTAAACCATATATCAGAGTCAACCGGTGCATTAAAAAATTTAAATTATGCTACGGATCTATGGGATCCGATATTACTACATCTGTTTCAACAAAAATTGGATGGACAACTACGAGCACAGTGGGAACTGCTTGTAGACACCAATGAGGATCCAAGCGTTACCGAATTTTTAACTTTCCTAACTAAGTTCTGTAATGCAGCATTAGCAGGAAGTCAATCTGAAGGAGGGCGGGAAAAGTCAAAAACCACATCCCAAACCAAGACTACTGCGTTGCATACAGTTCAATCAAATCAAAAACCGACTACGACAATGCGAAAAGTAAAGTACGAAAAAGGAAGTAACTATTCGTGCCAGGTGTGCCAGTCGAGACCTGGACACTTGCTGATTGCGTGCCCAGTCTTTAAAGAAAAAACACCTAAGGACCGACATCAAATCATAAAAGAGCTGAACCGCTGTTACTTATGTTTTAGTGAACATAGAATTGCTCAATGTAGTAATACTAGGGTGTGTTCAGAATGTGGTGGACGCCACCATTCGTTGTTACATTTAAGAACCACGGAGAGTGAAGAGCAACCGGTGACCGCAAACACGACTATGCTTTCAGCTGCTAATGAGAAACCTGGCCGCTGCCGTGTGCTTTTGTCGACCGTAGCTATTCTTGTTCAAGATGTTAATGGTGATTACCAAGAGTTTCGAGCGTTGTTAGACGGTGCCAGTGAAAGTAGTTATATGACGGAAGTTTGTGGAAGGAAACTAGGTTTAGCACGACAGAAATGTAATTTAGTGGTTCGAGGAATGTCTGACGTGCAGGTAGCATCTATTAAGTCTCACGTCAATTTAAACCTGCGCCCCTTAAGAAGCAGTACTCCTGAAATAAACATCAATGCCTATGTAGTTCCTCGGATAACAGGGTTATTACCATCAAGACGCGTATGGAAGGCCGAATGGCAACATCTAAAGGGACTTGAGTTGGCAGATCCCAGGTACGACGAGCCAATGCCAGTAGACATTTTACTCGGCGCTGATGTCGTTCCCTATGTTACTCGAAGTGGTCGTAGAGAAGGTACAGGGACGGAGCCGGTTGGGCTTGAAACTGTGTTTGGATGGACACTTATGGGAAACACTGGAGCTATAACCATGGAGACAGCCAACACATTCGTAACTGCATTGGAGGAGATTGATTCAACACTACGTCGTTTTTGGGACCTGGAGGAACTACCAAAAATCCAGCATCAGACCCCCGAAAACATAAAATGCGAGGAGTTATACACCGCCACAACTACAAGAAAACCAGATGGTCGATACGTGGTGCATCTTCCATTCATACAAAACCCACCACATCTAGGAGAGTCCCGAGCGATGGCCACGCAGCGGTTATACAAACTCGAAATCCGACTAGAGAAGTCTGAAGAACTCCGTCAGCAATATAATGTAGCCATGCGAGACTATCTCGATGCAGGTCATATGAAACCAGTTGACTCAACTGAGACTATGACTTCACACTCCTACTATACTCCACACCATGTAGTACTTAAGCCCGAGAGTTTAACTACCAAAGTACGGGTGGTGTATGATGCGTCTGCAGTTACTTCCAATGGAAAATCTTTAAACGATTGTCTATTTCCTGGACCCAAACTTCAGCAAGACTTATCGGGGATTTTAGTACGATTCCGATTACATTCCATAGTTTTCACTGCAGATATAAGGCAAATGTTTCGCCAAATCGCTATCACCGGCGAACACCATGCATATCAGCGACTTCTATATCGTTTTCAGCCTACAGATCCAGTGCAAGTGTTTGAAATGACAACCGTAACTTTTGGACAGCGTTCCTCGCCCTTTTTGGCCATTCGAACCCTCCACCAATTGGCTGCGGATGAAGCCGCAACCCATCCAGAAGTTCAAAAAGTAATACATACCGATCTTTACGTGGATGATGTAGCAACTGGAACGAAATGTGAAGAATCGGCTCTTCAACTGCAGCAAGATTTAATTAACGTGTTCAAGCGAGGAGGCTTTGATCTACGAAAATGGTCCAGCAATTCCATTGCTCTGCTTGAATCTGTACCACCCGAACACCGACAAACCGAGGCAGTGACCTTTGATGAGCCAACATCAGACTATACAAAAGTACTTGGGTTAAAGTGGGAACCCAAAAATGACACGATAGCTTACCAGTATCAACCTAACCCGGTGAGGTATAGTAAACGAGCGATTTTGTCCGAGATTGCTCGCATCTATGACCCGATAGGTCTTTTGACGCCGGTAATAACCAACCTAAAACGGTTAATGAAGTATTTATGGGCACTAAGAATTGGTTGGGATGATGATCTGCCAGTAGTGGCCAAGGATGCTTGGACAAGATATCACGATGAGTTGCCTTTTATTGCTTCAGTATGTGTAGCCCGGCGGATTACCGTCGAGGATGCTAACTACGAACTCCATGGATTTTGCGATAGTTCGGAGAGTGCCTACGCCGCCGCTGCTTACCTTCTAGCACGCACATCTAACGGTCAGATCCAAGTTCACTTATTAATGGGAAAATCAAAAGTGTCTCCGGAGAAGAAACTGTCGATTCCTCGACTTGAACTTTGTGGGGCACTACTATTAGCACGTACGATCGATTATCTCCGTTCTAACCTGAAGTCATTACCGATTAACCAGTACTATGCTTGGACCGACTCTATGGTGACTCTTGCCTGGATCAATACACCATCAGCTAATCTTAAAACTTTTGTTGGTAATCGGGTTGCGAAAATCCAAGGACTTACTTCACAAAAGATATGGAGGTACGTTCCATCGGCACAGAACCCCGTAGATTGCGCATCACGTGGTCTTACACCCAGCGAAATTGTTGACCATCCTCTGTGGTGGAATGGTCCGACATTTCTTCGACAACCATTGGACACTTGGCCACAACAGGCAAAAATGTCAGATGCAGATCGTGTCGAAAATCATTCTGAAGAAAAGTTGATTACCTTACTAGCAACTGCTACACCTACACAATTAGGCGAAAATTGTGTGATTCTTTACGCGTCATCCGAACTTTCTAAGGTTCTCCGTTTGGCAGCTTATTGGTTGCGACTACGTCAACGATTGGGTAGGCCGCCCAGGGTGCAATACCAAACCAATCGCCCAAGCGCGCAAGAAACGAGAGATGCGTTACAGGCGTTAATACGATGGGTCCAGCATATACACTTCGCTGAAGACTGGAACTGTCTTAGGCAAAACCGACCGTGTACACCCAAACTTCGCATGCTTGGTGCATACTTGGATCTCGACAATGATCTCATCCGCGTTGGAGGACGTTTGAAGAACTCTGACTTGCCTTATGATGCAAAACACCCGATACTACTCCCAAAACAATCGCAATTAACCATTTTATTGATCGACAATGTACATAGTCTTCATTGTCATCCCGGACCACAAACGACGCAGAATATTCTACACCAGGATTATTGGATCTTATCGGCTCGTAGCGTCATACGTAAACGACTACACCAGTGCATCCCTTGTTTTCAGGCGAAGCCAAAACCCATGAACCCTATGATGGGAACGTTGCCTCGAGCTCGTGTTGCAAGTATCAAAGCGTTTGCACAGGTAGGAGTTGACTTTGCAGGCCCTTTTTGGGTAAAGGCCGCTTTGTTACGACGAATTCAAGCCACAAAAGGTTACCTGTGTATATTTGTCTGTATGGCAACTCGAGCAGTTCATCTCGAACTTGTAAGCGATCTAACCACGTGCCTGTTTCTATCAGCCCTTAATAGATTCATTAGTCGACGTGGTCGCTGTGAAGCTATATATAGTGACTGCGGCACTAATTTTGTGGGTGCGAAAAACTACTTGGAGGCAATACAGAAATTGATTAAGTCCGACGAAGTAGAGAGAGGTCTTGCGACCCACCAGATAAGATGGCATTTGAATCCACCCGCTGCTCCACATATGGGTGGTCTATGGGAGGCAGCAGTAAGATCCGCTAAGACCCTCTTACATCGAACGATCAAAGAACAAATTCTGACCTACGAAGAGTTGAACACCATCTTTCACCGAATTGAGGCAATATTAAACTCACGTCCATTAGGTTCCATGTCATCAGATCCTAACGACCTACAACCACTAACCGCTGGACATTTTTTAACGTTAGAACCAATCGTTACCATACCGACGCCAGATACAATTAAAACCTTACCAAAGCTGGGACTTCACCAACGCTGGAAACTAGTCCAACAACTGCAACAACATTTTTGGGAACGTTGGCAGCAGGAATACTTGCATACAATTCAAACCAAATCCAAATGGAACAAAATTGAAACCAACCTGGCTCTAGGGGACCTTGTAATTATTAAGGAACCAACTCCACCCCTCACATGGAAAACGGCTCGAGTGGTAGAAGTCTTTCCAGGAGAGGACAAAATAGTTCGAGTCGCCAACGTCCGGACCGCAGAGGGAAAAATTGTAAAACGTCCAGCGGTGAAACTGTGTCGCTTGCCATTAACTTTTGAAGGTAACTAGGTACCTTCAACGGGGGCAGTATGTTTAGACGACGACGTCGTCACACACTGTAATCACGGTTTGATAGGGCTTCCGAGTTCCGATAGTCGCCGTGACACATACTCTCTCTCGCAACTTTTCTGTACCGCGTAGTTGTGTGCCGCGAACAACGGACGCGACCAAGTCCGCGATCAAAATACTACCGCGAACGAATACCGAATGTACCGAATACCGACCTAATAGTAGATCCATTTTTTGACCGTGGCACCGAGTACCAGAACTTTGTGTAGTGCGTTACCGACACCATCACCCCGTGGAACACTTCACCGTCTTGTTCAACAAGCCTGTTCAGCGTCCAAAACCAGCAGTCGCCATCACGGTTTTATATACAATTTTATTATTTTATACATATTTATATTTTCCTATGTTTTGTTTTATCTTATTATTGTTAGTAATAATTTAGTGTTAGTTATTTATTATAATTTCCACTTGCTGGCCAGCACTATTTTTCTGTGCCCCCATACCATTTACGTAACTGATTTTGTTAATAGTAGTCCGTCGATTCATATCACGGCAAACTTAAGTACCGGTGTTATTTGATTTCGTTAAAAACCTATAGCGAACCTTTTGTACAGTCCACTTATACCAAACAATCAAACAGATAATCATTGCAATTCCAACTAGTTTATTCATTTTTATGATTATAAAACAAATACTGAACAATACGTTTAGAGCAGATATGAATTAAATATTTATAACACATAAGGAGAGCACGGATTTCTATACAATTGCATATTTTTTCCTTTTAATATTTTTGGATTTTTGTAAGTTATCTCCAGGAATCATCATCATTTAAAACTAATGGTGTCTTTTTTTTTTGTATAGTTAAATGTTTATGCTTATTTTGGCAAAATCCAAAATGCATTGCATATTGAAAAATGTATGTTCTATGACGATAATGCTAACTCTAAAAACTTATATTATATTAACAATACTTATGTTTATAATATTATTTTAATAATAGTAAAACTCTAAAAAAACAACAAAATAAGTTAATCGTTCGGTATTTCTATGAGGATATTTTTTGGTAAACATTTTTTTATATATAGTTTAAGGTTTTGAACAAAAGTCCCACCATATTTTTCACATAAAATCGAATAAAACTCTTTAGTTTTATGCTTTTTGATAAAACTATTAGATTATTTGTTACATGTAGTGCCAATTAGGTACTTAATCATATTTGTTAAAAAGGAGTGGTGCTTTAAATCTACCATTAACTTTTTGTTTTAAAATGTCTTTAATGTCTTCTAATATTAATTCTTTTGTCTCTATCATTTTAAAAATCAATTGAACACATATGCCATACAAGAACTTATTGCGGTTCCAGCATCAATCACTATATTTTGTGATTTAGATTGATTCCTACACAAAGCACATAGGACTCCATATATATTAGTTTTTGGTTTTGAAACTACTTTATTAGATTTTGTGCCAAAACATCTAATACCATCAATTATTTTATAATCATTTTCATCTGTCGATGTAAAGTAATCAACGTCAGACGAAATAACATAATATTATATTTGCCTACCCACAATATTAATTTAATAAGTAAGTCAAATGAAATCTATTTAAAGCATAAACAATTTGTAGTTTAATAATAGGTTAGGTTAGGTTATATTATTCTAAAAGAAAGTCAGAATGAAATATGATTTATTCTTACCAGAATTTTCTCTTCGTCACTTAGGGAACGATTGACAAATAAACAAATGTCATTAGTAAAGACCGGATTTATATGTTTTTACATATCGTTTCTAGGTCTATGCAGGGTAGAAAATGTGGACGATTCGTTCAATTCCGAATGCGTAGAAAAAATTTCTTTTTGCATATTTGAGAATATTTCATGGGTTAGAGAATATTTAACCCATTTAGCATATTTCGGAATATTTCGTAAATTGTGAGAAAAAATTTGTATTTATTTTGAATTTTAATATTACCCCACTGTGCAATACCATGTTTCATTAATGATAAAACAATATTCTACTGTAACATGCAATATTACAAAATGTGTTGACTATTTGTAAAAATTACATCGCCTTAACTGCTAATAATCAGTTACTGTTGACCTGATAATGACATAAAATAAATATCATATACAAATATTTTTAAAACATTAATAGAAACCTTCTACACAATATGTCAATGTAATGTTGTATAGGAATTACACAGTCACAAACCTAAAATGTTATAAGAATACGTTTGTTTTACATTGAAAATCAACATTGCACTTTTGTTATAATGTGACTCTTATTTATCTTTTTTTTTTTTGTAGCATTACATCAATGTTTGAAATAACATTACATAGGTATTTATCATTCAATATCACATAGGTACATTTCAATATGATAGGTATTTATAATCCTTAAATATTTTTTTTAATTCATGTTACAATTATTATATTAATTTGTTAAATGAATAAAACATAGATAAAGTAAATACATAATAATATATTTTAAATAAGAATTAAGAATACAAATACAATTTATAAATATAAGATACAATAGAATATTATAGGTAATAATTAATCAATAGGTAGATAATGTATGACATAAAGTTGTAACAATAGCTTTGTTACCTGTAATACAAATACAAATACATTTATACTTAATATCATTAATATCAACTTCAAATTCATTAGACAAAAGTTGTGTGTCAATTATATATGAATCTATGATGCTAGAATCAATTGGCCTCATAAAAAAAGGTGTTTAACTTAAACAATTTTGTGCAATTAATTTAACTTCACTGCAATCCTGGTCTGATTTGCTTCGTTTAAAAATATGAGTAATTTTTACCAGTAAATTATTTTTCAACATAACATATTTATCACTCACATTAATCTGTGTTTTAATACAATTGTACCAAAATACAAGAGAAAAGATCTTAATTCAGTGGCTTTCTAATACTCAATATCCTCAATTTTTCTTGGTAAGCGACTAAACTCGTGTGGAACATAGATTCTTAAATTTATTAAATCTTCTAAAATTTTTATACAGTTATCGTTAGTTAATCGGATATCTTTTTTTCCTTTAACCCAATACTCAATTAGACGTTTAACAACACCTAAGCAAACATTGTGCATGTAGTCCAAACATACTACATCTGTGATGTTTATTGGCAACTGTTCTAACAGACTATATCCCTTATGATGATCCTCATCACTTTTGTTACGAAATGAATCGTTTGTTCGAAGTGATGAGTCAACATCTAAGAAGACTATTCGATTTTTTATATAGGTGCCTTCCTGAACACATGAAGTACATCCAAAATAAGCATTATGCCCCTTAACATTCAACAGAAATGCTTTAGCAGGCGCATCACACACTATATGTCCTATTTCAAATTTGATATCAATGCAATTAATTTTCATACCTGTATCTAACAATGATGAAATATCAACAATAAATGGATGGAAATGTATTATAATAAATGTATTCAAATTCTGTTGCCATTTTTTCAGTAGAATTTTTGTAAGAATATATATAGCCTCAGATTCTAGAGCTTTTTGTCTGTGCTTTTACTATATTATAATTTTTATAAATAATTTTATATACATTTAATTTCCTTTATAGAAATTATTAAAGAATGTAGTAAGACACTTATGACTGATTCAGAATTTGAAAAATATGTTTCTGATTGGTTCAGATACGCAAACTCAAGAAATAGTAGAGCCCAACACGACAAAATCAAAAAATAGTATTTATGTTTATACATTTTTTATTATGTTCTTGACTTTTTAATAACTTATACTAAGTAAGGTATTTTTTACAGTATGACATTAAGTACTTAAAAATTACACTATTTTTTTTTTATTTAATTATGATTGATTTAAGACAAAGAAGTCCAGTATGGAGCAATCTGCTTATTATTTTTATTTGTTTTTATTTACCAATATAATAAATATTCATTGATCGATATACTAAAAAGCAAATTGTTAGATAAAAAAGTGCCAAAATGCAATTTAACGTATTTGTGTGGAAAATGTAAAAAGTATATTATATAACTTAAATAATAATGAAAATGCATTTGAAATAAATAACATACATAAATATTCATTGTTAAACTAGTGATTGACAAATTTTGTTTATTTTTTTTAGTTAATCAAAAACGAATGACATTAGATACTACATACTTGTACCTAATGTGTATAGGATAACAATTTTCCATACAAGATACGATTTTCAAAATATTTTGACTTTTTTTGATTTACTTTAATTTAAATGATATAAATGAATAGAAAAAAGTGTATTTTTTTAACACGATAGCTACAAATAATGATAGTAAAAAAACGACCAGTCAGTATCAAGTAAAATTGATTATCAGGACGGTTTTTTATAAACGAATCTCTAAATCCGATAGATTTATGTATTGCCAGTGACAATTTATTTATGATATTCTGATATACTGGGTTTTTAACACATCCATTACAGCAGAGGTTGGAAACATTTTCTAACAACTGAGCTACAATAAAAATTTTAAATACCTTGTGATCGAACACTATTTGTATATTATTTTATTATTACGAAAATTGCGTTTTTCTTCTGCTAATGAATACTTTACTTTGAATATAAATCGTAAAAGTGTGGTTTAGTCTTAAACTTTATGATTGTGCACCTGATCACCGGATATTGGTATAATATTGGCCGTACATGTTTTTGCCCAAAATTTACCCAATTATCTTTTTACCCAAACTCATTAAAGAGAGTTATTTGATTTTTATCCATAGAAATATTATTCACAGTAAACGAAAAAACAGTTTAGTTACAAATGACCACTAGGCACTAATGTCATGGTTTAAAAAACAACAACGAAATACTGTCTACTTATATAGGAAACTCCAGATTATAAATTAATCTATAAGCGTAACATTGACAAATAATTTGATTTTTATTATTCTACTATTTTTTTTATATGTTTTACACTTATATTATATTTAAACTCGATTTTCTATGTTTTGCACCTATCTACCTATGATTTTGGACAGTAATTTTCATTAATATACTATTCTTTTTTTATTAAATTCTAAAAGAATAAGTAACATTCTGAATAAAAAAAAAATACAGTGCAGGTAATCAAAATAATATTTCTTTGGGTGAAAACCAAATCACTCTTTTTTGAGTTTGGCTAAAAAATATCATTTGGCTGAAAACCAAAAAATCGATTTTGGGCTAAAACAGTTCCGCCTAATTAATTTTAATACGATCGATATTATAGATCGTAGACATTCTTCTAAAGATCAACCAATCAATAGTGACCCCCACACATTACACTTTGACCTATTTTATAGTAGACCAGTACCCTCGATCTTTTATATACCTAATTAATAGTGTTGAGTATTCTTCTCATTTTATTTATTGTATATTAATTTATATACATTGATTTAAAAAAAAATTAATCAACTTTGCCCACCTAACACAAATGAAAATACTTAGTTCACAAAATACAGTTCTATTAAACTAAGCGTAATACGATCCACCAATATATTACCACCACTTACAAACATTAAATCGTTCAATTACAGTATTTTAATATAAACATTTTATGTACACTGAGTATTTCAATTTCAATTAAATACATCATAAAATATTTTAATGCTTATCTAGGTAGCCAGTTAAAAATTGTACAGTACCTACCTAGCAATACAATATAACTAATTTAACGTCATTATTCATAATTGTTCACTTTCATATCATATCATATTATAGGTACTTTACCACTTGTAGCCTGTAGGTATACATTGTTTGTAACGACGGCAATACTTGGACGATGCTTATTTATGACTTATGTATGACTTATGTATAACTATTATTCACATACATACAAGATAGAATTTACAATAAGTACGCAATGTTCCATTTGTACACATTCGACAACACTAAAAACTTACAGAGCGCAATGTCTTGCCAGAAGTTTTTATATAGCGTTCAGACTTGACAATTTTGAACTCTAAGATCAAAAACATACCAAATAATAAATCATAAAACTAATGGTATAAACTATAAAGTATATTAATAATGCATGAATGAAGTAGGTGCCTACTTACATAAATATTATATCTGTGTGTGAATTGTAAATTAACCATTTTAACACCAAGTTTTCACTCTTGTTCAAGTAAATACATTTTAAGTAACGACTCCTTGTACCTATTGAGTTATATACAGTAGTCTAGGTATACCTATACAATAGTTAAAAGTGGACATTCGACGCAAATACAACATAAATAATAATTTGGCGTTGGTAGGTAGATACATTTTTATTTCATATTAGGTACCTTAGCTATATTTTCATGATATATTAATAATTTAAACTGATCCTATGAATATAAAAATTATAAAAAATTAAGTCGAAAAATTGTACATAATCGTCATTATAGACCAATAATAATCTTTGTAGGTACCAGTAAATATACTATGTGTGTGTATTATATGAAATGTGTATATAAGATTGTGGGTTTGTACTCTGCGGTTCGGTATTAGCATATATAGGTACTACCTACGCGATGCGCGAGTGCTCTCGTAATATTACAGTAAATTTCATTTATTGTTTTACATAATGACTGAAAAAAAAGAAAATACCCATGTCATGCAGAAAAACGCAAATTAAAAAGGTGGGTAAGTTGGTGTCGCTTTACTGTAGGTATAGTAGGTAACAAGTGGGTCACTGACTCACTGTAATGGATGGTGTTAAATTTGAATTCAATGATATTATATCAATGTATAAGAAAAAGGATTCTGAGCGAAGGCGGTAAGTCAGCCTATAATATTACTAAGTATATTTGATGATATTATTGTGAATAAAGTAATTTATATAATATAACCTTTTTACGTGGAACACCTTATTCTACATTTTCAATTCTTAATAAGATGAATAATTTATAAATTTTAAACTACAAAATAATTTTTAATTTTGTCAAAATTCGAAATTTAAACGCTTATAAAAAAAATTGGGCATATGTATTTTTAATATTTTTCAACTACTATTGTAACAATATATCAGGAGCAGAGGCGGAACTAGGGGGGGGGGGAAGCAGGGGATTGATCCCCGGGCGTAAAATTTTAGTGGGCGTAATTTTTTTGTAGGTATTTATACCCCTTGTAGGTATTTTTTGGTTTTAGAAGTTAAGAAAATATTTTTATTTCACATAATAATGAAAAACAAAAATAAAATCATTCATGGTGTAAAATAATTAATCGTCATTTTATTATTAGATCACGCAGCTGCGCGATCGGCGTACGTCGACGGTCGACAGTACATATAGATTGTAGAGACAGACTAATAATACAAATTAAATATAAACGTATATTATCATAATAAATATAAATATAATAATTAATATGAACGTTATTGTCGACGCACGGTGGTCGGCGACGACGCGGACAAAAATAGTACAAAATGAATTACTACAGACCACAGTGATAAATTCTGCCATTTGCCATTTGAAAGCGCGGCTTAGCGCACGGAATAGCCAGTTAGTAGGTATAGACAATCGACATCATTTTAGTTAAAGGTAAGATTATGAATAGATTCGTATAAGTATAAGTAATAAACTAATAAGGATATACAATATACCTACTATTATTATTAAGATTCTGAGTGAAAGTGTCAAACTAGGGATTTATTGATGCTGTGTTGTCGTTAAAATGTCTGATACCTACACAATAACTTTTATAAGATTATCAATCAACGCACGATATAATATTATATCTGTTTATTAAAAATTATGTTAATATTTTATAATATTATTATACATATATTATAATATTTACCAAGATGGTTATACATTAATTGTTTATGTTTAAAAAAAAAGATTTTCTTTTTCTATTTTTATTATAAATTGTTAAATTGTTTAAATTAATTACATTTTTTATTGGCCTAAAATCTAAATTTGTGTACCTTTATCAGAATAAATGAATTTATATTTCACCATAAAGATCTATTATCAATATTGAGGCACACACAACCAAACAGCAAAAGTGTTTTTATATAGGACAAGGTACCTATTCAAGTTTGATTATAATTCAACATTTTTTTTCTTATAAAATCACTCTAAGGAAAATAATAAACTCACTTTTTTTTTTTATATATAATTTCTTGCCTTTTCTATAAAGCATTATAAAACGATTATTTTTGTAGTTTAAGTTTTTATTGGTGCTATGAGCCTCAGTTTATAAAGTATTGTAAATTGTAAAATATTGAATAATTAACTACATTTACGAATTAAGGTAATATGTAGTTAATTATTCAATATTTTATAATTTTAATTATATTACAGTACCTAGTCAATATAATATTAATTATAGTAATTCAACAATTTATAATTTTCAATGATACCAATATATTTTTCGAGCTTCACTCAGAACCTAAAACTGATTTTATTAAATTTTATACATTTAAGGACGAAAATGTCAAAGCGACCTCCAGGTTCGTTTTTTGCGATAGAAAGAAGAAGATAGAAGCTGAAAAGATACAATTAGCAAAACAGTGGGAAAAAACGCAGAAAAACTGGTTTTAAGTGTGAAACTGTGGACAAGTCTGACGATTCTTTAGATGTTGATGTCAATGAAGTAAATATTGAACACATGAAAATGAAAATACAATTATAAAAGAACCATTACCATTGACAAGTTGTAATAGCAATTTAAATGAAAAATTACAAATGACGATTCTTTGGATGTTAAGATAAATGAAAAAATATAACTGCCAATGACTTAGAACTCATAACATTTAATGTAAGTGAGAATTGTCATCAAGTTAATAATGAGAATAGTTTTTGAGGTATCTTTAGAAGCTCAAAATAAGTATGAACATTTAAAGCCACACATTTTCCTGAAATTTTATTTGACAATCCTCGTTCTTGGTCTCCTATTAATGATAAACTGCGTTGTATACTTATTCTTCATGGACCAAATCGAGGGATGACAGCACCTAAACCATTCAAAAATCATTGGTTTTTTAAACAAATGAATAACGGTGAAAAGTGTGACAGAACGTGGATGATGTATTCTGAACCTAATGAGGCGATTTTTGTTTTTGTTGTATTTTATTTGGAACCAAATCAAGTGCATTAACAGATTCTAAACAAGGTTTTACAAATTGGAAAAAAATGGAACGTTTAAGGGAACATGAAAATTCTTCAGACCACGTTAAAAACTTCTTGAATGGAAAATGTTTGAAAAAAAATTAAAAATGGTGGAGCTATTGATGACTGCTTACAAAATCAAATAAAATCGCAAGAAGCTAAATGGAGACACATTTTAAAAGCAATATTAAATGCAATATTGTACTGTGCCAACAATAATTTAGGATTAAGGGGACATTCAGACGTACCTGGGAGTCCATCCGCAGGTCACTTTCTTAATTTGTTAAGTTTGATAAGTAAATATGATCCAATATTAAAGGAACACATTGAATCACATAAGAAAGGTTCTATAAATTACTTTTCTCGTCAAATACAAGATGAGTTTATAGCTTTGTTCAAAAAAGTTCGAAATGAAATTATACATCAAATTAAATCTGCTAAATATTATACATAATGTTTGATTGCACACCAGATGTATCTAGAACAGAGCAAATGAGTCAAGTTATAAGATATGTTCGTGTCACTGGTAGTCAAGTATTTGTAGAAGAAAGTTTCTTAGGCTTTATAGAATCTCATGAAAAAACTGGTAATGGTTTGACTACTGAATATTACATCAGATATCTCTAGATGGTTTGGATATTCAAATTGTAGGGGCCAAGCATATGACAACGGATCAAATATGGCAGGGAAGTACAATGGGGTTCAAGCAAAAATTTTAGAAAAAAATCAATTTGCAACATTATACCTTGTACCTTACGTTGGGAAGTATTGATGAAATCATTGAAAGTAACTCTTAAACCCTTTTCAGATACTAGATGGTCCTCTAAAGCGGCTGCGGTAAAGGCCCTTTATAAATCAATTACCTGATGTGAAATGTGCTTTGATTAATATTATTGAAAATGGAAATCTTGAATCAAAACCAATTGCAAAAATTTACTTAATTTAGTGGATCATGAATTTATTTGTCTATTAACGGTTTGGAATTCTATACTATCAAGTATTGATTGTGTAAATGTATTTCTTCAAAAAAAAAACATTACAGTATGTCAAGCAGCAAAAATGATTCATGGATTAATAATAGAAATAACTGACTTAAGAAATAATAGAATTCAAGTATTATTCCAAGATGCTGAACAAATAAGTGTAAAAATGAATATTTCCCCTTCATTTCCAGAAAAAAGGAAAAAAAGAGCAAAAGAATGGTTTGATGAATCTGCTGATGAATGGAACGTTTCTGCTAAAAATAATTGTATAATTAATTTGAAAAACGTCTGTGATTTTTTGCTTTCTCACCTCGGCTGGAGATTTGAAACATTGAATAATGTATCCTTAGATTTTAGTTTTCTGACTGGATCTGAACTATTCGAAAAGAAAACGGACCAATTAGTCAAAGCAGCAGCGGATTTAGCCTTAAAATATAATAAAGACTTAAATGCTTCAGAACTAACCGAAGAAATTATACATTTTAAGCATCATGCCATAAGTGCATTGCCCAGTATCAAAAATACAACACCATTAGAACTATTAGAATTTATTTTTGAGTATTCTATGGCTAATATTTTCCCAAATATTTGCATAGCGCTTCGGCTTTATTTAACATTGCCATGCACAACAGCCCACGTGAACGGAGTTTCAGCAAACTGAAACTAATCAAAACTTATTTACGCTCCACAGTAAATCAAACTAAACTAACTAATCTTGCGTTATTATCTATAGAAAAAGAAAAATCAAACTCCATAGATTTCGATTCAGTTATAAACGACTTCGCTGAAGTAAAAGCCAGAAGAATAAAGCTTTAAATTTATTCAAGTGTGTAAAGAAAGAGGCAGATTTGTAAATTAAAAATGTTTTAATAAAAAAGTTCTTTCATATTGAATTAAACAAGTTTTTATTAATAATTTTAATAGTTAGAAAAGATAGAGACACTCTTTCGTATACTTTAGTAGTAGTGTAAAAATCAGAATAACTCTTATTTAGTTCAATTATTGTAACATAAGTAGTAAGTAATAAGATTCTATGAGTATGAACTAGCTTGATATTTTTAACTTTGTTAGTTAACATTATTATGTGTTTAAAAGTCAATAAGTATGTATGTAAAGTATGTTTGTAATTTTAGTTCCATTTATTAGAAAACAATTGAAGGAAATGATATATTTTCAGTCTTGGTCTATGATTGTGCATTTGGGTGTAATTTTAATATTTTCCCCGGGCGTAAAAAATCTTAGATCCGCCTCTGGACTCTACCACATACAAACCAATTAAATTCTGTAATTGACGAAGCCGGTACAAATCTATGTGTGTCAAGGTAATGTATTCCTCGTTTAGATGTAGGGTAATTGAACTCTGTTTAACATTGATTGAATATGAAAAGGAATTGGTGGTCTTTACACGCCTCGCCCTGGTATTTAGGTTATTAATAATTGAATTGTAATTCTTCTAAACTTAATGTGATAATTTTCTTTGAAAGTTTACATTCTAATAATAAAATAATTGAAATCTGCTTATTAATTAGTATTCCAACTGTAATACTTTTCTTGTTAAAAGCTCGAATGTCGAATGTAGACTTACAGACAATTATTGATGGACTCATAATGAAGTTATTTTTTTTTTGCTAAATTTTTTAAAAAAGTGAACAGTAAAAAGTAGGATATAACTGTTGGGAGTTATACATTGGACTGCTAATTTTTTCCTTTGCAGTCATATTATATACTAAAAACTCTAATAAAAAATGCAAAAAATTGTGAACGTACAGATAGCCAATTAGTGCATACTAGAGAGGGAATTTACATATACTTACTAACCTGTTGCCTGAAAAACATTTTAAATTATTATATAACCCGCTAGGCTATACGTCCACAAGATATTAAATCGAATATTAAGACATTTGAGATAAAACATTCAATTTTTTTTTTATTTTTTTTTTATCCAATACAGCAAATATTATAAACAGTATATATATAAAAAAAAAGATTTAACAAATTGTATCATACTATGCGGTTTCACAATTACAAATAACTTCGGTTTTACAATATTTACTTAAGATTTTTTGAACAAACTGATTACCTTTCATTAATAATACAAATAAACATTTTGGTGAGAATCGGGTGTGTTCTATAAAACAATTATCGTCGATTTCAAAACTATGCAGAATTATTCGACACCAATGGCATTGAACTGTATCATCGAGATTGATATAGTAAAATCCGCATTCCCAGAGTTTGTATTTATTTTGCCCGGTGTTCGATGGAAAGGTTTTAAACGTCTTTAGCCTTGATAAAAAAGTTGAGAATTCTGGATACGCTGGTGTTGAATTGAATCGTATTTGGTCGACCAATGACTGGATATCGTTTATTGCATCTTTGGAAATTCATTTTTTTTTACAAATAAATAAAACTTTGGAAAAAAAACAATTTAATAAAATGATGAGAAAATTAACGAGCGAAACACAACTTGGTTAACAGCCAATCGTTCGTCCTGAATATAATAAAAAAAAAATTGACTTTAAAACATTTATCGTAAATTTGTTTATCACATTTAGATAAAAAAAACTGTAACCAACCAACATGAGTAAAAAATGAATACAGTAAATATTTTTTTGTGTGAGACGAAATTTAGTAGACAATCATGTGTAATGTGTTACACGGTAAATCAGAGTGCTCCAAGCGGGGAATCCCCGCTTGAAAAAAAAATTACTGTGGAAAAGCTGGCTGTGAACATATAAATATATCTACTTTTTGTTAAGTATAACCAGCAGTCGAAAATAAATGAAATTGTTTAGATACTGAAGAAAGCGCTTTCCATTTCTGTAAATTCATCATCTAGTACAAATTCTTCAAATGAAGAATATTCAGAATCGACGGTGAGTTTAGAAGATTGTTCCGTTACATATTTTGCTGGCTATATAAGCATTTAATGTATAAAAAAATGTAATTGTAATATTGTGAATGTCAATTAGTAACTGAAAAATTATTAGATGAAAAAACTCAACTATTAATATTGAACAAGAACTATTCATCTTTGACACTGGACTTAAGGCTCCGGAAAAACATTTCAATAATATAATGGATAGAATATTAATTATTTTTGAAAAAAAATTTGATAATCTCCAGCATAGAAAAAATATTAGGGAAAATTTAACATAAAGAATACAAAATTGTGATATTATAAATTCATGGATTAATATTAATATCAATTGGGTTAATCATAAATTATATATCATAAGATTACTTTTAATTTGTAAAATATTTTTAAAAAACTCAACTATATGCAATAACATCTAAATTAGCTATGATTGAAAAATTAAAAATTTTAAGTCATGTTTAAAAAAGTTAAATTTTATAGTTTTTTTTTTCAATTTTTAATTGTTATAGAATTATTTATAATAAACGTGTAATAATAATACATTTTAGATTATAATATTGTAATTTAAAATTGTGTAAATAATGTTCTTATAAAAATGAATGTTGGTAAAAAAATTGATCTTATTTTCATAGATTATATTATTCTCAAGTAGGTAGTGTGATAAAATGTTATTTTATTGATTATAGAAATAAGATTATTATTTTTGTATTGGCATAATAATTATTGACAAGTTATGACAAATATATTATTATTAATTTAATAAATGAAAATATTATTAACTGTCGATCAATATTTTGTATATACCTTCGAATTACAATTATTTTTTATAAATTGAAAGTAAATTTTAGTTTAAACGTTATTATTAATATCAATATTATGCGTAGTAAACTTAATTTTATCATTGTATTGTAATTCAATAAAATATCAAATTACAACAAATTATGCTGTAAACTGATTTATTTGTAATTAAAAAAATAAATAAATACCTAGCCTACTAGTCTTTTGTATCTCGATTAGAAATTAGTTAATACTGTTTTAACCATTTTTATTGATGTTTATACGATATTAACTGATAATATGTGTAACAGCGAACGAACTGGGCGGTCTGATAATAAATTTATAGATATATTTTTAATCATGGCCCCACTCCACAGACCATTGTCGTTGACCACCGCGCACAGAATTGTTCCAATTCCATCTAGTACGATAAGCTGCTGACTGCCGTGCCCGTATGTCCGTCACGATGCCACAGTCAATAAATAATAAAAATAGATTTTGATTTCATAGAAAATAATATACGAGCTCGACGGGATTGGGGTACTTGTCCCGAAATTTCATGGTGGAAAAAAAAAAAAAGAGAAAAAGAAAATGATAACCCAACCTTGCCAACCGCCAAATGAGTTCAAATTTTCAATTCAGAATTTAATATTCCTAAATGCGCCGTCTTGAAATACATAATATTCAATTATGTATTTAATAATTCCCGCGTTTTTACATTTTATTGTTCTGTTTTGTAACGGTTTTTGCGAGACGTTTTTTCCAGTTTCCCACCTAGTCAACTCCCACCATCACGATTCACAATATACGAGCTACGAATTACGAACGAGTAACGACAACTCGCTCTACAGCCTTTGGACTTAGCACATCTCTCTTGAGGTTTTCTCATTTTTGTGAACTCTGCCCTTTTTGCCATTATTTGCCATTTACGCATTTTATTGACGTTTAAAAGTTTGAACATAGTTCATACCGCCGACTCTGTTCGTGCTATCGCACGTTGTTCTAAAAGTTTGACCATAGTTCATACCGCCGACTCTGTTCGTGCTATCGCACGTTGTTCTAAAAGTTTGAACATAGTTCATACCGCCGACTCTGTTCGTGCTATCGCACGTCGATCTAAAAGTTTGACCATAGGTTATACCACTTACATATACAATTTTGACCATAACTTTGTTAGTGTGTTAGGTTGTTACTTGTTCAGTACATTTTATTTTTGTGTTTGATTTTTTTTGTTTTATTTTTCCTACCTACTTTTGGCGGTTCATCCAATTATCTTTGCAATAACTAATTACTATAAATATAACTACTCCTTTTTTTTGAATTTTTTGTGTACTCATTCTAGTTTTATATTAATAATGATGAACAACCAGGAAATAATTGCTCTCCCAGATCATTTGGTAGACCACGACTACTTCCTGCCAGTTGTATATGAGGATGATCATATAGTGCATGAAGAAGAAGTAGTCGAAGAAGTTGAGGTATTGGAAGAAGAAGAAGAAGAAGAGGAAGAGGAACAAATTGTCGGAGTGTCGGAAACATATACTTTGATTCCTGGAGTTCATAACAGATCAAGGATATATGTTGACAACTTGGGATTCAAGTATTACAAACGACAAGTCCGAGGACACCGCGTGTATGTATAATAGTTAATCCAAAATAATTACCTACCTATTTGAGTAATGATAATATTATGTATTTATATTTTATAGGTATTTAGTATGCGAACGACAGAAGAAACGGAACCAGTACTGCCCTTCCACTGCAATTGTTAGTACAAATTTGAATGACAATAGAATTCATCTAGGGTACTACCACGATCACCAGCCCGGAGTGATTGACCTGAATGTGCCATTTTTGAGAGAAACCATTGGTGAAAGGGGAATTGATCCAGCAGTTACAACCTCGTTTATGAGAACTTTATACAATAATGAAATTATCAAGTGAGTCATATTAAAACTTATCTGTTTATTCTAAATTATTATTTGTTACTTGTTGGAATTAGTTACCCTATAAATAATGAGCAATGCAAAATAATATATTTTAAGTCAATTATTAACTGTTTTTTTTGGTTTTGTTAGCCATCCAGAAGCAGCTCCCAACTACACATTTATTCAGGCTCAAGAACGAGTGAAAAAGATGAGACGTCGAAGATTTCCAGGACAACCCCTTGACATTGGGCAACTTGCAGTTGCACTGAATGAAGAACGTAATGCCATTTACGCTTCTACAGTTCAAAATCCCCCATCTAGGTAAATATAGTTGTTTGTTCTATGTTAATAAGCTATTATATAATTAGTCACATATGGTAATAATATAACTTATAAGTAAATCTTATATTAATGTATTCAATTTTAAATAATAAGTACCGATAAAAATGTACATATTACTTACATAAGTGTATAGTAATTTATCTACTCTGGGTAGATTTTTATGAATGTATTAGAGTATTTTATGAACACATTTATTTGTGTTTTTATTTTTCTTGTATGAATTGTATTTAATTTTTATTTATTATCAAATTATTGCTATTAAAGGATATTGTCCGTTAATAAAATAATTTAATATAAATAATAATCTATTATAAATTAATATACATTTGACATAATTCTCACATCAGTACATTAGTTAAGTAACTCAAGTATAAATTGTTTGATTTACACATGGTTTCTCATAGTATGTAATTGTTACTTTACTGAGAATTATTTACTATTTTAATATTAATATCAATATGAAATATAGTAACCAAATTTTTTGTTGTTTATTTTAACATTGAAATAGGAAAATTGTTTTTTTAGTTATTACAAATTGAATAATGTATTGTATTGAATTATTTTTAGTTAAAATGTTCCAAATTATTATACATTTTATTTTAAAAATTATTATCAGGTTCTTTCAACAAGCATTAGTCGTCGATGGAAGGAGTGTTGGTGTGATCTTCGCGAACATGGATGCAATTGACAAATACAGAGAAGAATTGGCTACAGTGACGTTGGTTGGGATTGATGGGACGTTCAAGACTGTGCCTCGTGTTCCAGCAGATTTAAAATGTTTCCTTACTATCCAGGTTGTTTTCAAAAGTGTTGTAAGTGTTGAATAATTGATATTATTTATGTATAGTTTAAATTCTTTTATCTTAATATATTTCTCACTTATTTTTTTATTTTTTTCTAGTCCTTTCCAATGGTCTATGCTCTTCTGGGGAGTATGACTGAAGAAGTTTATGCAGCTCTGTTTAATATTGTAAGAAATATTTTACCTTTAAATTATCAACGTGTTTGTTTTATTACAGATTATGAAAAAGCTCTGATGTCAGCCGTTCAACAATCATTCCCAGAAAGCCAATTAAGATGCTGTTGGTTTCATTTTACCCAGGTATAAGCACTAAATTATAATTATAAAACAAAAACAAAAATAAAAGTTTTTTTTCTAGTCAATTGTACGGTATTGTCACCGAAAGATGAACAGTGTTTTGGATTTGATCCGTACAAACCCGGTAGCAGCTCGCGTTCTCAGAATGGTAAATCTAAGTTTAATATCTGTATTCAATTGTATTTCTGTTTAATACTCCATTGTACTTTTAGGTTTTGGCATTACCTCACCTACCCGCTACCAGGAATGACCCACGCTGTTCATTTTCCATGGCCGATGGTTTCAGTGCTATCCTGGACTACACGAGACAATTTCCTGAAGTTGAACAAGGTATGAGAAACTTTTTAATTGGGTATGTGGAGTATTTTTGGTTGTTACAGGTCGGTCCAGGTCTAATTAGTGTTTTTGGAGAAGAATACAGAACCAACAACTACTTGGAGTCTTTCCACGCTACACTTTTAACTCAAATGCACAGACACCCTAATATATGGAATTTTATTCGTGAGTTTTTGCAGTACATGGTGTGTTGTGTTTTAAATGTTGCATCCTTGTGTTATATGTTTGTTGTTATAAGTAAGTATCATATAATATGTATTATTATATGTTTCATGTTTAACTTAATAAGGTGTAGTGCTTACAGGATATGTTGGTTCATGTTGCATCCTTGTCCTATATGTTTGTGTTTGTATATTTCTCATTTATGTCATGTGTAAACCACCTAACAAGAAGGAGTTAATGGTCAGAGAAGTAAGTAAATATGTTGTTTTAAAATTTGATTTTTAGTTAAAATATTTAATTTTTGTTTCTGGTTATGGTATAATTTTTACTGTCTTGCTCTAACATATATATATCAAATATTACAATCATTTATATTTTATTTCCTACTGATCAATAACTTTTCTTACAGAGAAACTGACTGTCCTTGAAAATCAGTATTTTATTGAATTTGACCAAGCCAGAAGAAACCTCAGGGTGATTATTATTATTTTATTTTTACATACATAAATTGTTTTTTGGGCTAGTTACAGATATTTTTTTCTAAAGCTTTGGTTATCTTGATAGAAACGAATAAAATGTTTTTACTTATTAATAGGTACATATTTATAATTCATAAATTGTCTTTCAAGTGGAAAATATTGAGTAGCCTGCTACATTTATGTCACACAATCACTATTTTATGTTATATCATTAGATTATTTTTTTTAAACTTGATAACATTTCAGATTAGAGATGGAGCATCAAGAAGGGAACGAGAGAACACTACCACTGTCTTAGCAGGCCATGTGCAACAACTTAACCGAGATGAGGACCTCGTAGGATTTTTGAGAAGAGCTGGACACCACAATGATGGATACGTACAAGGCATAATTGGACCATATCCACGGGTAAAAATATTTTAAATTTTATTTAAATTTTGTAAATTAATTAATATGATTGTTTTGTTTTTTAATAGGATCAGTAAATTGTCCTTATGTTTGTCGTGCGGTACCATAAGGAGCAATATTGTTATTATACCTTAAAACAATTTAAAATATATTTTAATAAGCTTAAAATAGCATATCACTTGTTTTAAATTAGTTTTATCCATTATCACTTGTTTTAAATTAGTTTTATCCATTATCCCTAATGAATTGTCCTGCAGTAGTTTTAAATATTTTGTTATTTTAAATAAATAAATTATTAAATGTAATAAATACCATGTTATTTGTAAGTTTATTTTACTCAGTTGCCTATTTTATATAACTTGTAAAGTATTGTATAATTTAAAAGAAAAATCAGCACTTAATATGCTTCATTCAAAGGAATGTATTTAAAAAAAAGCAGTACTTTCAATCCATTGTGTTGTTCATACACCTTAAGCATTCCATAAGCTATTTTTATAGTCTAATATACAGTGCGGGTGTTTCAGTGTTATTATACATCTGATGGTGTGATACTTATAATAAATTATTATTGTACTTTAAAAATATTTTAATATAAAGTGATCAGAAAATCTAAACTAAAGTTGAAAGTGAAATAGTTAAGTAGAGTACTGGAGACCTGAAAACAAACTAAATTCTTAGATAGGTATAAGAAAAATTACACATGAGTTTATAACATTATTGAATTATTGTTTCATCAGACATAATATAGTTGGTACATTAGTAAAGCATATTTTATTTAAATAATGGTTATATTTAAGTAAGTAAGAAAATGTATCAGAAGGTTAAACCACAGAAATTACAATTGGGTACTATTGTCGTATATGCACTTTTCAGTGATATACCTCTATCGACACTAGAGTTACCAAAAGACCATAAATTAACCGGTTAGAGATCAGATTTAAGGAGTATACTTAGAATTGTGTGGCTACTCAATCAAAACATAATTTTCGGGTCGGAAACACTTTTATTCAATCTTTATAAACAAACAAAATTTACAATCAAACGTATCGCAGTATTGACATACCGCGACTGCCCTCTGCTTACTATACTTTTTGCCTTATATCTAGTTAACAATTTAACTGCCTCAGCACATTTGCTTCCCTGGCCTACATTACAAATATGATTACTATTTATATACATAGTCACCTATTACTACACTATATAACTATAAGATATTTTACGTATCACTAGTAAAGGCTGATAAAAAATATTTTGCACTTTACTAATTAATTATTTAGGTACGTTATTATTTATTTTAATTATATTTTTAAAATTGAATCACTCATAAGAGCCTAATTCAATTTCCTAAAAAGAAGAAATGACTCCTTGATGTCCTTAATATTATCCCTACTTAATCAATCCTATTAGTTATTTGTACTATATCAAACAAGGGTTTAATGTTATAAAATGTCAAATACAAATTTAAGTATTTATAATTTTTTTTATAATTTGATAGTTTATGGAATAAAATTAATTGTTTTTTCTAGTTAGTAATTAGTATAGTTTTCGGCACAGACACTTAGATTTTGGGCTCTGCGAGCCGTTTTTGTAGGCTGACATTATAGAGGACTTTGCGCCGTATCGATGGGTACCAAGATCGAGGTAATCTGACTTTTGGTTCGGGAGTTCTGATTTTTTGTGTGTTTTTTTGTACTTAAAAATTACGCAGTTCCGTGTATTTTGGATTTTGGGTTTTCGTTTGATCACTACGAAAGTCGAGATTCTGGTTTTCTGATGTACGACGATTCAAAAAGGCTCTATAGTCGAAGTACGTACGACCATTATTTCGCCTTTAATCGGAGTAGCAAAAAGTTGAAAAACGCGTTAAGTGGATTATTCGTATAACCAGACGTTTCCTTATGGTATACGTCTATGTAACGTTTTTAGTAATAATTATTTTGAACTTTTTTTTCGCATTTATCTTAGTAAGCTTATAGCTCATTATTAATTAATGTAAATCGATAGGTATATCGTATATATGAATAAAATATTAAAACCTATAAAATAATAGGGCAATTCACTTTAATATATATATATTTTAGCTAACAACACAAAATTGGATGTACATTTTGAAGTACTAGCTCATTCAATATGGATTGTATCGTCTTGAAATCTTCAAGGTTCAATGCAGTGACACCTCTAGATCAAATTTCTGTTCTTAAAAAACCCACGAATCGTATTTAAGTTTGAGAAATTGACAAATCAAAATTTCCCGCCAATTTTGTTTTTGAAAAATTAAAATTTTGATCACAACATTTACCCCCTTAAAAATTGAGTTAATAAACTTTTAAATACTGGGAACTGGTCTAGGGACGCTTCTGCTTCGATCCTCGAAGGTTTCATAAAGATAGGACTTTTATTGAACGATTTAGGTTTTCGATATATTACGAATTTGAAAAACCTATCTAAAAACCTAAATCGTTCAATAAAAGTCCTATCTTTATGAAACCTTCGAGGATCGAAGCAGAAGCGTCCCTAGACCAGTTCCCAGTATTTAAAAGTTTATTAACTCAATTTTTAAGGGGGTAAATGTTGTGATCAAAATTTTAATTTTTCAAAAACAAAATTGGCGGGAAATTTTGATTTGCCAATTTCTCAAACTTAAATACGATTCGTGGGTTTTTTAAGAAAATAAATTTGATCTCGAAGGTTGTTTGCTTCGATCCTTGAAGGTTTCATAACGATAGGACTTATATTGAATGATTTAGGTTTTCGATATAATACGAATTTGAAAAACCTATCTAAAAACCTAAATCGTTCAATAAAAGTCCTATCTTTATGAAACCTTCGAGGATCGAAGCAGAAGCGTCCCTAGACCAGTTCCCAGTATTTAAAAGTTTATTAACTCAATTTTTAAGGGGTAAATGTTGTGATCAAAATTTTAATTTTTCAAAAACAAAATTGGCGGGAAATTTTGATTTGTCAATTTCTCAAACTTAAATACGATTCGTGGGTTTTTTAAGGACAGAAATTTGATCTAGAGGTGTCACTGCATTGAACCTTGAAGATTTCAAGACGATACAATCCATATTGAATGAGCTAGTACTTCAAAATGTACATCCAATTTTGTGTTGTTAGCTAAAATATATATATATTAAAGTGAATTGCCCTATTATTTTATAGGTTTTAATATTTTATTCATATATACGATATACCTATCGATTTACATTAATTAATAATGAGCTATAAGCTTACTAAGATAAATGCGAAAAAAAAGTTCAAAATAATTATTACTAAAAACGTTACATAGACGTATACCATAAGGAAACGTCTGGTTATACGAATAATCCACTTAACGCGTTTTTCAACTTTTTGCTACTCCGATTAAAGGCGAAATAATGGTCGTACGTACTTCGACTATAGAGCCTTTTTGAATCGTCGTACATCAGAAAACCAGAATCTCGACTTTCGTAGTGATCAAACGAAAACCCAAAATCCAAAATACACGGAACTGCGTAATTTTTAAGTACAAAAAAACACACAAAAAATCAGAACTCCCGAACCAAAAGTCAGATTACCTCGATCTTGGTACCCATCGATACGGCGCAAAGTCCTCTATAATGTCAGCCTACAAAAACGGCTCGCAGAGCCCAAAATCTAAGTGTCTGTGCCGAAAACCCAGAAAAATTCAAATTTTGAAATTTTGAAGCCCCAAAATACGGAGAAAAACGGCCTCCTATGGTCTCAACACAATACGCTGAATTTAATTACCGACCTCCAAACTATACAAATTTCGAGTTTCAAAAACGTCGTACAAAAACTAAACCTTTTCCAAAATACACCTAGGGGGGGGGGGGGGGTCGAGGACCCCCGACTCCGCGAGTATGTTTTAGAAGGGCTTTAACCGAAAAGTTTGGCAACTTAAAAGTATAATATCATGTTATGAGAACGTCATCTACAACTTATAATTAATGATTTATTGAACTTTAAAAACTATTACATATTTATACGTTTGTTCGCATTTGGTAAATACGCCAGCAGCATACAACATTCTATGCCAGTAGTTTTCCTCTATTGAAGTTACCTATTCATATAATCACATCTATTATAAATCTATTTAAGTGTATAGACTTAAACATGAGCAATTGTTTATATAATTGATGAACTTTATATTTCAATCATCAAAGTTTATGATGTAGGTATACGTCTCGAAAATGATTATAATTAAATGTATTTTGTTATAACACTATAATATGACATGTCTTGAAATCTACTAACGCTGGTCAATAGGTATAAACGTATAGTAAATTAGTAAATGCAGATGTATATTATAATATTAGGTATGTACTCTATTCAGAACTTTTGTGGTCGTCTGTTTGTGAATGAGATTAATCCCACATAAGAGAACGAGAAATGGGGAAATCTAAAGTTTATCGATAGAGAATTTTATGGAGATTCCATTTAAATGGTTAGTGTAACGAATTTTCTAGTAGTTTAATAGATAGCTTTCATAAACCATAAAAAAACCAAAAAACCATACAAAATTTGCTTAATCAAATAATCATAGATTGTAAATTATGATAACGAATTATTAATTAGTGTAACCATGGTTTCGGTTTTAGACGGTTACCACTTAATTGAGGTTATGCTCAATTCATATATAAATAATAATTATACTTCTATATTTTTATGTTTTTAAATTTTTTATTCATTTTAATATTTATTTATTATTAATTTTTTTTACTTCTTAAGTAGGTTTTGCGTAATTAAACAAAATGTTCACTATCGTGTGCAGTATACAAATTACAAATTTAAACAGTTCACCTTAAATGTGATTTTCGTAAGTCGTACATAGTTTTTGGCTACTAACCTGCTTGCGTATAAGGTATGTAAATTGATGTTATACAACAGTGTATTATTTCTAGGTAAAATGTATCTCCAAAGAATTAAAACCATTTCAAAAACCAAGTTAAACTTTATATGCTGTTTACAAGCTACAACAATCACATTCAAACCTTCATAACTCAAATCATGTAAGTTCTGTATAGTATTTAAATTCCTATAATGTATTACTTATTGGTTGTGACACATCTGAAACAACTTTACAGATACATTAAAACAATAATTATTTATCTAACAAAGTTGCAGTCAGATGTGTATCTAACACCTGAGATTTTGTAATTGTTTAGGGCCAATATCATAGTCTATGCTTAAAAAAAAGTATTGCTTAAGCTATACCTAATTATGACTCAAATGAGATTCAAAAACGAGACTTTAGCCTAAGAAAAGAAATAGTATTACTTAAACTAAGGATCGTCGAGACCTACTTTAAGCATTGCTTTTAGTTACTATCATACATTTTTTACTTTTGAAATTACCAAAATTTACTTAAGCAATACTTATTTTTAAGCATCGTGTATGGACCTTACTGTTAAATTTTATACTAATGGTTAATGATGACGGAGTTACTAATTATTCATAATATTAAAAAGTTTACATGTTTATATTGTAATTTTTTTATTTTTCTCCATAAGGCATAGATAATAATAAATAATACAAGTATACGCAAGTAGGTTCACAACTATAACACAGGATGTTTGCTATATTATATTGGAACAAACTATGTGTTGGGACTATAAATAATGTTGATTGGTTACTATTTTATTACATTGATTTTTAATATGATATTGAGCCATTCAGTTAATATAATTTTCAAAAAAATTTAATTAATATAGTTGTTTTTTTTTTTCAATTTTAGTCAGCAAGATATAGTAACTGGTATATGCATGTACCCAAGCCATTTAGGAGATTATTCTGTTTGGAAAAATTACTTCTGAAAATACTATTTCCACTAATAGTTCTACATGGCGGTTTACGACTTTACGAGTAATGAAAAAAATGGGCATCTAGCTTCAACTTCTAGGTTCACCCTTGAAAAAATATCATAAAGTTATACCACATGCAATCGTAAATACAGTTTCCATATATATGTTGGTAAATACAGCATTACATACTAAGCAACAAAACATCTTGCTTTTTGCACGAGTGCACGATTGTTGATCATGACGATTAAAATAATAATAAAATGAACAATACTGTAACGTGCTCAACTAGTTCTAGTTGAAGTGATGGAAGTGTTTTGAAATAATTTACAATGATGATTGTATAATTTGTATTTATTAGGCATTTATTTACATAGGTATCTAGATAGGTAGTCACAGCTCACTACAATACTATTATTATATACTATTGTAAATGCTGAATATAGCCTAAAGGTAGCTATGACACATGACAACAATAACTAACAAGTAATTTAGTGTTTTAGTTCTAGTCAACAAGGAACAATAGTGGGTGATGTAGGAATGTTCCTGAGCCTCAAGGAGATAATCTAATTGGAAAAATTCAGTGTGAACAATATTTAGTGTAAGTTGCTATTTTAGATAAATACTTAGCCATTGCATTTTGTAAATATTGTAAGTATAACTTTAAAGAATAAATATATTGTGCATCAAATATCAATATTATGTACAATGATTTTAAGAATGACATTTGATATATATCAAGTGTTTTTCTTACTTGAGCCTATCTAAATACATTTTTGATAATGCTTTTTATCTATTATATTCATTATTTAAGTTCCTTATATAATACTAATATTAATTTGTTTGTTTTTTTGTATGTTATAGTCAACAAATAAGAGCTTAGTTTTGGATAAACTAGATAAAGGATAACAAGAATATCTTACATTAACAAACATTGACTACTCAACTTTGATTCAGCTCATTTAGATCAATTATTTCTTCTATGGACCATCACAAGTTTTTCTTTTCACCCTTTTATCCTTACGGTTAATTTTTGTATATTTAATTGTTATTAGTGTTTTATATACTTAAGTGTTTTTTACCAAAAATATTATGGAAAGTATTTATTGATAAAATGTTAACCATTATAATATACTATACAGGCATAAATGTTCTAAATTTAAGACATAATTTAGAATCATATTTTTTTGTTGTTGTTTGAAACACTACTTACATGTTCAAATGTATTATGGTTAAAATTATTAGATAATTTAATATATTTTTGTTTAATCACAATGTAAAATATAATAATAATTTTAAAAAAAAACTAAACAAATAATTATTTTTTAATACAATTAGCAAACACATACATACTTAAATATTGACTAATGCCCGTATGTATAGTCAAGTATGCGTCACATAAGACATTTAGACATGTTAAACTATGCCTTATGTGACACATAAATTTACTGTGCAAATTGACATAAGATATAAAAGTGATCAATAAAAAGGAATTATAATAATAATTATTACAAAATGGTTAGTTATTTAACCCTAGATAACTAACCTTATTTATCCGCCTTTATTTCTAACCATTCGTCAGTATGACAAATGCTATAAATATTATGAACAATTAACAATTTTTAATAGGTTAAATTGAATAAATCATAAATATAATTAATAAAAACACAATAATTAAACTTTTGGATAACTATTTGTTACAAAAATAATAGTAAAAAAAAACATTTTCCTCATTTTTAAAATATAAATTTGTTAAATTTACGTTATCGGGATAGATATAGAACATAATGTATGAAAGATACAAGGAGGGTTTAATGACATTAGATAAAATGCCTAAAAATAGCAGCAATAAAATGATCAGTGTTCGTCACATCGACATATGGTTAACGATCTAGGGTTAAATAATTTTAAATTTGCCAACTACTATTCAACTCACTTATTGATCATCTGGCTGATAATTAAAAAAAAATGGATGAACTTGTTTTTAACTGAGTTAAGTTTGTAATTTCTTTATATTGACTTTAAACTATTCATGAGCAATTTCACTTAAAGGCAAGTTACATATTAGTCCATGTGAAACCTCCACCACACAACTTACAATTGTTGATGAAATATTTTCATTTATATTTTTTAAATAATACACACTTACAGAGCCATAAATTAAATATTCAATAAACCACAGTAAACAAACATTTTTTAACAGTTATTTAATTGCTAGAACTTAATTTTAAAATGTTGGAAGTACATTTTTGAAGAAAATGAGTTTAGACTAGTGTATTCCTATAGAACATGAATAATGTTAATGTTTGCAAAAATGTGGTATGTGATATAGTACATAATATTTAATCTAATAGATACAGTAGTATAACTTTAACCGTATACATTTTAACATCAACTTTTAAAAAAATTGTGTAAACTGCAGATATGTGCACTTAAAACTTTTTACCCTCCTATTTTTTTTCTATAATAATGGTCAAATTAAAAAAAGTAACTTGTACAAGATTTTGTAGCCAACTTAATAATCAGTGTAAAAACATGTAGTCTAATAACTTATTAGTATTATTATTGTTACTATTTAAAAGCAATGATATGATAAAAGTTTAAAACGTTGTGCATGTTACTTTATTTACTGGAATAAAGGTCCCCACACACTGCAGCGGTATTGTTAAATTCTATTGTCTTGGCTTTACTGCCGCATTGAGCAGTGAAATATGTCCTGCATCAATTAATTTTTTTAATTTAAATAAACAATTTAAGTATCAAATATCCTGGTATACAAGTCGTGTCTAGTGTACCATATCATGTAGATCGTAAAATGGTGAATCGAAGGTTTTTGGAAGATTTTAGAGTTATACAATAATATTTGAATCGCACCATAATTTTATACGATAATTTTTGAACATAAAAATACATTTTTTCATAAAATATATAAATTAATGCATATAATTTGTAGGGAATTTTGGATTCTATGTTGGTACAGTTGTTTAGGATTTGCTGGTTTTTTTTTTATTTTTTTTTTTTTTATCCTCCATGAAATTTCGGGAGAAGTACCTGATGCCCGAGCTCGACACCAAACAGGTGTCGATATCTATCGACAACTAAAATAAACAATATTTTGGTCACCGAAAACTCCTATGCTATGGCTTATCTGTATATTATACAATCAATGGCACTAGTTAATATTAAATGGTCAGATGGCATGATGATACAGTTATTATACATAGGTCTTGATGTTTTTTATATAGAATTGAAAGTAATATGTAGATAAAAAGTTTACAAATATAAAAAACCAAAATAGTATCATCACTTGATATTACACCACATCTTAATATTAGACAAGTTATAAACTGCAGACAGTAATTTTATTTTTTATTATATATATGCAAATTATTTAAAATTATAAATTAGCATAGGTAATCTGTTCAAACGACCTCTATGTTTAATTTAATGTGAAAAGCCTAAAACAAAATTAGTACACTACATTTATTTTATTTATACCTAATTATCTGTTAATAATACATAAATCGATGATCACTTACACACTCATACAACCTTATTAGATTGTATATAAACAGTCAGCATACATTGATTATTGACAGTGTTAAATCTCAACATTATCTATTGGATTTGATGCGTCGTCGCTTCACACCGTTACAAACCACTACAAGACTACCTAACAAGTATTATATTTTGATCTGGTATAAGTTTTGAAAACTAGTATATTAAAAATCATAACTTACACATTTTTATTAAAGGTAAAAAATACAATAGCTTCATATACCAATGTAACTGACGAAAGCTCATTAAACGAAGATGTAAGTATTCCTATTTAACTGTGTTTGTGTGTGTGTACATATATTATATTAGATACAAAACATAATTTTATATTTATATTATTGATATTTTATTAAATAATAGCAGGAAAGTTCATATTTAGTAAAACCTGTTAAACAAAAAAACAGTAAAAGAAAAAATGTTGTTGAGTCAAAAGCTATTAGTAAAAAGACCAAGATTGGAAAGGTAATAATTAATATTATTTCTAAAATATCACACACACACACACATACAGGTATTAGAGATCCGTATGGAGTTAACGTCGTTGTGAGATCCATCATTTCTAATTCGAATTTCGAAGTTGGAATAAGGGCATAGTTGCTAAAAAGAACTTCTGATTTCAGAATGATATATACAATACAAGAACACACATTTTTAATTTAATCCACATCCTCCTTTTCGAGATCCAGAGTGTTCCTCAAAATATTTGGTATGTTATAAGATCTGTTTTTTGATATTATTATTAAATGAGATCCATACTTTTGAAAAAACAGAACTGTTAGCTATTTTTTTTGTATGCGCTCGGGCAGCACTGGTCGGGCGACGGACCAGTCCGTCGACGCCGCTGCACTCCGTGACGATCAGTTTTTTTTTTTTTTTTTTTCTCTCTCTCGCCGTTACCGTAGAGCACGGCGCACGTGCTCTCGGTCGAACCGCCGTCAATTGTATTTTCTAATGTTGTAACCGTTTTTACGCCTCGGCGACGTTTTATTTAATTGTCTAATAAACTTGAGCAATACCAAGTCTTGCGTTTTAGTTTAATTATTTGAATCCTGACAAAACCCCTAAAGCTAATTCTATAGCTTTCATTTCAGAAGTGGGATACGACTCTTTGAGCGCAAGGAGTCGATCGTATCCATCGTGCCGTACACCGCAGTTCGCGTCGTCGTTTTTCGCCAAGTGCCGAAAAGTAACGCGTCGTTTCCGCCGAGTGCCGAAAAGTAACGCGTCGTGAAAATCCGTCTCACGTAACCACGTGTTTTACGCGCCGCCGTGTGCCGCCGCGGTCCAAAGTTCGACCCTGCGATTTTAGAGGTTAGTTCTTATCGCAATCGTTACCGCGACCGTGCGCGCTCCTTATCGCAATCGATACTGCGACCGTGTTCGCCGCTTATCGTAACGCGACGACATCGAGTTCGTGGGTCGACAGTCTACGTTCGTCTACGCGATGACGGACGGGAATACAACGCCGAAACCCCCTTCCTACAACACATTGTTCGAAGCGGTGCAAACGTTGACCGAAAGATTACGAGCGCTCGAAAGTGCCTCCTCTGCGCAACAGCTGCCTAAACAAAATGATACCCACTCAGCTGCCGCCTCAGTCGACTACCGTATACTCCCGGATGTGGGAACGTCCATCTGGTCGTTCACCGGACACGAGTCGAGCAGCCAAGCTGAAGACTGGATCAGCTCTGTTGACGGGATGGCTCAGGTCAATCAATGGCCCTTGCGACACCGTTTGCAGTACGTCCGATCGCACGTCTCGCAAGCCGCGCGGAGTTGGTACCTGTTGGAAGAGTTTCATGATTGGGACACATTCGTCCGACGATTCAAAACCACGTTCGTACGCACGTTGCGTAAGGCCGATCTGTGGCGCGAACTCGAAGCCCGAATTCAACAGCCGGACGAGCCTACCATCGATTATTTTTATGCGAAACTCGGGTTGTGCCACTCGCTCGACTTGACGTTCGCCGATATGCGAGAATACGTCATCGAGGGACTGAGATCGCAAGCCCTGACCGATTGGGTCTACGGCCGCACGCACTTCAACCGCGACGATCTCCTATCGGACATTCGAGATTGGGAACGGATGCGTGCCAAGAGAAAGGAAAAGTTCGAGGCCGCCGCACCGACGTTTTCCAAACCTCGCAAATCGAGGGCTACCACCGAACAGCCAGGTGCGAAATTGACTAGCGGCGCACCCGCTGTTCTGCCGAAAACGACGTCAGATACGGACGCTAGACCTTCGACGTCCGAGCCCGAACCGAAAACGGACGTGTCGAGAGACCGTCCGACGATCTACTGTTACAACTGTCGTGGAACGGGACATATTAGTAAGGATTGCCCGAAACCAAGACGACCGATGAAGTGTTCCAACTGCAGCTCCAACCAGCACACACGCGGCCGATGCCCGGAAACCGCCGAACGTTCCGAGGGCGCGTCTGCCGCCGATCACGCGTACCGCGTCGACGCAGGTTCGAGCACGAGACCGAAAAACCCGTTTTCCAAAACCGTGTTGGTTAACGGACATGCCGTGACCGGCCTGATCGATTCGGGCAGCTCCGCGGTATTGATACGATCATCGATAGCCCAAGAGTGCGGTATCGACGTACGCGACGCCGTGTGTCCACTGTACACGGTGGGAAATACTGATCAACCCGGCGCGACAACAATCGGTGAAGGCTTCGCCGACGTCACCGTCGATGAGGTGCTGGGAGCAGATCACGTTTTGAAGGTTGTGCCTGACAATGCAATACCTGTTGACGTGTTAGTTGGTCGCACGTGGCTTAATCTCCCGCACGTAAATTATTCGAAACAAGCGGGTGAAATTGTTTTTGAATCGAACAGCAACGTGTCGGTCGACGCACTCGCCGAAACGTATGCCGCCGGCGACGACAAAATCTACGTCGCGGAAGCCGATCAGCAGCCGTCCACGAAGGAACCCATCACGGTCGACGACGTTGTGTTCGACGCCAACGTGACGGAGGTTCAACGCGAATCGCTAATAGAACTACTAAACGAATATCGCGACGCCTTCGCGAAAAATATTAGGGAGCTCGGCCGTACGAACGTAATTTCAATGGATATTACGGAAATTCCCGATAGCGCCCCGGTTAATCTCAAGCCGTACCGAACGTCGCCCTCCGACCGCCGCTTGATTGCTGACACGATTCGAGACTGGAAGGAAGCCGGTATCGTGAGCGATTCGACCTCCCAGTACGCCAGCCCAGTGCTCCTCGTTAGCAAGTCGTCGGGTGAAAAGCGACTATGTGTGGATTACCGACGTCTGAACCAACAAACCATGAACCAGCCGTACCCAATGCCCGACGTGGATTCGCAGCTCGGTGCATTGTCTCGCGGCGTGATTTTTACGGTTCTGGATTTATCCAATGGATTTCTGCAAGTGCCGCTAACCCCCGCGGCCAAGAATAAAACAGCGTTCGTCACCGAAGATTCGACCGCCAAGTTTGAGCGCATGCCTTTTGGGTTAAAGGGTGCGCCGGGGACGTTCCAAAGAATGATGGGGATCGTGTTCGAAGACCTGAAAAAGGACGGAGTGCTGAGCACGTATTTGGACGACATCATACTACCGTCGAAAAATTGGGAGCTCATGATGAGCGATCTGCGCCGAGTCTTAAGCGCTTTACGCGACGCAAACCTCACGCTCAAACCTTCAAAGTGCAAATTTGGCGCCCGTGAACTCGACTATTTGGGCTTTCGCATTTCTGAAGGCACCGTCAAGCCAGGACGCAAGGTGCGCGCGATCGCCGAGTTTCCACGTCCAACGGATGCTCACGAAGTCCGACGATTTTTGGGTCTAGCTGGCTATTTCAGGAGATTTATAGTGAGATACGCCCAAATCGCGGCCCCGCTCACGCAGCTGACCGGTAAGGACGTGCCATTCGACTGGTCTCAAGAACGGGAAGAAGCTTTCACCACCCTCCGCGAAGCCCTGTGTAATGAGCCCGTGGTCAGCATGTATGACCCAAACGCCGCCGTCACTCAAGTGCACACGGATGCCAGCAGCCACGCGCTATCTGGCATATTATTACAAGGCGACACCGCGACGACGTTGCATATGGTATACGCGGTGAGTAAAAGGACGACTTCCGCCGAGTCAAAGTACCATTCGTCCCGCCTAGAATTATACGCGATAATTTGGACCCTCAACCGTCTACGTCAGTTTTTACTGGGTGTCAAGTTCGTTGTGTACACTGACTGTCAGGCTCTGGTCTACCTGAACCTACATAAGACAGTTAAGCCGCAAATAGCCCGCTGGTACGAGGTGCTCCACGAGTACGACTTCGAAATATGATATCGCCCGGGAACACGCATGGCCCACGTCGATGCTCTTTCTCGAGCGACCGACGACGAGACGGAGTCGAGATCCGTCGACGCAGAGTTGACTGAGCGACTCGAGGTGTGCGTCGCCCTGACTAAGGAAGAACGGGTTCGATTTATGCAGCAAGCTGACGAACAATCGCGCAGATTGATCGAACTTCTCGAAGTCAACCGTAAACTCACCAAGCAGGAGAAGAACGAGGTCGAAAATTACGAGCTGTCCTCGGACGTCTTATACCGCCGATATAAGGGACGCGCGCTGCTGGTGATACCGAAATCAATGAGGAAAGGGATTGTTATCGAAGCTCATGACCACGGAGGTCATTTCGCCGCCGATAGAACCGTGGCACGAATCACCGCCGACTACTGGTTTTCGTGTCTTCGCCGTTACGTACGCCAACACATCGCTATGTGTATCGACTGTCTCACACATAAGCGCCCCTCCGGCAAGAGGCCCGGAATGCTGCATCCAATACCGCAGGGTCAACGTCCGTTTCAGATCATACACGTTGACCACCTGGGACCGTTCGAGACGTCCACGGCGAACAATAAGTATTTGTTAGTAGTGGCGGATAATCTCACCAAGTATGTCCACCTCTACCCATGCGGATCCACCGACGCCGCCGGCGTAACACGCCTGTTGAAGAAGTTTTGCGACGATAGGGGCATCCCAGATCGGATTATTTCCGATAGAGGTACTTGCTTCACATCACGAACGTTCCGTCGGTTTTGCCTCGACCGCGAAATTGCACATACGTTGAACTCCACCCGACACCCTCAAGCTAACGGTCAGGTCGAGAGAGCGAACAGGACGATTATTCCTCTTCTCAGCCTGTCCACCGCGGATCAGCGTCGGTGGGACACCAAGGTAAAGGACGTCGAACGTATGATGAACACCGCCGTTAATAAGACCACTTCGAGGATGCCCTACGAAGTATTCCACGGCTATCGACCGCGTTTCCAATCCGGTGCGCTGTCCGCGTTGAGCCGTACCCAGAACGAGAGTACCCCGCCCGAGGACGTACAAGCGGAGGTGAGAGACCGGATAATTACCGAACAAGCCAAAATGAAAATCCAACACGACCGAAAACACTTCGACGGAATTCGGTTTGACGTCGGTGAGGTAGTGGTCATGTTGAAACAACCTACGGCGGGCCAGCCGTCGAAGCTACAAGCCAAATACCGGGAGAAACCGCTGCAAGTAATAGAGGTACTCCCCAGCGATACTTACCGCGTCGCCGAACTGGGTTCGGACGGACACGAGACGTATGCGACTACCGCGCACGTTTCGCAACTTAAGTCGTGGCGTATCCTACGCGAATCCGACGACGAAGTCGACGACCGGGATCAATCCGACGACGAGGTCGACGACCGGGATCAATCCGACGACGAGGTCAACGACCGGGATCAATCCGATGACGAGCCCAGCAGCCAAAACTCCCCCAACAACGAGGCCCAGTCTCATGTCCAATCTCGTCAATCCACTAGAAAGCGTAAGTTGCCTGCGCGACTCGACGACTACGAGCTCGGCCGGCCTTAAGCCACCATGTTTTTTTTGTTAAAAGATTTATATTCATTGTTTCATGATTTTTTTTTTTTTTGAAAATTGATCGCCATCGATGCCGATGCGAACAATTATTTATTTATTATAATGTATTCGTAATTATTATTCTTGTGTTTTATAATCGCCGCACGCGATGTGCCCTTGATATTGTTTTTTTTGTTAATATTGAGCTTCGCCGTCGATGTCGACGCGAGTTCGAATCGCTCGCACCGCGAGTAGTAATTAGAATCGTGCGATAATTTATTTTTTTTTTGTAATTCTAAATTTCAATTTTGTAAACGGCCCGGGGGCAGACCGTAAGTCAGGAAGGGCCGGATGTTAGCTATTTTTTTTGTATGCGCTCGGGCAGCACTGGTCGGGCGACGGACCAGTCCGTCGACGCCGCTGCACTCCGTGACGATCAGTTTTTTTTTTTTTTTTTTTCTCTCTCTCGCCGTTACCGTAGAGCACGGCGCACGTGCTCTCGGTCGAACCGCCGTCAATTGTATTTTCTAATGTTGTAACCGTTTTTACGCCTCGGCGACGTTTTATTTAATTGTCTAATAAACTTGAGCAATACCAAGTCTTGCGTTTTAGTTTAATTATTTGAATCCTGACAAAACCCCTAAAGCTAATTCTATAGCTTTCAGAACTTATGAGATCCATGCGCTGTTGCCAAGTTGAATTCAATCTTTATTAGGTACGCATCAAATGACTGGACCATTTTGTCCCAAACATTGTATAACAATCCGAGTTTGATTTAATTTTGTGTTGAAACAACACAAAATAAAGTATCTAATTATTTTGTCTGTGTACCTATTATCAGCTAACAGCTTTATGATTAATAGGTGCACTCATAGATCTTTACCAAATTAAAAAAATATATTTATATATCTTAGCGTGAGGGACAGACTTGAACACCTGGATACAATACTAGTAACTGGTTATAAAACCTTATATACCTACTTAATAGACAAATACATACTTACACTACCACAATTTTGAATAAACATACAGGCGCAGATTGGGCAGCGAGTTACTGAGAAAATATAATTGAATCGAATTATTAAACCGTACAGTTATTGTAGTAGTAATCTAACGCCAAACGGTAGAAACCTATAACTCGGTGATCTGATACCTTGCCTATCCGGCGCTGCATAAATAGTATAACTTAGTTTATAATAATGAAATCTGTGTGGAATATTCTACATAAGTAATAACAACTATTAAATTGACTTCTATAGGTACAAGTTTTTATTATTATTATAATATAATACAGTGGCGGATTTTCAAAATATTTCTGGGGGGGGTCCTAAAAAATAGTATGTATTTCAAATGTATTATATTCTATTGTGTTTATGTATATATACTATATTCATAAAATTTACAAAATAAAATCTAATCGTCTTTTGGTTTTGCCCAGTTCTGCCAAGACTGCGTCAACTGTTAAGCATTGCTCATCCCTATGAATCGACATCATTGCCAAGCCGTTTAGTCTAGCCTGAAATCAAAATATTTTTTTATTGATGTATTTTGCGTAATATTTAATTATTTATTCTTACCTCGGTCATAGAATTTCGTAGATATGTTTTGATTCTTTTCAAATTTGAAAAGGAGCGCTCATTTGATGCAGTGGAAAGGATTAGTAGCAAGGATCTGAAGAAGTTTGAAGACACTTGGGTACATTTCTTTATTGCAAACTGTCATTGCTTGGAGTGCGTTTTCTGGCTTTTTTTCCATGTTTTTTAATCTTCTTTGCCATAATTTATATTCAGTTGATAATAACGAATGATTTGTGAACTCCAGATCATCTTTGTAATCATCAGCTAATTGAATAAATTTATCCTCATTTTCTTCTGTATCAAACAGTGACTGAAAATTGTTAAGCTTAATCTTATGGTTAACAAACCTTTGTTCAAGTTCAGTTATGTAAGAATCCATGTACGGATTAAATATGGATATACGGTAATACTCTTCGGTAGATTTTGCTTGAATATTCATTCTATGTACTTGTCTTCATATAACTCTTGGCATTGTTATTTCCACTTGAAATTGTGCAGCTAAATCGTGCGCAGCTGTATATATTTTTTTAAATGAGTTTTCAGCATTATTTCTAAAACATTTCATTTCTTCTAAAGTTTCATCAGCTAATCTAGTTGCTAATTTTAAATCAATGTCAACTTTTTGCAAATGTTTAGATAGAGGAAAACCAAATCCAAAACCTTTTGATAATATTAAATATGAAATAATGAATTCTCCATCTAAGATTAATTTTTGTAAGCGTTGTGCTTTTCCTCTTGTATCATTATCGTTCCATTCTGATATTTCACTGAAAGATTCTACAATAAATTCAAAAAGTTCTAAAAAATCATGCACCGCGTGGTAACGTTCAATCCATCTCGTTGCACAACTACGTTTTAGTGTTTTTTATGTTGTGTCATTAGAGGAATCTAAAATTTTGTGTGATAAAACATTTTTTCGTTTGGGATGTATGAAGAAATCTCGAATTTCGCCAATTAAACTTAAACAATTCATGATTGATCGCACACCACATGATTTGGAGACAACAAGGTCTAAAATATCTGCAGAGCAATGAACATACATCAAAGAAGGATATATTTGTCTTATGTGAGATTGAACGCCGTTATAGATTCCCGACATAGACGCAGCACCGTCATAACCTTGTCCACGAAGGAATTTAAGCTCTACACCGAATTGCTTAAGACTTTCTAATATTAAATTTGCTAAACCTTTACCTGTTGTATCATGTGCTGGTACAAATTGTAAAAACTCTTCACAAAGCACAAGTTTATTTAAATCAACAAATCTGACACAGAGAGACATTTGTTCCACGCCCGATATATCAGCTGTTTCGTCAGCGAGTATTGAGAAACATTTTGCAACATTTACACGTGCTACAATGTTTTTGAGTAGAACTGAATTAAACGCCTCAATAATAGAATTTTGACTTGTTTTACTCGTATATTTAATCGTACCATCACTTTCTAAACACATTTTCAAATTTAAATCTCCTTGAGCTCTATAACGAAGAATTTCTCGAAAGTTTCCTTCATTATTTTTTAAGTCATTGTCATCAGATTTAGTGATAACTAAACGACCATCATCACGATGCCCTCGTAGAGAAATGTTTTGACGCCCACATAAAATAATAGCTTCAATTATTGGTTTAATTTTGTTTCTATTTTCTGTAATCTGTTTAACCCTCCCGGTATCTAATTGTTGTTCAATAGACATTCTTGGATTTTTTAAAACGTTTGAAAAATTAGTAGCATCAAGAAAACATTTTTGGTGATATTCTAGAGATGAGTGTTTGGTAAATATTTCAACCGCGTGTTTCCAGTTATTAAATTTTTTTACTGCAAGACTACCTAACAATTGAGAATTGTGTCCACCATGAGATTTTGAAAACGCTACACAAAATTTACAAAATGCACCATCTTGTATTCCTGAATATGACAACCAAGGAAATCGCACTAACCATGCATATTGAAATTTAAGATTTCTTACTTTTTGGTCTTTTCCAGAAGTAATTGATGTTATCGGAAATTTATAATTTATTTCTGGTGTCCAAACTTTATTTAATGTGTCATAAATTTCATTTTGTGAAAGTATTTTGTTGCAGAATAAACTGATATCATAATTATTATGAGTTAAAGACGAAGACGGAGTTGCTAAATCATACATAGATTTTTTTGTTCTAATATCAGTAACATCATTAGGTGAAAGTGGTCTTTTAGTTGATACATTTTCTTTTAAAGTACTGGTTTGATTAACATTTGATGTTTGAATAGGTTTTAAAAAAAAATTTTTAATGGATTTTTGTTTTTAGACGATATTTTATTGAAAAATAAGTTCGTACTCACTTATGATTTTCTGCACATCGACTATTGCGTTATTACAGTGTGTCAGTGTTAGTGTCAATTGTCGGCGGTCAACTAATCTGTACATTTTAATAGTAGGTATAAAATTACAGAAATAGTGTTATAATAATATTGTCCTCTATAGTGGAAAAATACATAGATAAACTCACTATCGCAATACAAAAGAATATCGGGAATTACGACGGACGATTTTATCAAAACTATTAAAATACGATTGTAAAATATTTTATTATATTATTATTATTATTATTTCAGTAGATTCTTGATAATCAACCTACTTAATACTTATATTTGAAATATATACATATTATATTGTTATGTTATACGGTGTACCTACTGCAGGGTCAGATTCTGTGTATGCATTATTTAAATTTTAATTATATACGTATATATCAGTGTCTTGGGGGGGGTCCAGACCCCATGGACCCCCCTCCCCCCGTAAATCCGCCACTGATATAACACATTATTTAATTTTTTTGGAATTCATATAGTTATGAATAAAATATTTGATTTTTCTCCATGTCTTATTTAAAAATAAATATGGAGTGAGTTTAATTAAATCCTTACACTCTTTTTTGTTTTGAACTTTTTCAAATCTATATGTTTTTTAAAAAATGTAATGGTTGTTGTTTTTTCTTTGTTAGTCCATGGAATGATGTTCACTTTTTTCTTTAGTTTAGATGGTTTATGTAATTTCTCTTTTGGCCTTTGAGAAGTTTGATGTTCAACTTCTTCACCATCATAGTTGTAAATAATTGCTGCTCTTCGGTGTCTTCTTTGTCAGATAATTGATGCTCTTCATGGTCTTCTTTGTCAGATTGGTTCTCTTCATCTGATATTGCTTCGTCCACATTTATGTTGATTTCATCCAAACTCTTGCCTCTATAATGATGGCCTTCTCTTTTTTCCATTCGCAAAAGGAGCTTACTCACTTTAACAACCTAAAAATAAAAATATAGCAATAAATGTATTATAATTTATAGTAGTTATTATTGTGTATAATATATACATATAGACATAAACTATAGTAAATAGTATATACTGTATTTATGTACAGTATATACACAATTATTTTTCAAGTGCCTATATATTATAAAAATACATATTAATACATTATGTTCATAATAGTGTTGCCTACACTTTATATAATAACTTATTTATATTGTAATAACGATAAAAAAAGATCAACTGTTAAAATTATTAATTTACTTTGATGTAATATGCAAATATTATATGCTAATGTTTCAGTATGTCGTATATGCACTTTTTAGTGCACTATCGACACTAGAGTTACCAAACGACCATAAGTTAACCGGTTACAGTTTGGCTCTCTAAACGTCGATATCGCTACCTTTACTGGTTAGACTTTCAATCTTCAAAGACCATAAATTAACCGGTTACAGATCAGATTGAAAGAATACAATTAACGTAAGACTATACACTTTCACCGTTTAAACCTTAAATCGTCAACGACCATAAATTAACCGATTACAGATCAGATTTAAGGAGTATACTTAGAATTGTGTGGCTGCTCAATCAAAACATAATTTTCGGGTCGGAAACACTTTTATTCAATCTTTATAAACAAACACAAAATTTACAATCACACGTATCGCAGTATTGACATACTATACTTTTTGCCTTATATCTAGTTTACAATTCAACTGCCTCAGCACATTTGCTTCCCTGGCCTACACTAAAAATATGATTACTATTTGTTTATATACATAGTCACCTATTACTACAAGTATTAGGATTTGACAGGTATTTAAAATTATTTACCTGGAAAGCACTTTCTGAAAGTCTGTAAAAGTTGTTGTGGACATCCGTGGAGTGTCCCATAAAGGTGGCAAGTTGTTCGATGTCCCCTTCCGACATGTTTAACAGCTGAGCCACAGTAGCTACATGTTTGCGGAGACGAGTAGATGTTATATTTTCTGGGTTTTTAGCCCCACATAGCTTACTGCATTTTCTTATTACATTAGAGGCCCTCAACAACTAAGTGATTGAGGTAAAGGAAATAGGTAAATATTTTCATATTCAATGAAACTTACAGTTTTTCTCAATTCTATGAGATACTTCAAACTCTTTTGTAACTGTAGTGTAAATAAAATTGGCACCCCTCTTCCACGTTTACCACGTATAACAACTCTTTTGAACTTTCTGTCAATCTAAGTTCTACGGGAGATAAGGCTAGTTGAATTTCTTCTTGGGAAATTTCAGTTTCGGCATTAGTATAAGTATCAAGTGTTATACGTTGAACCTCACCAGCTCTTCGGTTGAGTAACACTAGCTGTGCTAGTACACTTTCTTGGAGGTTTCTATGGAATTGTACATTATTGGTATTTGTTTTCAAATTATTATAAGACTCCTTTTCTAAGTTGACAATATAATCTTTAAATAATTTGATATCGGATGTTAATGGTATTAAGGCCAGTTTATTCCATTTCTGTTGGTACATAAATTTGCACGCATTAGTCGATAGCTCATGAGCTTATTCTTTTTCAATGATATATTTAAGGTTTTTGATAGATTCTTTCTGTATGTTATGCGCCTCCATGGGTGATAAATCCCTCTGTTTTAAAATAATGCATTCAGCTATTTCACAGCATTGTTTTAATGATTGGCTCAATCTGACGCTATATCATATTGAATATTAATAAGATTTTGATCAAATAATTCAACTATTATCACTATGAAACAAAATAAAACAAAAATTAGTGCAATTATTAATCGTACAAATAACTTAAAATTTAATTTACTTATATTAAATTTTTTTTTCTTTTTCTATCAATTCTGTACCATCACTCAAGAAACTTGAACAGTTTATGCTTAGTTCGGTATTGTCATAGACATCAATGGCTTTTTTAACGTTTGTTTTGTCTTGTTCAGTTACAAAATCACAATCGACACCCAAAGTATATTCTGTATCACAGACAACTAATAGAAAAATTAAAAGAATATGTCTCATAATTGCGATTGTTAATAACTTGGTCCTCAAAATTATTTAATTCTCAATTTACCTATATTAACAATATTTTCTTTTCCTACCAATTCCATACCACCACTCAAGAAACTTGAACACTTTGTGCTTAGTTCGATACTGTCATAGACATCAATGGCTTTTTTAACGTTTGTTTTGTTTTGTTCAGTTACAAAATCAGTATCGATACCCAAAGTATATTCTGTATCACAGACAACTTATAAAAAAATGAACAAAATATCTGTATCGCCTAACCGGAACTGCTGAAGCTATGGATATGACATTTTCAGTTAATGTACTTATTAACAGTCTGGCGCAAGCAGTCCGACAGTGCGCATGCATTTCGATGCTTCTCTCGGATTACGCTCCATTGTACCCCTGTCTTGCATCAGGAAAAAATATAAAATCTCATTTTTGCTCCGTACGACTTTTCTTCTCCATCAACGTCAAACCAAGGGTCAATTCACACATTACATTACGGGAAGAGCAACCTCCTCAAAGTATAATTTATTTATTTACTAGTTTTACTTATAGTTGCTAAATATCTCGACAAATATTTTCTGTTACGTAACAAACATAAAATTAAATAACTACGCAAGGCCACGGTCACCGTATCGTGCGGTGACCTTTGGACCTCAGATAACAACAAACCTCCGATATGCCAAACCCAAAGCCAACTGTATCTCCAATTAAGATTGTGAAAAATAAAATTGTTACTAGTAAAACTACTAGAAACAATGAAAATAAACGTTCCCTTTCATCATCATCCATCGCAATCACCGCCTATCGTAACTTCTAAGAAAACTAAACTTTTCTTTACGCCAAACCGGTTCGCACCACTCTCCACGGACGATATCAACGTTATCACCGCCGATAATAATGCTGAAATTGACGCTCAATCTGAGATCTCAAATCAGGGGCGACAGAATACCACTGAAGTCACACCAAAAATCATTTTGCCTCCACCCATATTCATCAAAGGCGTCCATGACTACCTTGGACTACGCAACCACCTAACGGAAATCTCGGCCCCTGATAGCTTCTCGTTCAAATCGACTACTACACACCTCAAACTCCAAGCAGTTACACTCCTAACAGTTACAGAAATATAATTCATTATCTAAAAGATACCAACGCACAATTCCACACATATCAGCCGCAATCTGAGAAACCCCTAAGGGTAGTTATCAGAAACCTCCATCCCTCTACTCCGGAGGCTGACATCGCATCCGCAATAGAAGAAATTGGCCACACTGTAAGAAACGTGACAAATAGACATCAACAAACAAAAACTCCTCTACCTCTCTTTTCGACCTGGACCCAAACGATAGCGACAGTGATATTTTCTCCATAACCTTTCTTTTGCACACGAAAATCAAAATTGAAGAACCATACAAAAAGCGACAAATACCACAGTGCCAAAACTGCCAATTTTACGGCCACACCCGCACCTACTGCGCTCACAACCCCATGTATGTCAAGTGCGGTGGTAAAAACCTCTCTACCACATGTCCGAAATCTCCAGATCTTCCGGCTAAATGCGCCCTCTGCGAAGGTGCGCACCCAACGAACTATAAAGGATGTACAGTATACAAGCAACTGAACGCAAGCATAACAACTTTTCAAGCAAGATATCTCAACAACCACTGCCGTTCAACTCCACCGCCAACGTCGAACAATCCAAATAACACCCCCCAGCTACTGAATTCTCGTCCATGCCGCAGCCATGTTCGTATGCAAATGTAACTGAGGGTCCAACAGTTGTCCAACAGTCGCCAAAAAAAGAGACAAACCTGTGTAGCAAAAACATATGGTCCAACAAAAAGTATCACTGCTAGCGTGAACTTGGTGAGGCAAAAATAGAAATTGGCCCGCTGGCAAAAGTAACATACAACAAATTTTGAAAACTGTCCAACAGTGTTCAACAAATAGAGACGTACCTGTGTATTACAAAAACATTTACCTACAAATAGATGCACTGCTGGCGTGAACTTGGCAACGCGAAATTAGAATTTGGCTCCCTGGCAAAAATAACGTACAACAATATTTGAAAACTGTCCAACAGTGTCAAACAAATAGAGACAAACCTGTGTAGCACAAAAACATGCCTAACAAATAGTTGCGAAACTGGCATCAACTTTTCAGTGCATAATTATAATTTCGCTCATTGGTGAAAATGATCTAAAAAAAATGTTGGAAATTTGTTTCCCGCTGAAAAAAACGTACGACAAAGCCTAAAAGTTGTCCAACAGTCGCCAAAAATAGAGACAAACCTGTGTAGCTCTAAAAATATGGTCCAACAAAATGTAGCACTGCTGAAGTGAAATTGGCAACTCAACTATAAATTTTTTTAACAATAAAACTTATGCTCAACAAATAATGTAAGATGACCAACAGTGTCCAACCAATGGAGAAGAATTAAGCTAGAACAAAAAACATGTCCCAACAAATAGTTGCAGTGCTGGCGTGATCTTAGCAGCGCAAAATTAGAATTTGGCACCCTTAAGAAAAGAACGTACACCAAATTTTGAAAACTGTCCAAAAGTGTCCAACAAATGAAGACGAACCTGCGTATTGTTATAAATCAGCAATTGAGTTAATTGCTTAATCAATAAGTTGCAGGTAGCAAGACCGTTGGTAGAGGATTCCTTCAGGTAGGTTGATAAATTGAGTAGACTTGGTAGAAAAGTTATGTTATTTATTTAAATTATTCTTTATATAATACTGTAAGTCCAAATTGACAAAATCATTATTATGACTCTCGTGAAGGTGCTTGCATGTACGATGGTGAGACACGTCTTTTTTACAGGCCGTTTCGGGCTTAGTTTTATAGGGTCTCCTGATCTCCTACTTCCCCCCTTGTCTATCGATATCTCCTCGGACTTCATAGGACGAGATTCAAATTATTATCTACATGTTCCCACGCCTGCCTATTCCGAGAACCGTATCCCATTATTATCTTCACTATATATGTTATACGCCATCCATCAATATTTAGATAATATGACGTTACGAATATAGTACATGCAGTTTAGAGTGCATTTGGAAATGCGTTCTATCACTTAAGACTTAAGAGAGTCTTATTGAGTTGTCTTGCGACAATAGTTTGAAGACTAAATTTAGCAGTAATTTAACCAAATTTTGGATTTCTATAAAAGATGAATATCCTCTTTTAAGTGATAAGGCTCAACGTATTTTAATTCCGTTTTCGACATCATATTTGTGTGAAGCTGGGTTTTCGGCGGTTGCTGTAATAAAAAGCAAGTATCGAACCAAAATCAATGTTGAAAAAGAAATGAAAGTAGCTGTGTCTTGTTTAATTCCAAGTGTTGCCGCCCGAAATGCAACAACATAATTATTATCGTTAGCAAGATCATAAAGGCCTCTCACCACCACCGACTCACACTCACACAGTATATTATTATTATTATTATTATTATTATTATTATTGTTATTCTTACGCTCGTAATAATTATTGTCAGCTGCGAATTATATAATATGTAGATTACGAAGCGCGTTATCGCATGCAGTTGCTTAATTATTATGAGACACGGCCGCCGCAATCGAGTCAGTTCGCACACCGCTGTCATCAAGACGCAAATTTATTATTGAGTGTACCGGTCGCCGGTTTTATATTATATTGTTTTATAAGTTCGGGCGCGAATCGCCAATTTGTAATATTCGTATGTAAGGCGCAAATCGCCTCACATATTAGAATTATTGAAACCAAATTATTATTGTCGTGCGCGAATCGCTATATTTTTATTATTTGCAAAAGGTATTGCGAATCGCTAATTATTATTATATTGTTTTAATTTCACAGGCGCGAATCGCCAATTTTGATTATATTTGTAACAGGTGCTAATCGCCAATTATTATTATTCGTTTTAACTTATTGTTATATTGTGTGTGTCATTTATTTTATTATTTAGCTATTATAAAGGTTAGGTAGCAGCTGGCCAGCGGTGCTCCGTCATAATTGTGAGTTCATTTTATATACGTATTTGTTATTATATTACAGCTCCAATAGCTAATTATTATCATATTATCATATTATTTGGCCATATTTATATAGTTATTGGCGGCTCAAATAAATTGTTATAAAATATTATTATATTGTTTTTTGCCTATTGGCTATAGTGTTATTTATTGTGTATTATTCTAAAACATAATATTATTATATCTAATTATTATCATTAAATTTGTGTTGACATTATTTTAATATTCAAACGCACACATATACACATACACACCTACTCACCACACACTACCTAGCACTCAGAATATTTGCTCGGCGATCCCGTCCACTATTCATGAGTTGCTAAACGCATACTATTTTACCCAGTACATATCGGTCGGTGTGTGAGTGCTCTTGCGTACGAAGTATTTCGGTACCGAGCACACGAACTATTATTGCTTCGTTCTCGGCCCAAACATTTGGTGACCTCGACGTGATTTTAATATTAATTTACGGTACATCATTATTATTATTTAATTGCAAGCTCTAATCAGCATGTCATGCAGTACCTATAGTTTCATTAAAATCATTATATTATTATTTATCATATTATATTTTTCTTAACCTATATTAGTGATATTTATAAAGAAGTGCCTTGTTATTATCACTTATTAGGCAGCGCGTACTATCATCAATTTCGTCTCAGATATCGCTACATACATTAACGATTGGTTGATTTGTATTTGTTAGTGTTGTGAGTCTGATCACAAGCTTTGGGGCAAGCCGCATAAACAAATACTGCCGTGAGTCGTAGCTATCTCAGGCATAGCCATATCTAATTATTTAATGTATAATTGAAATGGGTTTGGACGAATCCCAGAAGAAGGTGTTGGGTGACCTTATTAAGAAGAGAGGGGTAATAAAGGCGTCGTTAACACGTATTCGTACATTTGTTACCAAATTCAATCCGAGGGAGGATGCTATTACGCTATTAGAATTTAGGCAAGAAGAACTACCGAATATAAACAAAAAGTTTGATCAAATCCAATGTGAAATTGAACTTTTAAACTGTGATGATGACGAAAATGCTATTCGTGAAAGAGAAGCTTTCGAGAGTGAGTATTTTGCCATCCGGTCAGAAATGCAAGAAATAATTAATTCGGAGAAACGAGACACATCATCGATGATGCATAATGTATCAACAAGTTCCACTGTGCATCATCAAAGAGCTAGACTTGCCCCGATTTCTCTACCAAGCTTTGAAGGTGACATATTAGAATGGGAGTCTTTCTTTGACTATTATAAGGCAATGGTGCACTACGATGATGGATATCCTGCGGCCCAGAAGTTCTCATTTCTTAGATCAGCTCTGAAGGGACAAGCATTGGACATTATCAAGGGCATACCTATAACTGACGCTAATTATAATGTGGCAATAAAAAAGTTACAAGAACGATACGATAACAAAAGTTTGGTGATCCAATCTCACATTCGTGCGATTCTTGATGCGCCACGGGTGGAGGCCTGCCAGGCAAAGGAATTGCAGGGCCTTTATTCAAGCATGTCCGCACACGTCGCAGCACTTGAAGCACTAGGCCAACCAGTCAACAGCTGGGATGCATGGCTTATAACAATTATCCTAAGGAAACTTGACCATGCAACCAGTCATGAATGGCAAGTGCGAAGAACCAACACAGAGTTACCGAAATACAGCGAGCTGCAGCAATTTCTGTCAAGTCGTTGTGTTGCATTGGAGAGCTCGGAGACACTCCGGAACGCCAGCGATGAAGATAAACGTAAACCAGAAACCAAGAGTTCTTATTTAAAAGGCAATGCTCATAATCACCCTAGAAAGGCTCTTTACACGGCTAGTCATAAAGTTAAGTGTGAATGCTGTGCAGGCGAACATCGGATATACGCATGTAGCAAGTTCAAGGAAATGCCAGTGGGAAGCCGTGTACAGAAAGTTCGAGAGGTAAAGTTGTGCTTCAACTGCTTTTCAAACACGCATATGGCGGATGTGTGCAAGTCAAGGTACAGCTGTCGCGTGTGTAATGGTAGACACAATACGCTACTACACTACGAAAAGCAGCAAGAACCTCAAATCACAGTGAATGAAGAAGCTACCACTGAAAGGGTAGACAATCCAAGCGCGAAGGTGTTTTGTGCAGCTCAAAGAGTTAACCATGTCTTTCTAGCAACCGCTATAGTCTCAGTACTGGACCGTTATGGGGAAAAAAGACCATGTCGAGTAGTATTGGATAGCGGGTCGCAAATAAACTTTGTTTCGAGAAAAATGGCCAAGCTGTTAAATCTTGCTCGCGACAAAGTCGAACTACCAGTAACTGGAATAGGAGCTAACCGGATTCATTCAACTGCGTGCGTTACCATAGATGTATTATCCAGAATAAAAGAATTTAAAGTTGCTCTAGTTTGTCACGTTCTACCAACCATTGTTGATGACCTTTCGCCTCATGCGAGTGGTAAAGCCGATTGGAATATACCAAAGGAATTCAATTCACAGCTGGCTGACCCATTGTTTCATTCATCAGGGCCAATAGACATGCTGATAGGCGGTGGCGTCTTTTTCGACATACTGGAAACTAGACGTATTCGATTGGGCACAGGCTCGCTGTGTTTGCAAGACACCAAATTTGGTTGGGTCATTACCGGAGAAGTTGGAGCAGTATGCCTGTTAAACGTTAAATCTGTCGGCCAGTCGCTAGAAGATGGATGGATTGCCATAGAAAATAGCAAAGACGTTAATTCCAATGATTTGTCTAAATCGAACAAGAGAAGTCTGGAAGAAAGGGAAGCAGCAAGACACTTTCAAGAAACTGCAAAACGCGACCAAGATGGTAGATTCGTGTTACGGTTACCATTGAAAGCTGAAGTAACGAATTTAGGAGACTCTCTAAGGATGACGACTTCAAGGTTTTTAAGCGTGGAACGTAGACTACAGCATGATGAATCCTTGAGAGAAGCATATGTTAGCTTTATGAAGGAGTATGAAAATGCAGGTCATATGCACGAGGTAAACAACAGTGAAGCGGTAACCAATAACCTTTTTTATTTACCTCACCACCCAGTTGTAAAATTGTCAAGTTTAACAACGAAGTTACGAGTCGTCTTTGATGGGTCGGCCAAAAGTTCAACTGGAGTCTCACTTAATGATGTCCTTATGTGTGGGCCTACAGTACAAGAAGAACTATTCAGCATATTGATACGATTTCGAACGCATCAGTATGTTATAACTGCTGATATAGAGAAGATGTTTCGGCAAGTGGGAGTATCTAAAGAAGATCAAGACTTGCAGCGTATAGTATGGCGGGAGAGACCAAGCGAGGTGCTTCGCATCTATAGGCTAGCAACAGTCACTTATGGTACTACTTCAGCATCTTTTATGGCGACTCAGTGTCTCGCATCACTGGCTGAAGCAGAAAAGCTAAGATTTCCTAAGGCAGCGAAGGCAATACGTAGGGACTTCTATATGGATGACCTAATGACAGGAGCTGAGACTATAGATGAATGCAAGATGTTACAGTCGCAAATCAGCATGGTTTTAGAGTCAGCCAAACTACCGCTCAGAAAATGGTGCTCTAATTCAGCCGAGATACTCAAAAGCGTAGAAGCAGACGAAAACGAGCCATTATTCATAATCAAAATAGAAGCAGATAAGATAGTAAAATCTCTTGGGTTATGCTGGAAACCAACGCAGGATGTGCTTGGATATCAAGCTATAATGCCAGCTAAGAGTCCAAGATGTACAAAAAGAATATTGTTATCTGACCTTAACAGGATTTTTGATCCTCTTGGTTTTTTGACACCTGTACTCACTAAAGGTAAAATATTCCTGCAACAACTGTGGCAAATAAAAATAGATTGGGATCAACCAATTCCGGACGATATAAGGGAGAAGTGGATCCGATTCTACAAACAGTTTGAGGAACTCGGAGCGTTAACGATTCCTAGGAAGTGCAAGCCATTCATGAGTGATCATATTGAGGTGCATGGATTTTGTGACGCTTCTGAAGAAGCTTATGGTGCATGCATCTATGTGCGAAGTAAAGACCAGAATGAACAGTGGTGTTCACGGCTATTATGTTCAAAATCAAGAGTAGCACCAGTCAAGGGAGCTACAATACCGCGTTTAGAACTTGGAGGCGCTCTGGTGTTAGCACAGTTGGCAGAAAAAGTAGCAGTAGCATGGGAATTAGATGTAAAGGATTTCTACCTCTGGACAGATTCCACGGTGGCATTGGGTTGGATCCGAAGTGAAGCAACTAGATTTAAAACCTACGTCGCGAATCGCGTAGACCAAATACTTGAGCTGACCAATGCACAACAATGGAGGCATGTAGGGACTGCGGACAATCCAGCTGACATGCTATCCAGAGGAGTATTGGCACAAGAACTAAAAGTCTCTGAGTTATGGTGGAATGGACCACAGTGGTTGAGTCACAGCTGCAATGATGGTTGGGAGCATTCAGTCACCACAGTACCAGATGAAGAAACATTACCAGAAAGACGAGTGGTTAAGCTCGCACTCACTGCGATGGATCAGTCAATCGGACTAATCGAACACTACTCAAGTTGGCGTCGATTAGTGAGAGCGTTTGCCTGGCTACTTAAGTTTATAGATTTCCGAAGAACAAGACAGATAGGCACTACATCACGGTATCTAAGTGTATCGTATTTAAAGAAAGCCGAAACTAGTTTAATAAGGCAAGCACAGTTACAAGAATTCAATGAAGAATATATCTCGCTGAGCAAAAACAAGGAAGTATCAGGGCGTAGTAAATTAAAGGGACTACATCCGATGCTCCAAAGCGAAAACTTAATATTAGTTGGAGGACGATTGGATAACGCCCAAATTGCAGAAAATCAAAAGCATCCTATTGTGTTACCCGCAACCCACAAAATTACCAGGCTAATTTTCGAAGACACTCACCAGACGCTTCTTCACTGCGGGCCTCAAGCATTACTAGCAGAGGTTAGACAACGATACTGGCCGATCAGAGGTAGAAGCATGGCTCGTTCTGTCACGAAACGGTGTGTAACCTGCGTTCGTGCCAGACCAAGATTTGTATGTCCTCTAATGGCTCCGTTACCAAAACAACGCGTAGTCCCTACTAGACCATTTGCTGTCAGCGGTGTAGACTTCGCCGGGCCTTTAATGATAAGAAGTGGAATGCGGCGCCAAACAGGAATAAAGGCATGGATTGCAGTCTTCATATGTCTCTCCACAAGGGCCATTCACCTAGAGCCGGTCGTCGGGTTAACGAGTGGCGCATTTTTGGCATCATTACGGCGTTTCATGTCACGAAGAGGAAAGTGCTCAACGATCCATAGTGATAACGGTACTAACCTTGTAGGGGCACAGAAAGAGTTGGCATTATATCTAACCAATTGCGAGTCAAGCATGGCTAGTGAAGGGATAGAGTGGAGATTCAACCCTCCCTCAGCGCCCCACTTTGGTGGCTTGTGGGAGAGTGCGGTGAAATCGACAAAGCATCACTTGACACGAGTGCTGAAAGATGGCAGGCTTACCTTGGAGGAACTAAATACGCTGCTTTGCCAAATTGAAGCTTGTGTTAATTCGAGGCCAATGATACCACTGGGAAGCGATCCTTCAGAGCCTAATGCCCTGACTCCTGCTCATTTCTTAATTGGTGGATCTTTATTATTAGCGCCTGAGCCCAGCTTAGCAGACGAGCGAATAGAACATCTACGTCGATGGAAGTATGTTCAAGCATTAATGCAAGGGTTCTGGATAAGATGGCATAAGGAATATTTGCCACAACTCCAAGTACGTGGCAAGTGGACAACTAACAAGTCTCCACTGAGCATCGACGATATAGTCATCATAAAGGATGAATGCACACCACCAGCAAAATGGCGATTGGGAAGAGTGATGAAAACGCACCCTGGGAAGGATGGCGTTGTGAGGGTCGTCACATTGCGGGTTGGATCCGGTTCAGAGATAAAGCGTCCTGTAGTCAAGCTATGCGCGCTGCCTACCGAGGTATCATCGGAAAGAAGTTGAAAATAAATAATTTTTCAACGGGGGGAGGAATGTTGCCGCCCGAAATGCAACAACATAATTATTATCGTTAGCAAGATCATAAAGGCCTCTCACCACCACCGACTCACACTCACACAGTATATTATTATTATTATTATTATTATTATTATTATTGTTATTCTTACGCTCGTAATAATTATTGTCAGCTGCGAATTATATAATATGTAGATTACGAAGCGCGTTATCGCATGCAGTTGCTTAATTATTATGAGACACGGCCGCCGCAATCGAGTCAGTTCGCACACCGCTGTCATCAAGACGCAAATTTATTATTGAGTGTACCGGTCGCCGGTTTTATATTATATTGTTTTATAAGTTCGGGCGCGAATCGCCAATTTGTAATATTCGTATGTAAGGCGCAAATCGCCTCACATATTAGAATTATTGAAACCAAATTATTATTGTCGTGCGCGAATCGCTATATTTTTATTATTTGCAAAAGGTATTGCGAATCGCTAATTATTATTATATTGTTTTAATTTCACAGGCGCGAATCGCCAATTTTGATTATATTTGTAACAGGTGCTAATCGCCAATTATTATTATTCGTTTTAACTTATTGTTATATTGTGTGTGTCATTTATTTTATTATTTAGCTATTATAAAGGTTAGGTAGCAGCTGGCCAGCGGTGCTCCGTCATAATTGTGAGTTCATTTTATATACGTATTTGTTATTATATTACAGCTCCAATAGCTAATTATTATCATATTATCATATTATTTGGCCATATTTATATAGTTATTGGCGGCTCAAATAAATTGTTATAAAATATTATTATATTGTTTTTTGCCTATTGGCTATAGTGTTATTTATTGTGTATTATTCTAAAACATAATATTATTATATCTAATTATTATCATTAAATTTGTGTTGACATTATTTTAATATTCAAACGCACACATATACACATACACACCTACTCACCACACACTACCTAGCACTCAGAATATTTGCTCGGCGATCCCGTCCACTATTCATGAGTTGCTAAACGCATACTATTTTACCCAGTACATATCGGTCGGTGTGTGAGTGCTCTTGCGTACGAAGTATTTCGGTACCGAGCACACGAACTATTATTGCTTCGTTCTCGGCCCAAACACCAAGATTTGAAAAAATGTGCAGTGATATGCAAGCACATCCATCACATTAATTGTATACCTATCTATTTCGACCTCTAAATATAAATGTAAATATAAATCTTCAAAAATAATTAAAATGTGTAAAAAGTATATAACTAAAATTAAATAAATATTCTTGTATTATAATTAAAAAATTGTCTGGTTTTTATTTGTTTTTTATTCATTTTTTATGATTAGTCATGCTATGTCTTGGGAAGGGTGCCTTGAGAAAAGTTTAGTTCAAAAAGAGCGCCGTGAGCGAAAAAAGTTTGGGAACCGCAACGTTATTGTCATTTATATTATTGTAATACTAACAATATTAACAACTAGTATATTAAGTTTTAGTTTAAGAAAAAATGTCACAAAAATATACAACCCTGAAATACCAGAAGCATGAAAAATCTAATGGTATTCAGGAAGACACACAGTGTAATTTATTTTTCTTTCTTTTATTATTTTTCTTTTAATATTTTATTATTTTATTGTCAAACTGAACTGACCCCCAAATAACAGAAAATTCGAAACTTTGCAGAAACTTAAATATTTAAGTGAAACACTGTGGTCATTGGACCCCCGTGTCTCATTTAGTCTGGGGGGTGTTAAGAACCCCTGATTAGTACATATTTAATTTTTTATATGTCTATATATGTTAACAACATATATAGACAATCATAATGCAGAGTGTGTGTCGTAAGACGCTGCTACCGTGGGAACCGCTGAATAAGGGTTTTTTATGTGAGACGGGGCACCGTCACGACAACACACAGGGAGTCAGTCAGTCGTAGAATTACGAGTGTTCGATTAACAGTTTGTAGCTATACTTAAGATTTTTACTACCAATTTTAATAAAAAATACATTAATTATTTTAATCTTCAATTGGTGCGTACGTTATTTTGTGTTGTGCGTAAAATCCATAACATAACACCCGCTCTCCTGTACGGTCACGAGTCCGCTATTACAACATGTATAGAAACCACCCTGTCTGGTACTTTCGATGGGAAAATGACGGGCACCACAATCTCTACAGACCGCATTCAACGCCCCGATGTAATGCCGTTCCGGGAGCGGATGTTGGACGCCAGCAGGACGATCTATCATTGGTGCACGCCCTCTAGGCTGTTCAACCGGAACACCCGGGGGAATTGGTTCGAACTGCAATTGAAATTACAAAATTGTAACAAACATAGATATAGGTAATATGAAGAAATATTCAATAACCTCTCCACCGACGCCTTGGAGTAAAATGTCGATTTCAAGTTGCATCCCCTCATTGTTGTCCACCATCTTTACTTGGCCTGGTACTACCTCGTCCATCCAAACTTCAATAATTTCTATGTTCTCGTCGTTCATCAGGACTTGGTCCATCTGGACAACTTCTTCGTCGATACCTTCCATCTGTACCTCGACGATTTCTGCGCCACCGTTTGCATCGTCGTTGTCAATTTCTACGTGAACTGGTAGTTCACGGTCAGGTACAGGTTGCGCTCCGACCACCTATACAATAATTTTAATCAGTTTAATGTGCAAGTATAAAATGAACCAAGGAGTACAGTTAAGTGTTGAGTAGTGTCAATATATTTTACAGAACAGTTTAATAGTGTTGTTTCTATATTTTTTCTATGTATGTCCACTGAAAAATGTTGTTATAGTCTTATATAAGACTAATAGGTTTTATTAAGTATTCACCTGGTAAAAAATAATATTCACTTTGTACAGTTTGTAATTAATTTATCAACGTTATAAATTAATTTATACAACTTATCAAATTAATAGTCTCATCCAGTGGTTTTAAGATAGGTGACGTGTGCTATTAACATTAGTTTATTTGAACGTTACACCATACTTTTTTATTTGGGTGAAACACAAATTTCCAATAAGATAAGGCTGTAGGAAGTATATTGTACTATATTGAATGTATTTCTTCCACATAACAATTCATCCATAAATAATATCAGGCATAAAAAAAAGTATTTAAAAATGTTTTGTTAAATGTAATGCTGATAAAATATTTAAAATAAAGTAAGCCTTATGAAAAGGTTAGGTTGTAAAAAACAGTGTATTGAGTATTGTGAAATGTAATTATTGTTTAGGGTACAGGTCTTAAGTATATCAAATAAAATAAAATCTTAAACTCTATAATAATCAAAACAAATACAACAAAAACCTTGTGCACCTATGATATGAATAGTGTGCAATTTATAATAATAGTTGTATTTGGTGAAGTCTATTAATAAGCATTGTACTCTAAAGGTAGGTTAGAACTCGGTATATAAGTATTGAAATATGTTGTGAAGTGTAGTATTTGTGTTATGACCTATGTTAAACACACTAATTTATGACCTATGTAAAATTAACAGTGCTAAAGGCCTAAGAGTTACAAAATATAACATCACTATTGTAGTACCTACACTATTGTCGTACTTTACAATTAAAACTAAATAATATATTATATTTCATCATAAACTCACTATCGACGGAACTGCTGTGTTGACCAGACGGCGGCGTAAGGGGTTTCCCGGTGCGATGTCAACGTGAGGAATGAAATGACTTGAACTTAGCTTAGATGTTCGGTTGACTTGAAACCCCTGGTTCTCGACAAATTGAACCCATAAACGTTGACGTACAGCGTCCCTTGGCAAGCTAAATATAAAGACCAGTATAATAAATGTATTTAAATAATATTATGCCTAAGTAGTGAAATTGTAATTACTCGTGTACTGAAACTCCAACAATAGCATCAACGTTTCCACATATCACACAGCGTTTGACCATTGTGTGAACAGCCTGTGAATAGTCGTCTTAATATTAAATAAAATATATTGAAACAAAAAAATAATAATAAAGCAATTCGTAAAATATATGAAAACAATAAATATTTTCTCACGGTATTATCGAAAAAACTATGTTGTTATCAGTGGATGTGATACCGCGATTGTTATTGAGTGTTATTATCAGAAATACGTTGTTAATATTGGTTTAAATTTGAAACATAATGGGAATATATTATGCATAAAAAATCATTGATAAATGTGAACTTATCGTTAACGTTTATGTAGCTGGGTATAATGTTTTACGTAAAATGCCAAAGCCATTGAAACAACACAATGTTTTCGTCATCCGTATTTTGTAAAAGGCAGGTGCACGATAGCTTGTTTGAGAAAGTTCGATATCCGCAAAGGTAATAGAACAGATGCATTTGTTTGCGAGAATTTGCGATGAGTCATACAGACGCTACGATAAAAATACGTGGATATAGACTTTTGGACGATAGAGTATAATAGAGTATACTACCGTAAACGGCGTATAAAGACACGATAGAGTTTAAGAAATTAGTAAACATTGGGACGTAAAATAGTTTGTTGAAAGTATTGTACATAATGTAATCGAATCAAAAACTAATGCCTAACCAAATAGTTTGTTTACACACGTCGGGTACACGTCAAATATACGTATAAAAAACTTGTACTCACCGGTCTCCGGAGTGTCCTGGAAATAAACTGGATAGAGATGAAAATGAAATAAGAAGTGAAGTAAGTAAAAGAACAAATTGTTAAATGACTGGGAAATGTGCAAAAAAATGGAAAAAAGAAAAAATGTAGCGATCAACCGTCTTGCACGGGTGTTGAAACGCTACGTGTAGTTATTGTGGAAAACGGCTCAGTCGTCACCCAGTCCCCCCACCCCTCACCACTACTACTCCGCCCACCCACCAAAGAGTATAACCATGTACACCGTAAACATGTTAACTGATTTTTAACCGTGGTATCAGTCATAACCAATGCATATAAATAATATCCGCCGCCTACAGAATTCGAATATCGTCATGAGAAAGCTCAAAGCGGCTTGTACTTTGTTTCACGTCGACTGTTGAACAGTCAACTATAAGACTACAGTTCCGGTCGTCCCAAAGTCTTAAATACATACGTGAGTTCACAATGTTTAATTATATTTACCAATGTATGTATGTGCTCAGTGTAATTATTTGTAATTTTTTTTAGCATGAATAATCGCGTATTCCACATCGACCAGTGCCCAGGTCTACAGGTGAACTACTATAATAATTCACCTGCATACCCCGGGCCGAAGAAGACGCCCGCCCGCCGTAAGTTTTCGAAAGTTTAAAAACTTCGTCAATATTTTAATAGGTTAGGTTTATTTTGAATATACTAATTTCTCCTAAAATGTATCTGTTTTAGGTTGTTATAATTGCAACGGGTATGGTCATATCGCCCGAAAATGTGAGTATTTTATATATTTATATATTATATATATAAAATATATATATAATTTATATATTGTTCATGATATTGCACGTGCTTTTATATTCAATGTTATTTGCATTACAGGCAAGAAACCCAAAGCGTCAAAGAGGACGCCGAAGACGCCGAGGACGGTGACGCCGACGCCGACGCCGGAGACGGTGACAGAAACGGCAGGGACAGTGACGCTACCGTCGTTGACGGAGGAGAACTGTAAGTCATTTTATTCAAAACATATATTTGTGAAATGTAATTACAAAATATTGTAATAATTGTACATATTTGTATTTATTTGTTCCAGCACATTAAAAAATTCATTTTAGTGGCCTTTTTTTTCAATTTTTTCTAATTACATATTTTATACATTTAACACATTTTTTCAAAATTTTTCAAAACTATAAAATAAATATAAATTATTATTAATGCATAAAAAAATTTCATCGTATTAGATATTATGTAGTATTATATATTATATATTATTTGTTCAAAGTTTTTTGAAGTATGTTTATTAGACATAGTATTATATAGTATTTATTTATAATATATTATAATATTATTATTTGTTGTTACATTTTACAGTGCTCATTGCATATATATATAAATTATAATATACTTTTGTTTTGTTTATATATAATATACATGTCTATTCATTTCTGTTGTTAATGACTTTAGGTAGGTCAATATATGACTATCTCGGGTAGAACACGATTGCGTACGTTTGTCCTTTTTGGCAACACGATTGCGTATGTTTGTAGATGGGTAAAAAAAAAGGTAAAAGTACCTTAAAGAAAAAAAAATAAACACGATTGCGTATGAAATTGTATGCAACGTTGTCAAATTTACTAATTTCATTATATATAAAATAAATAATAATATAATATAATATATAATAAATATCGAATACATTTAGTTCTATAATAATTCATTAGAAAAAAATCAACAATAGAATAATAAATAAAATGAGGTTAACTAAATAATTAAAAAAAGTAATTAATAAATAAATAAATCGTCAATTATTGTTTTAGTAAAATTATCGTAAATAAATTGTTTAAAAATCCTTAAATTTGGAATCCTTGACATCTATAACCTACTACTTTTAAATACTGAATAACATTTTTATGAATTTTATACTCATCATAATCCTTTATTGTATTTTGAATTCTGTTCAAGTCTTTTTTTACCATTTTCTTTACTCTCCCATTATTAACTGATTGTATAATCGATCTGGTTTGCATTTGAGTTTCTTTCAACATTTGAATAACAACATGTGTTGGAGGATGAGCGCTGTGGAATTGTCCATTATAAGTCCTATGAAAGCTTTCAGGTCCATTTGTGGTACTAAAAATTATAAATAAACAATTAAGAATATTAAAAATATATATTGTATAAATTGCTCACTGAGGATTCGTATTTGGTTCTTGAGCCCACATTTCAGGAGGAAATGGACATTCTGGTTCAATATATGTTTTTAGTACATAGTCAGAAAAAATATGACCATATTTTTCGTTCGGACACGTAGCCAATAGTTCAAGAAAACCATCCTCAATTTCGGTAAATGGGAGATATGCAAGTGCAAAGAATGATTTTAACCATGTTCCTAATTGGTCACTTTCGTTCATATAAGCAATTCTTAATACTTGTTCTTGTTGTATCTAAAATTTAAATATTACATTTTATAATTAAATTAAATAACTTATATTTAAAATAAATTATTTATATTATTTTGCATATTATGTATCGATGTATGTACATTATTATGCATTGAAATACTATATAAAATAATATAAATAATATATATGTTTTTATGTATCAAAATTATTGTCAAATTTCAAAAATAATTTATTCAAATAATATTATATTCTACATACTTTACGCCACCAGGCTTGCCCTAAATGAAATCTGCAACCCATCAATTTCGCATCCGGAAATATATCTCTAATTGCTTCGTGAGCTCCGATTTCAAAATCTAGTCTGAATTGAGTAACTTCTAGTTTTTTTAAAGTCAACTTCATACACAGGTCCGCAAGAAATAGCCACATGTTTTGGTAGGTTTCTTTGGTTTTATTTGGCAAAAAAAAGTAAACAACCGGTGCATAAAATCCATTTTTATAACAGTGGATAGTATAAAGTTGATAGAAGTGTTTAGGAGCGTATTGAAATGTACCATCTGCGAATAGCTCTGAACAATTCATCATAAACTGCAAATTTTCTTTATTTGTAATGCAAACTAAACTTTTTACAGTCGAAACATGAACAAAATTTTCTTCTAACAGCATACAACAATTATCATCTTTCATATTCTGTAACTGACGTATAGCATCATTTAATGAAGTCGGAAATAGGGGATACGATTGTCTTCTCTTATCATACATAGCTTTCCGAACAGAAATAATGTCTTTCATTTCGAAATTATAACTTACACTATTCATTAGTTCTTTTCTAATAATTTTGATAGGTCGTGTTGAAATTCCATCTTCTGCTTGTCTTTTACAATTTTCTCGCAAAATGTGTCTTTTTATTTTCACTTCAGAATTAGATTCATGCTTATGTTCACCAATAATATTTACAATAGAAGTCTTATGCGCATCAGTAACTATGCTTGCGTAACACGTTTTAACTGTACAAAGCCATTTATGCATTCCGTCTTTACGCGTTCTTACATGCCTATACTTATTAAAATGTAATAGAACTAACTGTTTTCCTTTTTCGGATTGTATTAATTGAATTTTATTTTCCATGTTACTAAATTTCGGTATTATCGGTATACACACTCAACGGCACTACAATCATCAACAATCGACTAAAACTCAGAAAATACCGTACCTATAATATAACGGAAATAACGATATTTCGTTAGATATATTTGATATCACTAACAATAAAGGTATATAGCAAAAGCGATAAAAGTGATATCTTACAGCATAAATCGACAAAAAACCCAACAAAACCAGCAGATGCCAAAAACGAAATTATCGCAATAGTATATTATACATATATATTATAGCATGTTATAGGAGGTGACTTCAATTCAAAACACCCTCAATGTGGAAACAACATCACTGACACCCGAGGTCGCAACTTACTCAAATTTATAATCAAATTCCAACCTACGTACTATCTCACCCCTACATCCCACCTACTGGCCCTCTCACCAAAACCGAAACCCCGATATTCTCGATTTTTTCATAGTTTCATTCCCCCCAACCTTGCAGCATTCAATTCTAAATATAAACGAACTTTACTCGGATCATACAGCTGTGTTACTCTCCTTAAATACAATTACCCCCACCAATGTCAAACCTAGCCTTGCTAGAGGTCCTATATCCTGGACAAAATTCAAAGATATCTTAGATTATAAAACAACTCTAAAAATACCACTAAAAAATGCACATGACATCGAAGTAGCAGATCTCAAGCTAACAAACAACATCCAAAGCGCTATATTTGATTCTTCGTCCAACCCTAACAAATCTACTAAACCAAATAATATCCCGAAAATCCTAAAAGAAATGTTAGCCCAAAAAAGAAGAGCATGAGCCAGGTGGCAATCAACTAGACACCCTCTGGACAAACACGCACTCAACTCCATTTCTAACAGATTAAAAAAAGAATTTAATAAAATTAATTCAGAACGCTACGAAAATGATATCACCAAACTCCAATCAACTAACGGCTCCCTCTGGCGTAAAACAAAAAACATTAAAACTCAAAGAACTTATCCCGCCAATAAAGCTACCCAACAACAAGTTAGCCATATCTGACTTGGAAAAATCAAACACATTTGCCGAATATTTTTACGAAGTATTTAAACCTAACAATATTAACCTGCCTATTAACCATTTAAATAAAATCAACCAATCATTAAACAGCGCTCTACCCACTTCAACACCTCCCAAACACTTCACTCCAAATGAAATTAAATATACAATCAGCAAACTAAAAAATGGAAAAGCCCCTGGACACGATCTCATTACAAACAATATACTTAAACAACTAACAAATAAAGCAATTCTCAACATTACCCACATCTTCAATGCAATGCTCAGACTTTCTTATTTCCCACCACTCTGGAAAATTTCAACAATCATACTAGTACATAAACATGGCAAACCCAAAAATATAACATCTTCTTACCGTCCAATCAGCCTCCTACCATCTCTGGGTAAATTATTTGAAAAACTTCTATTAAAACTTCTATTTAAATTCTCTTTATATTACTTTATTTCATAGTCTATTATTTTAACATATCATATTAGTATACGCTTAAAAAATTCGCAAAATTATATTATATTTTATATTATTAAATTGTATAACTACAATAACTCCCTCTCTTCATCACAAGCCTAGCTTAAAGGAGAGAGGTTAATCGTATCTGTTATATGTATTTGTCAATTTGTTTGAAATAAAAAAAAAAAAAAAAAAAAAAAAAACGCCTCCAAAATATCTCCGAAATAAATAAAATCATTCCTAACTCACAGTACGGCTTCCGAGCTCACCATTCTACTATCCACCCCCTACACCATCTGACCGATGCCATCTCATCTTCTCTCGAACTAAAAAAATACTGCTCGGGTGTCTTCCTCGACGTCGCTCAAGCGTTCGACAAAGTATGGCACAACGGACTCCTCCACAAACTAAAATCAAACTTTCCAGCCCCATATTACTTAATACTCAAATCCTATCTTACTCATCGTTCTTTCCAAGTAAATCTAAACAACTCAATATCAAACCAATTTATGATTAACGCCGTTGTACCCCAAGGCAGTGACCTTTCTCCTCTTTTATACCTAATTTACACTGCAGATATACCTACAACCTCTTGCACTATCCTCAATACTTTTGCCGACGACACTTGTATCCTAGCCACCGATTTTCATCCTACAATAACAAGCTTTAAGCTCCAACACCACCTCAACTTACTCGAAAACTGGTTCACACTATGGAAAATAAAAATTAACACAAACAAATCCAGCCACATTACTTTCTCCCTTCGCCCAGACATTTGTCCACCAGTCAAACTTTGTAACCAATTATTACCCCAAACGAACCAAGTTAAATACTTAGGACTCATTTTTGACAAAAGGTTAACTTGGAAAGACCACATATTCGACAAAAGAAAGAAACTAAACTCCAGATTACATCTACTACGTCCTCTCTTACGTTCTAATTTAAACATCAAACTCAAAATCCTTATTTACAAAATGCTGATCTTTCCTCTATGGTATTATGGTATTCAAATTTGGGGTAACGCTGCCCCTAGTAACATCCAAAAAATACAATCATTCCAATCCATCTGCCTTCGCACTATTACAAAATCCCCCTGGTTTGTAAGTAACAAAACCCTTCACTCCGACCTGAGAATAAATTACGTTAACCAAGTCACTAAAACTGCTTACCAAAAACTCCACTAAAAATTTAGCTCCCATAATAACCCCAACATTAGTTTTCTTGCTTCACTACACATCCCTGACAATCCCCCTCGAAGACTTAAACGTAAATGGGTTAGAGACCTCCTCCATTAATTAATAAAATACCCAAGTAGGTAGCTCCATTGGGAGCCCTCCTACATCGTGCCATTTCATGTTATGTAATCCTCTTCATCACTATTACTTGTTGTGCTTAATTGTATAGTTGTATATTTTCTTATTAAATAAAAAAAAAAAAAAAAAGGGATAATATACATGTCATGTTAAGGTATTTTGAATTAATATATTATATTGAACATACGAATGACCACCGTTATCCAAAGTAATACATTTTAAACCTATATTATACCCAATATACTCAGTAGGTTTTTACGTATATTTTTGTGCACGTATATATATATATCCTATCTACGACAGTTATTTGGTATGGGTTCGATAAGACGCTCGGTCTGTAATTATTTTTGTTACCTATAGACCAGGGATGGCGAACCTGTGCCACGCGTAGCCGAACTCGTTATCAATAATCCTCAAACATGAGCCGTATACAGAGTGTGTCAAGTGATGCATTTGAAAAAGACTCCGATATGGATTTAGATTTAGATCTAAATGACGATTCTGAATTTCAAGTTAAAACTTCTAAAAAAATGAAAAATCATCCAAGTTAAAACGTGCGTTACTTCTTTCGTCAAGCTCCACCTCACCGAAAACGTTAAAAAAAACAACAGGTCCAGTTTGTTACAGAAAATAGGTTTGCTCCTATCTCACGTGCTACTACAGCTCCCGAACTCACTTCAAACCAATCAGCTCCAACTCAACCAACGTCATACAATATTGAAACTGACGAAGTCCAACCAATCCCAGCACCTCCACCTATTTTTGTCAGCAACATTGAAAACTTTATCAAGCTGCGCACGGACCTTATTGATCTGATTAGCACTAAAAATTTCTCATTTAAATCAACCTCGAAAAATCTAAAAATTGTAACTAATGATTCTGATGCATACCGAAAGGTCGTCAGATATCTCAATGAAAAACAAATTGAACATCACACGTATCAGGCTCGTGAACACCAACTTCTGAGATCGGAATAGCCATACAGTTCGCAACGTCAGTAACGTTTTTCACAAGACCTCTAGACAACCATTACCATTGTTTTTCGTTGATTTCGATCCTGCAGAAATCAACAACGATATTTTTCACCTAAAAAACTTACTTCATACCAAAATATCAGTGGAAGAACCTCACAAACGTCGCGAGCTTATCCAATGCACAAATTGTCAAGACTATGGCCACTCAAAAACCTACTGCGCCCACCCACCAAGATGTGTTCGTTGCGTAGGACAGCACCTAACCGCCAATTGCACCCAGCCCAAAGACCAGCCACCAATCTGCACCTTATGCGGAGGCAACCACACCGCGAGCTACCGTGGATGCACTACACACAAAAATCTCCAGCGTTTACATCGAAATTCAAGTCTGTTCTTTAAAAATTCTAAATCTAAAATTAACAATGTAACTAATGCTAACCATGTAAGCACAGGTCAGGACCCCAGTGTGGACACTCCCCCGATTACACCAATCACACAAGACTTAAATGCATTCCCCCTCTTCCCAATAAACCCCCTCCTGAAACACACCCAAAAACAAAGTACTCACAACGTGAAACACACAATCCCACGCAAGAAAATAACATAGTAAAACTAATGTCCACATTTTTAACTGAAATGAAGTTACTAATTAACCCGCTAATCCAATTGCTCACCACAGTAATCAACAAATTAATTTCAAATGATGAATACTAATCCCCCCAATACTATTTAATAATTATACTATGGAACGCAAACGGTTTAAAACAAAACGAACCTGAATTACTACACCTTTTAATACAAAGTAAAATTGACATTGCACTAATAACGGAAACTCACTACACTTCCAGTACTAATCACTTTTTCCCTGGGTTCCAAGTTTACAGAGCCGACCACCCAGACGGAACCGCCCACGCGGGATCCGCCATTTTAGTTTCAAACCAAATCCAACATTATCCACTTCAAAGCCTCCAACTGCCATCAATACAAGCAACGAATATACAAATCGTACTAAATCATATTCCAACAACACTATCCTCAGTTTACTGTCCTCCTCTACCGGCAATAACGCCCCCTCAAATCGAAAACTTCTTAAAGTCACTTGGGCGTTCATATATCGCCGGTGGCGATTTCAACGCTAAAAACACACAATGGGGTAGCAGATTGACAAACTCTCGAGGGAGATTATTTCTTGACAACATTCAAAAACTAGGCGGCTCTTTTATATCTCCAAGCGATCCAACCTACTGGCCCACTCACACAAATCGTCAGCCTGACATACTAGACTTCTTTCTCACCTCAATTCCAAAACACATAAGACACAAAATTCAAAATAGTTGTGAAATTTCATCAGATCATACTCCGGTCATCCTTGAAATAAACGGCTCAATGACCTGCAAACCTCCCCGGCCCTCTCTCGTAAAAGGTCCTGTCAATTGGGAAAAATTCTCCAACATCTTAGAAAACAACACAAACTTAAAAATCTCTCTAAAAAACACCAGCGAAATTGAAATAGCGTCTTAAGACTTTGTCAACTCAATAAAAGCAGCGATCTCCAACTCATCTTATACTCCTAATCCAAACAAACCACCAAATTCAAATCAATACGATTTACCTCTTAACATAAAAGCCCTAATTATCGAAAAGCGTCGTGCACGCTCACGTTGGCAACACACCAGACTACCATCCGACAAAAAAAGATACAATCACCTGTCCAACACCATAAAAACTAAAATTCGAATCCACAAATCCGAGTTATTCAAACACAAATACGAGTCCTTATGTTCTAAAGATAGATCCTTATGGAGTACCGCCAAAAATATTTAAAAAATAAAAGATCAACCTTTCCATTTGAAAAAAGCAGACGGTACCTTAGCCTTCTCAGACATTGATAAAGCAAACACTTTTGGTAAACACCTATCCGAAATATTAACTCCTCATCCCGATATAATTCCCGAACCAAGTCACTTAAACCAAATTACAAACTTCCTTACTAGCCCGCTACCAATGTCACTCCCTACCAAACACACATCTCCCAACGAAATAAAAAACTTAATACAAAAGTTAAAAATCAAAAAATCACCTGGACATGACCAAATAACAAATAAAATACTTCAACATCTTCCTAAAAAATCAATAATTCTTCTCACATACATTTTCAATTCTATGCTGAGAATTATCCGTTAATCTGGAAACTATCTGTAATTATCCTTATACATAAACCCAACAAACCTAAAAATGATCCCTCCTCATACAGACCAATTAGCCTGTTACTAGTATTAGGGAAATTATTTGAAAAAGTGATGCTTAAACGAATTAAACCCATTCTCAAGTCCCACAAAATTATTCCAAATACCCAATTTGGTTTCAGAGAAAACCACTCCACAACCCACCAGATCCACCGAATTGTCGACAAAATAGCCTCGTCGTTTGAGATTAAAAACTTCTGTCCGGGAGTATTCTTAGACGTATCACAAGCGTACGACCGTGTCTGGCACACCGGATTACTCTTTAAGCTAAAAATGTTCCTCCCGACTCCACTCTACTAATTGACCAAATCATATCTACAAAACCGCTCATTTCTCGTCCGCCAAGGAGACTCCCTCTCATCACAATTCCAAATCTTAGCAGGAGTACCTCAAGAAAGTGATTTATCACCAGACCTCTACAACATTTACACAGCGGACATTCCCAACTCCGAAAATACACTGATAGCCACTTACGCTGACGACACGGCAATCCTCTCATCCCATTCCGATTCCACAACAGCATACCAAAACCTCCAAATTCATCTTGATAATATTTCAAAATGGTCCATCAAATGGAGAATAAAAATCAATTCAGACAAGTCCTTTCACATTTCTTTTACTTTGAGAAAAGCTGTTCTTCCTAATATCTATTTTCAAAACAATCCAATCCAAACCACAACTCAAACCAAATACTTAGGTTTAATTCTAGACAAGCGTCTAACTTGGGGCCCACACCTCAAAATCAAAAGAAAGACTCTTAACTCCAGACTTCATCTTTTACGGCCTATTCTCAAGTCCAAACTCTCTATTGATAACAAACTACAAATATGCAAATCAATGTTAAAACCTATCTGGGCCTACGGCATCCAAATATGGGGATGTGCCAAGCCTTCCCAAATACGGACTATACAAGCCTTCCAGTCTATTTCCCTTCGCCAAATAACATCTGCACCATGGTACGTCTCAAACCTCTTACTACATAAGGATCTTAAAATTGAAACAGTCTCTAAAACAGCCAAAAACTACTACAAAAATGTACACACCAAAACAGCTAACCACACAAATCCATTGATTTCCAACTTGGCCAGTGAATTCATGCCTAACAACCCTCCACGTCGATTAAAAAATCACTGGTGTCGCGATCTCCTGAATCCCGACATGCACTGATATAAAAAAAAAAATAATAAAAAATAAAACCTCTCCCCCAAGCTAGAGGGTATCCACACTGGTGGGCCTCCCACCTCAAGCCATTCATGTTGTTGTTGTTTCTTTCATTACCAAATTTACTCATTGTATATATATAAATTACAGATTGTAAATATTCTATTATATCTAATAAAAAAAAAAAAAAAAAAAAAAAAACAGGTTTTTACGTATATTTTTATGCACGTATATATATATCCTATCTACGACAGTTATTTGGTATGGGTTCGATAAGACGCTCGGCCTGTAATTATTGTTGTTACCTATAGACTATAGTATAATAATAATACTAAATACTATATTACTTATTATAACTTATAATTGTCGTTTTTTTCCGTGACGTTTTTTGCCGATTACCATATTATATAATATACATAGGCGTAGTGTTTGAAAATTTCATGAAATTTAAAAAAATGAAATATTTCATGAAATATTTCAAATGTCTGAAATATTTCAGTATTTTAATAAATTTTGTTTTTTTTTAAATAAGTTTTATTTTTATGTTTGTAGTTGTCATAATTTACTTTTATAATTTTATACTACTGAAACAAATCACTAATTACCCATTACCTACTCATTAGTGATGGTTTTTTTTTGGTATTATATATTTAAAATAGGTAGTATTCAACATTTTTAAATTGATAAAAAAACATACAAAAATGTTTAAATGATACTATAAGTCTATATTAAGTATACCGAATGCTTACATTAGTGTACCATACACTTCTATAAAATTAAATACTTATTAAAGATTTATATATACAAATATAAATGTGGTATGCAGCATTGCAGGTACATGGCCAAGTTTTTAATAGTAATACTAGTGATTACTAATAGATAACTACTGAATATAGTTTAGTTTAGTAGATATACCTAAAGCCTAAAAGGAATTGACAAATTAATATAATATATTATATAATAATTTTATAAATAAAAACCATAAACATAATATAATAGTTATCATAATATTATTTTATGAATTTATCATATTCATAAGTTCATCTATTTCAGTACTATCTATATCGATGTCTGAGTTCTGTTCTTCTTCATTTTCCAAGTTAACACTTATAACACTACAGTCACTCTCTTTAGTATTGTCTTCACATTCAATTTCTTCTAGTTGTAGCTCATCATTACCGTCTTCTTCAATTTCTTCTAGTTGTAGCTCATTATTACTGTCTTCTTCAAATTCTTCTAACAGTTTTTCATAATAATCTTGCTGGGCAAGTGGTGGATTTACTTGTTTTTCTTGTTCTTCCTTCAACTACCAACAAAATATATTTCAAATTGAATACTGTAAATAAAAATGAAAATACAAACTATGTTTGATTAATCTCGCCTTTAAATTGTGTTTAACATAAACTAATTTTCCTGCTCTGCTGTTGGTAAGTCTATTTCTTTTGGACGAATGCACATCTTTATATGTACTGAATGTTCTTTCGCAAGCAGCTGATGTAGCAGGTAGTGACAAAATCTTTGAGGCTAACTTTGATGAATTTGTAGACATTTATAGTTTTCATCAATAAGACAATAAAAAAATATGATAATTGATAAATATATGTATTATAATTTATAATTTATATTATTATGACTAATTTTTTAAAAACTATATTAAGTCAATATGTTAAGTTTCAAAATAAATAAAGGTTAATAATTTATTAATGTAGGTAATATATTTTATATAATATAAATTATAATATGCACCTACTTTAAAAAAAAAATATCTGGACATCTAATCACCGTACCTATAGGCTATAGCCACTATAAATTATAAAGTCTACTTGTACAATTTTACATGGTGAGTCGTGACGTTACAACGGTTTTAAATCTACGAATAACATTATATATTTTCCATTAAATAAAAACACTGAAACTATTAACTATCAGTAAGAAAGTGGTATTCATGGATTCAAAAACGTTTTAACGTTAACTGATAAATTTAAAAAATAATATTTATACATACCTGAATTCGATTGAAAGGCGTCTTTTATATTTTTTGGGCATTTATTACACTTTAAAATGTGGTTTAATTGACGAGTTGCGTTTTTAACTGTGGTCCAATTGCAATAATTACAAGTTTTTTTAATAGTATTATTTTGTTTTTTGTCGCTCAATTCTCTAAACACTTTATGTATTTTTGCAATATGTTTTCCCATGATGACATATGCTATACTATACGTCTATACTACATAGGCATATAGCACGTACTATGTCAATAAACGTTCGTACACTAATAATTATTATAAAAATTAAAAGATTATATGATAAATATTAAATGTCTATAGGTACACTATTGTCGTCAGACGTCTATTCACCATAATAATAATAATTTTATGATAATAAACCATGCATATTTTTCTAGTTAGAAAATATATAGAAGTTATAAGTTTATAACGTTAAGATTATGATTGCGATAATAATTATTGACTGTCAACTGTGTAATAAATATTATACTTATATAATATATTTAGTCACAATTCACAATAATAGAACCATCCTTGCATCGTCGTCGACGATAAGCGATTCCTGGGGAAAAAACCAATTTTTGCTATAAACAGCCGAAAACAAGACCCTAATATAGTATAAATAGTAATATAGTGTAATATGTCAACCACGGCACTCATTGCATTAATATTGTTAATATCAATGATTATACCAAGAACTCATGGACTGTACTATTAATAATTGATAAAAAACAATCATTATAATTTGTTTTCAAAAAAAAATACAATGTTTCACGTTTTTGTGAAATATTTCACCATGTAGTGAAATATTTCAAAATGAAATATTTCATACTTCAAACACTACATAGGCGTGTCTACGGTGGTGCCTGGGCTGCCCCTGCAATTTTTGAATGGTGCCGGTCAACCGAGTTTTAAGTCAGAAGGGTTACAACATTTTTTTTTTTTTTAAAGCTTGATTTTTTGTGGGTATCGTTATAATTACCATTTACTTATAAAGATTTCCTGACTTCCAAAATCGGAAAAACATACTATAAAGACTTGAGACAGACGACAACAGGCATCTAGGTATTATTGATATTATTGTTGTATTATTTTTGATTTGTAGCTAAGTGGTGTTATCCAAGGCTGTAGATGAATAATATTTCTGAATTTACTGTAAATAGATAATTTAGACTTTTTTCAAATTATCTAAATATTTCATTGTGGAGAAGCGGCTTAATAAAATACGGCTTTGGGTGTATAGGGTTTTTTTCAGTTCACTAATAAGGTAGCTAGCCCCTGCCGATGAAGTCTAGTCACGCCTATGATAATAATATTATTATTTGTTGTTACATTTTACAGTGTTCATGGTATATATATACCTATATATTATCATAAATTATAATATACTTTTGTTTTGTGTATATAATTCAATGTACAACGTCTATTAATTTGACTGTCTACTGAACAAAAAAATACTATATAATGAAGTGTGTAACCTTATATTATTATAAAAATCTATGTGAAATACATAAAAATGGAAATATTAACTATACACACACAAAATGTAAATAAGTTGTATATAATATAATAATAATAAAGAGAAAAGATCGGAAACTTGTAAAATTACGTAAAAAAAATCAAAAAAAAAATGCAAAAAATTCTCAGTCGACGGGCGGCCGGCGGTGTTGTCCCACACGACGCCGCCCGGAGAGCGTCGACGGAATCGAACTCGGACCTACCTAGCAACCTACGGAGCGACGCAAACCGACGTAATCGTATATAATTCGCTTTTATAAAAATAAAAATAAAGAGACAATTTGAAAAAAAAATGCAAAAAAAAACCCAGCGTTGGGCGGCATCGTTTAACCATTGGCACGGACGGACGCCGCCCGAAATGCATTCTGAGGGAATCGAACCCGGACCTACCTTTTTTTTTTTTTTTTTTTTTATAATAAATCGACAACACCACGGGAACCGCCGGAAAGCATTACTTCCGTGGTGCTGCCATCGTTTATTGAATTCAACATTATACAATAATAATAATAATTACAGTAATTACAAAACATGGGAGGGCTCTAACCTCCAAGGTTCACCTTCGGTGCACATAATAACCACTTAACTAAATTTACAATTTTGACTAGGCTTGTAGCAAGACGGCCGCAGCGCGTTGTCTCACACGCTCGGCTTCCTCCTTCGCCTTCATCACCGTCCTGCAGAACGAGGCCACTGCTTCCCAATGAAGTGGGTTGCCCAGCACAATTTCCGCAAAGTTGTCAGCCCGAAGTTGAACGTTGATTGTAGCAGTCATCGCCCACCTCTCCGCTTCCCAACTCGGGCACTCGAGTAGGGTGTGAGCCGCATCGTCTACCAAACACGCGCAGTGGTGGCAGCTTGAGGATGTTTCCTTCTGGATCCTTAGGAGGTATGTTCCAAAACACCCATGACCGGACATGACCTGAGTCATGTGGAACTCAAGCTGTCCGTGCCGGCGTTTGCACCAGGCCTCAATGTCAGGGACTAGCCGTCTGGTCCAGGCGCCATCTGCGCATTCTCTAAGCCTCCTGACCCAGGCACTCATTATTGCTGATCGGGTTACAGTGCTGTCTGCCCCGGGGTCAGATCTCCTCATCTCAAATGCCATTGCACGCCCTCTAGCCAGCAGGTCGGCCGGGGGGACAGCAGCCAGGACGTTTACCGCCGTCATGGATACGGAGCGGTATGCACATATACCCCGCAGCAGAGCTCTTCGCTGGGCGCCGTTGAGTATGCCAGCGTTGATAACCGAGTACTCAAGGGTGTGCGCCCACGTGGGAGCGCCGTAAAGCAGTACTGAGTGCGCCACAGCCACCAGCAACCTCCTTTTTCTCTCCTTGGGACCTCCAAGGTTCGGCATAATGCGTGACAGCCGAGTGACGACGCCCAGTGTCTTGTCCGCTGCTCGCTGCACGTGTTCCCTGAATGATAGACGCCTGTCAACTACTATGCCCAAGTACAACATTTCGTTGGAGAGACCCACCGCCGCATCGTTGATGGTCAGCCTTGGTAGCGTATATTTATATTTACTTGTGAAGAAGACAGCTTGGGTCTTCTCAACAGCAATGACAAGGCCCAGGCCTGCTATTTTGGCACTCACAGTGTCTAGGGCTGAGGTGGCAATCGCTTCTACTTCCGACGTGGTTTTCCCATGAGCGACTAATAGCGTGTCGTCGGCAAATCCTATCAGCGAGGCCCCCAACGGGAGGGCAGTCGTCAGCACGGAGTTGTAAGCCAAGTTCCATAGTAAAGGTCCAATCACCGACCCTTGAGGGACGCCTCCAGTTATGGGTATGTCTAATGCTCCGGAATCCGTGGCCGGTGTCTCAGTAAACGCCTCCCGATCACTGAAGTACGATCGGCATAACCGCATCAGGTATTCTGGCACCTTCCACGCCTCCAGTGCAGCCAGTAGGTGGCTCCAGCCAATTGAGTTGAACGCATTTTTTATGTCGAGCGCTACAGCCACACAGAACCCTCCTTCGTTCACTGGGGGTACCACTCGCCTCAGGAGCTCACAAACCGCATCATCCGTCGAGCGTCCCTTGCGGAAACCATACTGGTTTGTTGCTAAACCCCCCCTGCTTGCTATGTGCGCATCCAGCCTAGATGCGAGAAGCGCTTCAAACATCTTCCCCACATCGTTGAGGAGACATAGTGGGCGGTAAGACGACGGGACACCCTCCGGACGGTTCCCCTTACGGAGTAGCACTACTCTGGCCTCCTTCCAACGACGGGGGACCGTGCCCTCCTCCAGGCACCTGTTGAACGTCTCCAACAGCATGGCTGGGTTGACCTTGTGGACTGCTGAGATTATAGCATTGGAGACGCCGACGGGTCCAGGGGCCGTTCTCCTACTGCCAAAGCGCTTCACCACGTCTGCTAGCTCTTCTACCGAGAACTGATCGAAAGGCTCTAGGGGTAACACGGCGCCATGGGTGCTAACAGGGCACACAGGGAACAGGGTGCTCACAGTCATCTTGAGCGTGTCAAGGTCCATTCTGGCTGTCGCCGGAGGGCCGCTCAGCTTCTGCATCACGAGTTTGTACGGTTTACCAAAGGGATCGCTCTCCACCGACTGTACTAGCTCGTCCCAGCACGCCTTCTTCCTCACTGCAATGGCGACTTTGAGGGCTTTCTTGCAAATTCTTAGGTTAACTGCCGCAGCTTCGACCTCAGCAGCAGCTCGGACTCCCACCGGGTCATCCGCGTCCAGCTGCAATCGTCTAAGTCGCGCGGCCAGACGCATCTTACGCCTCTTCGCGGATACGCAGCGTCCTCTGAGTGCCGTAAGTTCCGGGCTCCACCAGTGGACAGGTTTTCTGTTCGAGCTGGGTGCACTCTTGCGCACTAGTGCTATGTCGCAGGCTGTCCTGACATGGCTGTCGTACAAATCCGCGATGCTGGTCGCATCCTGGTCGATGTAGTCTGCCGCGGGGTTCAGCCACTCCGCGATAAGTAAACCAATTTCCAGTTGCGCTGGGTCAATGCCTTTGGCTGTGTACCATCCATGAGTGGCAGGCACCCAGAGAGATCGCTGCATCGTGTTGACGTTACCGAGCTCGAACCTTACGTAGTTGTGGTCGCTGTAGTTGAACGTGTCGCTGAGGACTTCCCAAGACGAGCAGCTGACACCGCCTGACGTTGCAGTGACGTCTACAATCGATCCTTCACCTCTGGTGAAAGTTGGCGTCGAACCCTCGTTCTGCACCACTAACTGCAGAGCTGCGAACAGGTCGCAGAGTTCGTCTCCACGCCTGGATGTCACTCGATCTCCCCATGCCGCTGATCTGGCATTGAAGTCCCCAGCGACTACTACAGGCGTACCGCGCGGTACCAACCTGATGCTATCCTCCAGTCTGAGGAGAAGGTTGCCGAACGCGTCTTGAGTAGCCGGGTTTGGGGTCGCATAGCAGCTGTAGACCTGGTAGCCACCCACCTTCGCGGACACAAACTCGGCGTCACGGATCACGTTGGAAACGGAGATCTGCTTCCCGAAGACCAGGATCGCCGCCCTTTGCGTGCTAGCATCCGCAAGTCTATCACACCCATTATCCTGGATGCGGTAGGGGTCGCTGAGGATCGCCACATCGATGGCTTCCTCCTGCATGAATTTCATGAGGAGGTCTTGAGCCACTTTACAGTGGTTCAAGTTCGCCTGAAGAAATCTAAGCATTGCCCTGGGATCCGCCAGCAGGCAGTGACATCCCTTCTGCTTGAGACAAGCTTTGCCGGTTGGGCTTTGCTTTCGCCTTCGAGGTGATTGTGCATGCGCTCGCCAGATGTTCTGCGCTGTTGCATCTGAAGCATCTTTTCTTGACCTCATCGGCACTACAACTCGCAGCAATATGCCCCCGCCTACGGCAGCGGTAACAAGTCTGCTCTTTAGGTTCCAGCAGCTTCACCCTGCATCGGCTCCAGCCGACGCCCAGTTTACCGATTTCTGCTAGCCTGACAGCCTCTGGAAGAGGGGCGTCGAGGCGTCCGACTCTGCCTCCACCCGGGTTAACCCTGATCGCGACCTTTGCTCCGGCCAGTTCTGGCACAGCAGCGGCAATGGCTTCTGACACATCCTGTGGGCTATGCCATTCTGCCAAATCCAGGATGAGGATGGGTGTCGTGCGGCATGATTTCCTGACACTAGCCATCTGGCCAACAGCTGAGTTCAGCGCGTCCATAAGCCGCTCCGCCTCCTGTTCATCCTTAACTTTCAGCAGGATACTGCCGGACTTGGTGACCCGGGCCTCGGGTTCCACATCAAGGTCTTTCACCTTGACCTCTGCGCTGACTTTTCTCATGATATCCGCGTAGGACACGCCTTCTGCCGGCTTACTTATGGTCAACCCAGACCTACCTACGATTGGGGAACCTACGCCTAACCTACCGAGCCACAGTGTTGTGAAGACCTGCGGTCAAAACACCAACCCTTAAGCTTCGCGTCTGCGGAGCGACTTAAACCGATATATTCGTTGAAATCGTATATAATTCGATCGTAATACGCGCATCTCCCATATATCTATTTAACGAGGTGTGTGAAAAGGATTTTCTGTTGATAAATTTTAAATCACAGGCAAAAATCGTACTCAAATACGTGTATATACAGTCGGTCGCCGGCGTCATTTTTAAGCGCGATTGCGAGGCGAACGCACCGATTTCGAGGGAAAAGCACATGTAGACGGATTTAAAAAGACGTCGACTACACGATTCGGGCACGAACGGCGTGCGAAAAGACGAAACGGTCGGAGAAAACGAAAAAATCGGCAAAAAAGTCCGGCCGGGAGCGTGTTTTGTGATCGACATTGCGACGGTTGCGGACGGCGCACGAATATAAACCGCACGCCGGCGGCTTCGAGAGATCGCGAGCTACGCGATTCAAATATAAAAGGGGGCGAAAGAGGCTCGAAAACGGCCGAAATGGTGTAAAAAAGGTAAATTTCTGGACAATTTCAAAAATCGTCGAAATGATAAGAAAGTAGGTGATAACGCGGCCGCGGTGACGGAATTTTTTCATTAGCGTTCCTTTTTTGCTTCGTCGCCCCTGTCGGAAAAAAACGGAGACTGTTCCTGTTTTATAATATAAGAGACTAGCTCTCCGAGCGTCGCTAGGGGAGACCCCCAGACCCCCCGGTGTTAGCCCCGAGTGTTGTCGATTTCGGAAGCCGAAGTGGTCTTGTGGTACAGTCGTTTACTCGAGCAGTCACGGTGTAAGGGGTGATAAGGAGGTCTGGTGATATGGATCTTCTGTGATTGAAATTAGTGATGAGGGTTTTTGGGATTAACGATAAGAATTGTGGATTATTGATAACGATGGTGGATTAGTTAACCGGATAGCTGTAAAACTTTTTTAATGCCGTCAAAAATGCCAAATCAAGTAAAAAAATACAAATATTTTGGACGGTCGAACTAATCAAATAGCCGCCTCAATTTTTTTGGGGTCTAGCAGGTCACTCACCTATCTCGACGTTGGACGTAGTCGCCCTGGTAGGTAATGCGACTTTGTCGGTAGCGGACAACGTGTGACTTCTATGTCGCGGCAACAGATATGCAGCGTTGATAAATGTCACCGAAACGCAAAATAAGTTATAAATAATGTGAAAAAAAATTTTAAAAATTACGGGCGTCCATGCAAATCATTTAGTCGCCGTCTTTTTTGGGCGTCTAGCAGGTCAGTCACCTCGAATGACGTTCACCGAAGTAAGAGGGGTAGGCAATCCGACTTCTTCGGTTAGCGGACAATGTGCGACGGCCGGGTCACGTCACCAGGTATGCAATCTGACTACGTCGAATCGTGGACAGCATTCATAACTGTCATCGAGTACCCTAAATTTAAGTAATATAACGTGAAAAAAAATTTAAATCATTTCGGACGACCATGCAAATCATATAGTCGCCGTCTTTTTTGGGTGTCTAGCAGGTCAGTCACCTCGAATCACGTTCGCCGTAGAAATAAGGGTATGCAATCCGATTGCGTCGAATTGCGGACAGCGTTCATACGCTTAACCTAACCGAAAATACAAAATAAGTAATAAATTCAGTAAAAAAATCATATAGCCGCCTCCATTTTTTTGGTGTCTAGCAGGTCAGTCACCTCAGTTATCCGGATAGTCAATCCGACCTATCTTGTGGTCTGGTCGTTGATCTCGAGCTAGTGTAAGGGTGATACAGATGTCTGGTGATATAAGGGTAGACCACTGTGGTTTGACGCGGTAGCACCGTCAGGCCATCCGGACGGGTGGGTCGAGGCGTAGCGGACAGTCTTTTCGAAAACGCCGCGGGAAATTCGAAATTCCGTTAAAATTATGTAGCCGGCGTGATTTTTTTGGTGCCTAGCAGGCCAGTCACCTCAGTTATCCGGATAGGCAATCCGGCTTTAGGTACATAATAAGCAAACCCATATAATGTAATATTAACCAATACGACCTACATAAACATTAAACATTTCTATGTATATAATATATTTGAAAAACGTGAATTATGTTAATTTCCTGCTAATAATTGTTATCGTTATAAGTAATAGTCGCGCCTACAGTTATTCTCTGATAGTGAGATCGACGATAAACGCCCGGTGATAAGGCCTACCGCTTTGGTGGTATTCCGTCGATGGCGGGAATTTTTGAAAACCATATTTGCGTGTGTATCAATCAATGTCGATATATAATATGTCAATTAATCAATTTGTTTCCCGCATGGTTACCTGCGTTGACAATGAACTGCGCCTACATCCCACAAACCGTTCTTCTTAAACATCCGACTGCCATCCGTGACAGACAGAAAAATACCGACAACGGACAACACGTGAGTATATTTTGTATTATTAATTTAAGTTGTTGTTTTTAAAACGTTCACCGCAGATCGCAGGTATATAATGTAACACTTGCTTAGTTTTTTGTAAGCACCACGCTTTCGGGCAAAGTAGTTAAATATTTATACTATGTCTATGTTGCACAGGTCGGAGAGAAAAAACAAATATATTGCGCTGACATACTCTAAATGTTTCGTCTTTTTTCTTTTTAGAATGAACACTACAAACATAGTTAACAACGTGACGTTTAATGGAGTGGTGCAAACCCTGCACCTCAACACCGCTCCGGCTGTGGCAGCCGCGGCACCGCCGGCCGAGACAGCCATCGGTACGCGCCATCCGCCGCCGGCCGAGACAGCCATCTCCGCGCGCCATCCGCCGCCCCGAAAGGCACCCAAACGCCGTAAGTACATAGGTGATACATTTAAAAGTTTACTATTAACTAACGCCTACATCGTGTTTCAGGATATTACAGGTGCAACCGACATGGCCACACCGTCCGGAAATGCCTCGGTGAGTGTATATCGCAGTTTAATAATAAAATAAAAATAAAATTAATAAAATTAATAATGTTTGTTATATTTATAGCTTCACAAACACCTAGGAGAACACCAGCCATACAGCGTGGGGGTGGGTCGAGTTCCATTAGGATAAGGCCGCCGCGGAGTCTGTCTGCAAGGTCGAGGACACGCACGCAGACTCCCGCTCCCCAACCTATTGGAACATCGACCCCGATTGCATCAACCGTAAGTAATATTTTTAATCCTAATAGTGCTAAATAAATACAAAATTGTAGGATATGAATGCACACATGTGGTATTCGAGAGACCACAGTTAGTTGTGAATTTGAGAACACCTTTTAATGCCATGTTTAATTTGTTTATATAAATTGTAGACGTTGTATGAATCGATGGCTGGTGTAACGTGCGAGTCGGCATTGCGGGAATTAGCGGCCCTCATAATATCACCACCGTAAGTTGTCAATTGGACAATTTTTTTTAATGCCATTATCCTAACAAAAAATGTTTTCCTTTAATATTTTTCAGATCAGACAAATAAAAACTTTTTTTTTCAAATGTCTTGTTTTTATTTCCTACCTTATTATAATAATCATGGTTAACACATTAGTTAATATTAGAGTATAATAGCCTATGTGTTTGGTGTAACATTTTGAGGGGTCTGATGTGATATGTTTATTTTTGTAACTATGTATTTTAATAGTTTGACATTGATAGATGTGTATCACAACAATATGTAGGGTAGTGTAATACAAAGAACATAGATAAATACCAACCAATACTGATGTATCATTATAATACGGTGACGATACAAATAAAACGTTGGGCTATTAAATATAAGTCATGAGTCGCCTTGCAATATTATTTTCATCCTTACATTGACGTTACAAATTATCAGAAATTCTCAGTGATGATAGGTAAAATACAGTAATATTAGCTTATAGTATTGAATTGTGTCAAATAGTAGTATAATGATAAGGTTGGTGCAAATATAAATTGCAAATTGTGTTTAAAAATAATTATTATATAAGTAAAGAACTTGACATAGGCATAATAGTGATTAAAGGTATTATATTCTACAAACATTCTAATGACAGTTGGTGGTAAAATACCAATAAAATATTGAATATAGTTAACTATACATTACAAAGTAAAAACATATGTAAAAAGTTACTTAATATAATAATATATGTACAACAAATCAATAATAATTATACTATCAGATATTTAGATTGTTATTAAAAGTTATTCATATAGACATGAATAGCAAAGTTATAGAGAGCTAGTTAATTATATAATACAAATAATAATGTGCTATAATAACAATTAGTGGTTGAATACCAAATTATCTTATACGGTACAAAGTAAAAAGTTCCATAATAACATATATATAGTATAATAAATATAAATACAATCACAGTATAGGATTGTGAATGCAATTTCAACTATAATAATATTATATTAACAGATATTTAGAATATTATATAAGTAAAAGTAAAAACAAATTTAATTAGTTATATAATATCATAGTATATATAATATAAAATTACTCATACAAACATCAATAACAAATCCATTGTATGATATTGATACTAACAAAACATATAAAAAAGTTAAATAATTCAAACTAACGTTACAAAGTTACATAATATTATTTAAACGCTTTTTTACATTTCATTACATTGACAATATATTTTGAAGTAGGTATAAATAAATAATTATTGATATAGCGTAAATGAATTATGTATGTGTGACCGTACAATATTATAAATATTATTTTTAAAATCCTAATAAACCGTTTGACATTAGTTACGAATACACCTTTGAGTATTCGCATCCAGAGAGACCACGTGGAGGTTGTCAAACTTTCTCTCCGCATCACCCTAGAGAATCTAGTATGACGCTAGACTTGATCATTGAGCGTCACCTAGACTTGATAATCTAGCGTCACCTAGACTTGAACATCGAATGTCACCTAGACTTGATCATTGAACGTCACCTAGACTTGATCATCGAGCGTCACCTAGACTTGAACATCGAGTGTCACCTAGACTTGAACATCGAACGTCACCTAGACTTAATTATCGAGCGTGACGCTAGACTTGATCATCGGGCGTCACCTAGACTTGATCATAGAGCGTCACCTAGACTTGATAATCTAGCGTCACCTAGACTTGATCATCGAGCGTCACCTAGACTTGAACATCGAGTCACCTAGACTTACACTTACCATTGTCAACACATATTGCAATACAGAACTTCCCTGTAAACAATGTTCTTGGTGACGAATCAACCGCTGTCATCGGCGTACATGCCAACTCTCACGGACTGTGCGTTTCTCACCCTCGAAAACGCTACGTACAGCTGCCCGTGAGTGAACGGAGGCGACGTCAGTAGCAAACCTACCCTGTCGAACGTCTGACCCTGCGACTTGTTGATGGTCATGGCGAACGACAACCTCACCGGGAATTGAAGGCGCCGCAGTAGGATGGGCAGGTCGTCCTCACCGCTGGACGTGAGCGGTATCTTGGGCCGCCCAAAATTCTCGCCTTGAAATTGTGGGTCCGCAGTTCGGTGACCACCAACCTCGTACCGTTGCACAGTCGTCTCCTCGGATCGAGATTTCTGAGCAACATCACGATACACCCCACCTTCAACGTCAGCCGGAACGGCGGCAAACCGTCCGGTTCCAAACCGTTGAGGAACTCTGTGGGGAAATTGGCCACTTCGTCGGCATTGTCCACCATCATGGTGTCGACGGCCTTGTAGGTCGTCTCTGCACCGTCGACGCGCTCCAGCACGTCCCCGTTGACACTTCTGCACTCTTCGTTGGTGGGACACACGACGACTCTCCGAGCAAATTCGTCGACGTTGGCCAACGACATTTGCTGCGGATACACGAAATCGATCAAATCGGCGACGTCGCATACCATTTGCCTCGGGATTTGAACGGTGTCAGGAACGCCGTCGACCACGGGCAGTTGGCCGTTGCCGAGCTGAAGCAACCAAGACGCAAAGTCCGCGTCGTTGCCCGCGCGCATGTTCTGGACCAGATTGAAACGCTCCATGACGCTCCAAAGACCGTTTTCCTTGATTGACGACATGACGATATCGGCTCTCGTCCCTCTCCGGATCACGGGCAATATCTGTCTGAAGTCGCCGGCGAACAGCATGGTTTTACCGCCGAACGGCAGTTCCGATACCATGACGTCCCTGAGCAGGCGGTCCACCACCGTCAGTTGCAGTCCCGGCGACATGGGGGCTTCGTCCCAGACGATGAGCGCCGCGTTGCGTATCTTCTGCGCTCGGTCGGACTGCATGGTGACGGTGGACGTCGAGTCTTCGGTCAGCGTGCCGAACGTCGAGTGCACGGTCAGCGATCCCGGTGAACGCAACGCACAACACCTCTCGCGGCTGTGGTCGGTGCCGAAGCGACCATATCAGGCACCCGTACAGCGTGGTTTTTCCCGTACCTCCGGGTCCGTCGACGAAGAAAGTTCGCGACACCTCGCGTTGGTCGTCTACGGCCGCCATCACGCGGTCGTACACCGTTCGCTGTTCGGCGTTCAAGGCGTCCACTTGTGAGGCCCACCGTGCGGCCTCGTCTATTTCTCGGAACAGCGCATCGTCCTGCAGCGGTTCCAGTAGACGGGGGTCGGCGAGGGGCAAACCGTAGTCGACCGGCGACTTTCCGTGCGCACGAAGTAGATCCTCGATGGCTGCCAGACACGCGGCCCTCGCGCGGTCGACGTCTTGGAGGCGCCGGTCGAAGTCCTCCATCAGATTTGTTTCGTTCGCCTCGTACAACGCCAGCGTGTTTGATGTCTGGCAGAACACCAGTATGGTGACGAACAGATACCGCAGTTGCCGCGGCGTGTCCAACGTCGCCGATTCCGTCAAACAATCCCGCCACGCTCGGTCGTCTTCCAACAGTCCGAGTGCAACCGCAGCCGCCGTGAATGATTCGTGAACGACCCCGTCCACCGTCCTTATGTCTTGAAAGGACTGCGGGCCTCTTCGGTTCAGAAGTAGCAGTCTCAAGTGGAAACGGTCCTGGTCCAGTGGGTTGACTATGTACATCCGAGCCAATGTAACGTTGGCCATCCGAATCAGCCGCGGACACCATTGTTTGACATTTCCGAGATTTCTTTCTGGCCGCGGAACCTGCCAGGTGTAATGCGTCGGTATGTCGTGGTACAAATATTGTTGAGCCGCCACGTTGGTCGCGTTCAGCGCGAAGAACTGCGTGAGTTTCGTGTGACGTACAGCTTGGTTCTGTAGCCTTTCTTCTTCTTGGCCCGGCGCAAAGTACACGTTCTGACGACCCTCCAGGTGAACAGGAAGCCTGACGACCACGTGACTCTTGCCGTGCAAATTGTACGAAAACAATCGCCAGACGTATCTCGAGTTGACGTACCTAAAAAGGATTATTGAAAATATGACTAACAATATAATGACTGGCTTACTATTATATAATTCAAGTGAATTTAATTTATTTTATGTTCTGTAGACGCATAGCATTGCATTGCAATGTAATATTATATCACAATGTTTAATCATTTTAATTTATTTTGAAGTGAAGCGAATCGAAACATTTAAGCAAACTAAGAACTAATTTTTGAAAATTGTACGAAGACTCACAGTTTTTTACTTTAACTGTTAGTGTTACCTACGGTGTGTCATTATTTACATTGAAAATTATTATGCACATGACGAAGAATCCCTACAACCTTTGAATTGTAATTAAAAGTTTGCCATACAATAAATGTGACTGATATATTATGATATGTTTCGATAAATAAATGTTGTAGTAGCATACGTCAAACAAAAGTGGCTTGAGTAGCTAAATATTAATATAAGTTTACAATTTAAATAATTTACACAGTTGGAATTATTATATTAGGTGATCAATGCGAGAACAGTATATAATTGGTGTATTAATATCAATTTACATTTTATACTGTGGAAACAACACATCAAATGTAAAGCATAATCTATAACAAATAAAAACTTGTATCAGCTGGAGTACATTATCTGTGCGACTGTGTATAATCACTGTATAATATATTATATAAGAATGGCAAAGATATAGGAATGATAATTTATGTCAACGAAAATAACAATCCATAAAAGTGTGTTTCACTTAGCTGAGCCTTTGAAGTTTACAATTTGAAATTAATATCTATTTGGTACATTAGTTAGTTGGTGTACTTAACGTGTATAAACAGCTTGAATGAAAAACCATAAAATAACACAATAATAATAAAAATAATAACAATAATACAACACATTAAATGTATACATAAGTAAAAAAAAATAAAAGGTATTGGTAAAAGTATACAACTACCCTAAAAACCAACAGTGAGCAAAATGACACTGGACACATTGCTAAAAATGGCACATGCATAAAATATTATTATATGCTTATAACGATAGAATTGTAATCATTTTCAATGCAATACCTATAGTAACAATCTATCAATAGTATGTAGACACCACTGTGTACTAATGTAGACCACCTATAGAACTCTCTGTAGAAGTACATAATGTATGGTACAACCTACGTATATATCATAATATATAATTATAAAACTCTTAGAAACGTTTGACGGTAATTGATGTATTTAATGTATTTGATTAATAGTACTGTATTCAATAGAATGTTTATTATACACAGCTTGAATGAAAACACATGAAATAACGCATAAAATGAAATAATAATACCTGACCAACACAAAAAATAATTCTGTGGCTTGGTGCAAGAAGGGTCAATGTCACATTTTGACAAAATTGAAATTATTTGACCAATGTCATTAAAATTTGCTTATATTACTTGTGTGAAAAGAGCTAATGTCACTATTAGATTTGACATTCGTCATTTTGAAATCAATTTTAAAGTTTATAAATGTAGAAGTTACTAACATCATTCTCAATGGAATATAATTATAAAAATGTAGAAATGTTTTCATAAAAAAATGTTTATTTTAAATTTTAGTTAAACCAAAGTAATTTTATTATTTTTTGTGGGCGACCAATGTCAAACTTAAACGTACATATTTGAGAGTCATACAATGAAATAAAAATAAATATAATTAAGTATTATAATATAATAATATAATAATAATAAAAATAATAATAACAATATAATAATAATACATAAGTAAAAAAAAATATAAAGTATTGGTAAAAGTATACAACTACCCTAAAAACCAGCAGTGAGCAAAATAACACAGGACACATTGCTAAAAATGACACATGCATAAAATATTATTATATGCTAACAACGATGGAATCGTAATAATTTTCAATGCAATACCTACAGTAAAAATCTATCAATAGTATGTAGGCACCACTGTGTACTAATGTAGACCACCTATAGAACTCTCTGTAGAAGTACATAATGTATGGTACAACCTACGTATACACCATAATATATAATTATAAAACTCTTAGAAACTATTGATGGTAATTGATGTATTTAATGTATTTGATGTATAGTACTGTATGCAATAGAATGTTTATTATACACAGCTTGAATGAAAACACATGAAATAACGCATAAAATGTAATAATAATAATAATACCTGACCAACACATAAAATGATTCTGTGGCTTGGTGCAAGAAGGGGGTCAATGTAACATTTTGACAAAATTGAAATTATTTGACCAATGTCATTAAAATTTGCTTATATTACTTGTGTGAAAAGAGCCAATGTCACTTATGCTGTATGACGAAATTAGATTTGACATTGGTTATTTTGAAATCAATTTTAAAGTTTATAAATGTAGAAGTTACTGACATCATGCTCAATGGAATATAATTATAAAAATGTAGAAATGTTTTCATAAGGAAGTGTTTGTTTTAAATTTTAGTTAAACCAAAGTAATTTTATTATTTTTTGTGGGTGATCAATGCCAAACTTAAACGTACATATTTGAGTGTCTTACAATGAAATAAAAATAAATATAATTAAGTTATATAATTTAAGATTGAATTCCTGAACACTGACAAAAATATGACATTGGTCCTTCTTGCACCAAGCCACATAATATCATATAATCAAATATAGGTATAATATGATAAAAAACTTAAAGGTATTTGTGAATGTATACAGCTGACCTAAAAAGTAGTAAATAGTTCATACATACTAAACACACTAAATAAACATATATACAATCCACCAATATAATCATTATACCATACACAATACACATGTATACATTATATCATATTAATATATTATTTATAATCAATTTTCATGTTTAAATTTTAGAATTATAAGCATTTTATATCGGTAAGTGTAGTTAAGGTTAAGACTCACTTGGCTATTTCGTCTTGGTCATGAACCTCCAATGTCACACGGTCGTGTCCCTTGTATATGTACTTGTAGATATACATGACGCTCTTTATGGACGTGCAGATCTCGACGTTGATGTGCGCGTCGTACTTGACCTGAAGGTAAGGGTTGTAAGGCACTACACTCTCGTTACCGACCTCACGACCTCTCACAAGTACCACTCGGCCGTCGTTCGGGCGGCGGTACTTTGGATAACCGCCATCTGCAACGTACACAGTCTCCTCTGCGTACGCTTTCGGGAAATCTTTTGAACAACTGTTATTCACCATGCACGGACACTGCGGATTGACTGTTCCACAAGGTCCGTGTATCATGTGGGACTTCACGCAGTCGTGTAAACGCCTGTCGGTTGCCGGGTCCGGCAAGAAGGCGCAAACCACGTCGTCGACGTCCGCCGCCGTGCGGAACTTACAATCCTCCGCCAGGATTATGAGTATGTGCGCATGGGGCAAACCGCGTTTTTGAAACTCGATGGTATAAACGTAAGCGCCGACGTTACCAAATACACGATTAACAGTTAGGTCCTTTAGTAGTTCTTGCAGTTTTCTGTTGAACACCCTGGCTACCAGTTCGGGCCTGTCATTTGCAATGCTGTGAGCTGCCAGGTTTTCTGTGATCTCCGGCCATTTGGGATTGCACGTAAATGTTATGAACAGGTCGGGTTTCCCTTTGCTACGGACCATGGTGATAGCGTCTTGATAACACATCTTGTTGTATCGTTCGCTGCCCACAAACGTCGACGGCAAAATGATCCTACGGCCGACTGCCATAGGATCGATGATGAGATGTTGGTTCACATGGTCCACGAGCCCTTGATATGCTTCAGCTAGGAGATCCCTCTGATTGAGACGTATGTAGTTCAGATTGTTAGATTCCATTTGAACGTATTGGTCGCACACGAACTGGTGAAACAAGGACCGGCCTTGATGTATTAAACTGAATAGTTGGTGCCTCGTGTCGTTATTTCCCTCATATCGAATGGCCAAACGGTAGCACGCAAACTCTCTTATAGTGTTTCGACTGCGGACATTATTTCGTCGAGGGCCCTCTTGCAACATCCCGTTATGCCAACCGGCCTCGCCGTACGGGAAAAACAGCGGATACAACATGGGATCCGAGTGACACGACCCTTGAGAAATATAATGAATTTTAAGTTAATTGCTAAACCAAAGGTCTGTAGTAGCTGAGAGTTACTTTATGGAGTTACGTTTGTGTTGTATGTACACAATTTGTAGAGCCGCCAAAGAAAGTTATGAAATAATGTATAGAAAATATTACCTCTAAGGTCGACTATAATATGGTATTAGTTATTAAGTATATTATATACTGTGAAATCAAAACTATGATTCTTTAACTCTATTTAGGAGTCATTTACACCTATTTATTTATTATTATGATTGTGTTGTGTGTATAGTAAGTACCTGCATAGAACCACAAAAGAAAGGTAATGTATAAAATATATATATGTAAATAAATCTACTAAGTATACACAAATAATGAAATGAGAGCAATGTAACTACAGATATTTCTTACAGCAAAATTATGAAAATGTTGATGACATGTGATGAGTATTAAGTTAATCCACGCTGTTTTAAATTTATAATAATGCAATGGCTTGTTTCACACCAACACAATGAATTTACACTGTTAATTTAATGAGTATTATTATGTATGTCGGTTTTGACGTAACGTATTAGTAAATAACTAATTTAATTCCAAAAGAATGTCCAGAAAGTATGTGTGGTCGGATATTTACAGTACAATTAAAACCATGATTGTATATGATAGAATGTAAATTAACTCTGAGTTATGTATTTATTGTTATGATTGTGTTGTGTGTATTTTAGCAAGTGCATAATGTTTTGTAGAACCACAAGAGAAAGGTAATTTATAAAATAATCTAAAATATTAACTATAAGGTTGGCTAATTTCTATACCAAGTGTTAATAAGTGATGTTAGTTAATGAAATAAGAGAACAGTGAATTAAGCATTGAAGTAATGTAACTATAGATTTGATAGATTTGATTAATGTTACTTATTGTCATACTATCACTACAGTATTATGAAAATAATTTATTCAGGAGGAAACTTGATGAGAGTTATACACTAAATGTATAATAATGTAATGGCTTTTGTACTCAAACAGCTAATGTAATAAGTATTAATGCACAAGTCAAAGGGTTGAAGTTGGTTTTGACCTAACGTTATTAACTAATAAAATTTCAAAAGAATGTCCAAAATGTATAATGTAGTAAAGGTATGATTCTATACGGCAGGATGTAATTTAACTCTTCGTTGTTAGCAGTGAGACTCGCAAATCGTGACATATGTTATAATATTATTATGTGTATGTGTGGGGGGTGTATTACAGGCGAAAAGGAAGTAATTCATTCCTAGTGTATAGTAAATATTGTAAGCGGAAAGTCGTGTTAAATATTTATTAACTAACCCGCTGGTCGATTGGATTGGTGTCGTAGATGACCAGATTGATATTTCTGGGAGGAAGACCACCTTCACCTACAAACACGGCCGCAACTTCATTAGCGGTAGGCAGGTTGTTTCGGCCCCTATCCCGGGCTGCATTTTCAACGAAATGCATTGTGACTGGTCTAGGGGGAACAGCTGCAGGATCGGCTAGGGCTCTTTCTGCCAGCCACACCTGACGCATGTTCCTGAAACGAATATAGACATGTATATATTTATATTAAACACACTCCATGACGTGTACAAATAACTGTGGATTATAAAAACAACAAAGGAAATGGGGGGGGGGGTATAGTAGTTTATCTGAATATTATTTAGCAGGAGTGGATATAAAAGTTGTACTCACCGGTATGTGAAAAGCGCCCAATGCAGAACAACAAAATTCAAAAGAAAGCACTGAATATTAAATAATACAACGTATTAGGCTTTTCTATGAGAATTGATGCACGTTGGAAGAGCGCCGGTCACGAGATGAGGCATGTTGACACGGGCGCGTTTCGCTTCGCTAAAGTTGTCCCCCCCGCGGCTCCACTCCGCCCAACTCCGCGCGCATAATGTTGCATATAATAACGGTCATACTGTATCGCGCCTGGTATTGCAGTGTCACTCCTAAATCGTAATAATTGATCGTCCACCTTTGATATTACTACTATTACTTTAATATAACACTTACCTATGTATTGGGTATATACGCACACAATAATAATAATAAAAAACAACCACCTAACCTAACGTAACTATATTTACCTACCTACGTCATTATGTGTCAAGACATTAGGTAACCACCTAACGCAAACATCGTTTATATATTTATATTTATGCAGGTACATAAATATTATCTCATTAAGTTACCAAGGATACTATAGTCTGTTCCATATAAGAGCTCACCGCGTTGGCGCATTCAAATGAATCGCCGAGCGACGTCCGGACCCATCTGGACGAGTCTATTCGTTCTGCGATTGGTCGCCGTTGTCGGCTGTGATCGACGTCGTCGACGATGTTGCCGCCGTCGGCGACGCTACCGTGTATACAGGGAATTGTAGAATATTACAATACACTACCGGCTACCGTGTATTATATTGCGCTATCGCGTATTACATTGCGCTACTATATATTACATAGTAAAATAATAGACCTTTTTTTTTTTTTTTATTAATTTTTTTTTTTAAAACATATTGAACACACAAATATTTTTTACTACTGATACTACTGCAATTTTTTTTTTTTTGTGTACGTTTTATTATTTCTTTTCATATGTATCTTGATAATATATATAGTAATATTAATATAATATTTAAATTTTTGTATAAATAGGATAGGGTAGATTATAAAGAAGAACATTTAATTATAGGACACATTTTGTTTTGTATTCTTACACATTATGAAAATTACAAATAGTCAGTTTTTTAAACATTGACAAAGTTATTTACAAAAAATAAAAAAATTAAAAAATATAATTAAAATACTCAACATCACTAGAGATTTCTGACTCCGAAGATGTATCACCAACCGTCATTGTCAAACTTTGTGTTTCTGCAGACAACACGTCGTCTATAATAAAATCTATATTGTAAAATTTTTCTTCCTCTTCCATCGTGTGTTTTACGAAATTTCTCCACATATTATTTGCATCCACTCGCTCTATACCTTCTAATAACAATGTTTTGATGTCGTTAAGTTTATAGCTGGTGTTGTTTTTTTTTACATGATCTTTTACGTTGGCCCACGCCAATTCGATCGGGTTCAACTCGCAATGGTATGGCGGGAGTCTTAAAATTTTCTTGTTATGTATTTGGGCCAGTTCGTCAATCAAATATTTGTCGTGTTGTGGTTTTATTCTTTTAACTATGTCGAGTAATTTGGTGATCACCATAGGTCGATCAATAACCTCACCTTTATCCTGTAACCATTTTAAGATGTCTGCTTTTTTGGTTGAAGTATTTGGAATTTTTTCTTTTTTAATGGAGTGGTACGGTGCGTTATCCATTACAATGACACAGTTATCTTTAAGTAGTGGTAATACGTTTTCCATCCAGTTATAAAATACGTCACCGTTCATTTCTTCGTGGTAGTCGGTCGTTTTTTTGGACTCGAAACACAGGAGACCACCTGGCACGAACCCCTCTTCTGACCCAATGTGGAGAACAATGAGTCTCTTGCCTTTGCCAGATGGATTCTGAGACCCTGTCGTGAGTCCTCGTAGAAATGTGTCACGAGGCGATTTAATTGTCTTGTCTACCCAGGTTTTACTAGTACAATCGCCTGCGTTGACCCACGTCTCGTAAAGATAATAGATGTGTCGCCCTTCTTCACGATATTTACGAATATCTGCCAAATACCGTCTACGCCACAAAATAATTTCGTCCTTTTCTAAAAGGGCGCTGTTGCGACTGCGTTTTGTGTACACAAAATCCATAAATTTCAACATACGATACAAATTCGTCCTTGAAATTTCTGGCAAAGTTTCGTCGTTATTTACAGCTGTCAGTATTTTGTCCAATGTTGGAATTGTTTTATTCAACCAAAATGAATGTACATGCAAACGTACTGCATTCATTTGCATATCATCAAATTTTTCTTTAAATGATGCCTTTGTTCTATTTTTGCATGGAGAGGTCACTGTTTTTTTAGAATTATATTCACTGATGACATTAGAAACTGTCCGTTGCCCAACTCCAAGTAGTTTCGAAATATATATGCGAGCGTCTCTAACAGTTAGGTCCGGATTTTTTTCTCAACTCCATCTTATATGCATTCACAATCATGATACGTTGAGATGATGAAATAGGCTGGAATAAAATACGAAAAAAAATATATTAAATAATATATACAAAAAATATTAGTAGGTAGGGCACTTCAGCACACATGTAATTTAAATGCAATATTTCCTAAAATATTTTGCATATGCGAGCCGGGACTTATAAAGAATTAAAATCAAATAACATATTAAAATACAAAATGTACTAAAAAGAAATTGAATAAAATTATCTAAAATTATGTAATGCAAAATATATTATACTATTATATATAAATTACTGATAATGTACGTATTTATATAATAATATTAATATATTAAATACATATTATTATTATTATTAATATTATTAATATACGTAATAGGTATCTTTTTAACTTACCTTTCCCATAGGATTTTTTGTAGTAGGTGATACAGTAGCCATGGTGTCTACAGTGTCACGTGAAAAACAAACGAATTGAAAAAAAAAATTTAAAAAAAACAGCAAATGCGCACAAAAAAACCAAACGACGTGTTACCGCGTAATACCGTTAAAATGGTGTGACATTATACAACACTCTGTATAAACGGTGCACCGTGCCGCCGCCGCGACGCACTGTTGAAGCGCGCTCTGGTATGCGCGAAAATTGACCAGTTTTCGTTCGCCGCCCGGTGCGCTCTTATATGGAACAGACTATATATACATTTGTAGTATATTGGTGTCTTCTATCAGGCACACGTCATGTAGGATCTATATAATACTGGTATACACTCCTAATGACAAAATAATATACCCAATAAAAATCTATCAACTGCGTTCATACATACATACTATGCGTGCACATATTATATATTATGTATAAATAATAAATATAATAAATCAAGGGAGAAAAATGATCTTCGACGCACAATTCAAGCCTATAAATAACATAATCATGCGCTCTCCGCTACGTCAATCGGTCCAGGGTAACGGGAATAACGGCCAAACGGGGAGATCAGACTTATAATGGCGGTAAAAATCGTAACATTTTCGTTAAACACGAAATGATGAAGCGGAAGTGATAACAAAAGGTAAATGACGAAAAAAAAAACGCGAAAAAAAATACTTAAAATTTATCACTGCCGCCGCAAATTATTCTCGATTCCGGGCACCGGCATCGAAACCACGATCCCGGGTCAAACGCACAGACGCCTTACCTACCTACCTACCTACCGAGTCGAAATCTAGCGTCAAATCAATGACTGTTTAGGCGTTTCGACGTCCCGGCGAATTCCGAACGCGATTTCCACGTCCGTTTGGGGCTTTCGAGTGGGCGATCCCACCACGTCGGCGAGCGGACGACCGGCTCCGCCGCTATCGGACGTCGATTACGCGATATTCGCGAAAAAAATCGATTCTTTCGACGCATGTATTTATGCCTGTATATAGTAATACCCACAAGACGGCGGCGATATCCGCCCTCGGCTCTCGGCGTCGTCCCACTGTCACGGGACTCTTTTCGGAGGCCTATAAATTTAGCGGGGAACGCGAATACATCTTCGACGGGAAGGTTCGACGTCCTGAAGGGGGGTTTGGGGCGACCCGCGGCGAAAATTTTCGAAAAACGTTCGCGGCTATCGATTTCTCCACAGAGGCCCCGTCCGCAAAGGGGGGGGGGCGCTCGAACTATGAATTTAGCGGAGAACGCGAATAACGGGAGAACGGGGCTCGGAGACGCGTCGAAGTGGGCCAAAACTCGAAATGTCGAAAAAAACGGCAAAAAACGCGCCCGCCGGGAAAAAAGTACGGCCGCGCGCGACTCGTAAATCTAGCGGGGAAGGCGAATAAGGTCCGAACGGGGCCCCCCGGAGCCTCCGAGGGGGGTTAAACTGGAAAACGTTTGAAAAGTTTGAAAAATCCGAAAAAAATCACGAAAAATTAATAAGGAGCGTTGATAAAGCGGCGACGGCTCCGCCGCCGCCGGGACGCCGCCCGCCGAAAAAATCTAATTTTTTCATTGGTGGGTTGACTATAGCGTACAAAAAATCGACACGGGCAGCGCCACACGTGTCTCTGTTTTATATAGTATAGGATTATATTATATTTTACATCTATAAATTATAAAAAAAATACTTACGGAGACTCATCTACATTTCGTTGTTTCACGGTGTGGAGATTTCTAATTGAATTATAAATCCTCCGTGTTTTTTTCTTTTCGATAATGCAATTTTTGTTTTCGGTGTATATTTTGGACTCATTTTAAAATAATAAAATCGAACTTGATGGGATGATTGTTGACTGTCGAATAATGCTAACACTCGATAGCCGAGGAAAATAATTTAGAAAAACAATTATACCTACCTACCTTAATAGTTTATACTATCTACATTCTACATTGTTACGATAACGATGATCGTCGATAGTACTTATTACCTGTACATTGAACAATATTATTATACAAAATTATAAGTATAGACGTTATCTGAACTTTTCTAGGAACGCAACGCGACGGTAATAATTGATATTGTGTGTAACGGGTACGGAAGGAACTCGCTCGCACTCGCACGCACATATCGGATTCTATTTTAAAAAATTTTATTTTTCACTAAAACAGACAAGTCTAATTCCAACAATACGTCGGAACGATTACCTCGATTTTTATTCTGACAAAATATTCTAATTTTCTACAACATGTACGAGGGATCGATCGAGGGAATTTTTATAATTGTATTTAGTTGATTAAATATTTAAGGTTGAAATTATGAAAATTTTAGGCAATTTTAACAACATTTATTGCAATCTAAATTAATAAAATCAAAAATGTGGCTCGATCGATCCCTCGTACATATTACTGAAAATCAGAATATTTTTTCATAATGAAAATCGTGATAGTTCTCGATACGTAACGTTGGAATTAGAAACAGTAGTTTTTGAGAAAAAAACGCACATTAATGAGGACCCTAAGGTTGTAGTTTTTTTTATATTAATTTTAAATTGGTCATTAGCAACTCCACTTAAAGGCAAGTCCGTTACATAGCTTTCCATATGACACCTCCATCACACAACTTAAAATTTTTGACAAAATATATTCATTTACATTTCTTACATGACACACACTTACAGAGCCACACATTAAATATTCAATAGACAACAGTAAACAAACATTCTTAACAGTTATTTATTAGTTAGAACTTAATTTGAAAATTTTGTAAGTACAACTTTGAAGAAAATTAGTTTAGACTTAAGTGTATATCCTATAGAATATGAATAATTTTAATGTTTGCAAAAACATGATATGTGATATAGTACATATTTAATCCAATAGATACAGTAGTATTATTGATAAAATGTGTTTCTCTGACAATATACTTATAAAGTTATAATATTTTAAATTAATTGTGTTTTGCAATTATGTGCAGTATTGTGCACTTATAACTTTTTACCCACTTAGATCTAACCTTAGATCATGGTAACCATAGGCTCAACTTGGGTAGACTAGGGAGGGTTTAGACTCCTAGTTTTATTTATACCCCCCTAATTTTTTTCTCTAATATATTATATCTAATTGCCTAATAAAAATTGTAAAATCAAAAAAAAGTAACTTAACTATAAGATTTTGTAGCCAACTTGATAATCAGTGTACAATTATGTTGTCTAATAACTTATGCATGGATAATCAATTATTAGTATTATTATTGTTAGTATTTTAAAGCAACAATATGATAAAAATTTAAAATGTTATGTATGTTACTTTATCTTCTGAAATACAGAATCATACCACCAAATTATAAACAATATATTGAGTTATTCCATCTATATCAATTTTAAAAAAAGGTGGGTAAGTGGATGTCACTCTGCTGTACAGTAGGTGACAAGTGGGTCACTGTAATGGATGGTGTTAAATTTGAATTCAATGATATAATATTGTATAAGAAAAACGATTCTGAGCGAAATTTGTCAGTGATATTACCAAGTATATTTGATGATATTATTGTGATTAAATAATTTATATATAACCGATTTACGTGGAACCTTGTTTTAAATTTTCAATTCTTAGCTATAAAAGTTGAACATTTTATAAATTTTCAACCACAAAATAATTATTAAATTTTAAATTTGATAAATTTTGTCAAAATTTTAACTTTAAATGCTTATCAAAAAAAATTGTGCTTATATATTTTTATTATTTTTTAACTGTTATTGTAACAATATATCAGCAGCCTTACATTAAATTTTCACGCTTTTTTACTCAACAAATACAATTTTATTGATATTTATAGAAAAAAACTAAAAAATTAAAAACGGACAATGTCCGTAAACAGTTCAAAAAGAGTCTAATTATTTTCAAAATTGTATCGTGTATAACAAATGCTAATATAAACATTTAGTGAAATTTTCAAGTATCTACAGTCATTCGTTTATTAATTATAAGAAAATAAGAAAATCGTTACATGAGAAATCGAGTGAATATTAATAAAGTTGTAAAAATATGAATTTCAAACGCTCTTAAAAATTTAATTTGACTTTCTTGTAGACATTTTTTTTTTTTGGATAAATGTAGGCAAACTTATGGGAAATCTTGTATTATATTTTCAAATCTTAAATTTAAAAAGAAAATTTTTTATGAATTTCTAACTCAAAATAATTTGCACATTTTCGTCATTTTTACGTAAGTAGTATAGATGTACCATTCCTGGCGCAGTCCATTTTATATCAATAAAAGATCACAAAGAAAACAATGTGTAATAAGATCAGAAAATCTAAATGCAATAATAATTAAAATATTTTTCATAAAATGTATGATATTAATAATTAAAAAAATTTTCAAAAATCTGAAATGTAAAATCCCCAAAACATTTTTTAATAGAATTGTTCTATCAAAAATAAAAATCGAAATAACTTTTTTTTCACAAAACATATTTTATTAATAATTAAAAATTGAAATGCAATGATCCCCAAAATATTTTTTACAAAACTTATAATATTAATAATTTAAATTTAAATGCAATAATTACTTAAAATATTTTTCAAAAATCTGAAATGCAAAATCCCCAAAACATTTTTTAATATAATTGTTCTATTAAAAATAAAAATCTAAATAGCATATTTAATTGCAAAATGTATTAAAAAGAAATTGAAAAATTGAATTTAAAAATTAAAAATATAATAAATAATAAAATAATGGAAACAACTATCAAAGATTTTAATAAATTACAAGAAATTGAAATGCAAAACGAAATAGAAAAACTCTATATTAAATAATGAAATCTTTGTTAAGTTTTGTAAATATGAATACTATAATACTAATAATAATAAAAATATTAAAATTATGAAATATAATCTAAATAAAATTCCAATTAAAGGAAATATTTTAATTGTCGATCATGGACACAATATTTCTGGAAATGGAAAGCCTTATGCTTCTAAAATACTAGAATCACCAACATGGCTTGAAATTTGTAAAATTGCTAATGATTTAATAAATACAACCGGTACTTATTTTTTCAAATATCTTCATGATATTTGTGTTGTTCAAGATTTAGGAAATATTAAAATATGTAGCCTTGGTATGGGAGGTACAGACACTGAAAGCAAAATGCTTAGAATATAACTATATTATTAATTTAATTTTTTAATAGAATTGTTCTATTAAAAAAATTTTCAATATTTAACGCGTTATTAAAATACAAAAATCTTTGAAAACGATTTTACACTATGATACTTAGAGGGGGACTTATAAAAAAATAAAATCAAAAATGATTAATGTAAAAATGAAGATTCTGACATAAATAGCAACGGAGTTATACTTAAATGAAAAATATGAAGCGGGGGGTAAACTTTTAATATGTAGTGTAGATAAGTATATAAAACATATCTGTGTTGATCCGACTTGATAATATCAAATATTAAATGAAATATAGGACTTGTAATATTTAACAAGGTCAAATTATACGACCGTGTTAATAATAATTTAAATCGAAAAAAAAAATAGAAAAAATCTGCAAAAGTAGTCCCATTGTACAGACATCGATTTTATTATTTTTTATATTTTTTTATATTTTTTTATTTTTTTGTTGACATCTGTACAACAGGACTACTAAGTTATATAGCCGTCATCGTATCACAGCACGATGATGAGACGTTATTTGTAGACTCCAGGGACCAGTGAGGAGAACCTAGATATGATATCACAGGTCACACTAGTGTCTTAAATCCGACTATACTCATCATATAATCGAACAAGCCACGTGTCGTGTAGAACTGAAAATACCACAAATAAATTCCCCCCAGCCAGTATCGAACCTACTATGTATGCATACAAAGCCTAACGTTTCCCCACTGCGCCACGACACTCGGGCATGTAAAATGGTATAACAAACATTATTTAAATAGTATTAAAATAGTATAATTATACCACACTGTATACTATTCACACTGTATAGTAGTCAGCAGATAACATTCCACAACAGGATGTTAAAAAATAATCAGTCTAGCTCCATATTATTATTATTATTCGAATCATGTAATTCATCTTGTATTATTTTACGTAGTTCGTTTAGTGAAATTTTAATTTGATTTTTTATAAAAAAAAGTTGTTCAATCAAATTTAAAAGTGATTCCAATTTTTTATTTACCATTTCTATTATTTATTATAAAAAATAAAAAAAATTTTTTTAAACGCGTATTTAAAATTATATTAATTTCTAAATAACATAACAACATACTATATTTACGTTAGATGTACGATGTTTACGTTAGACATTCGATTTTTATGTTTTTTAATTCTTTCTAGTCGTTTAAATTTTTTTAATTGTTCATTAAGTGTTTTGCAATGCATAAATTTTATAATATTTACGAAACAACATTTATTTATTACATGGTTTTGTAGTCTTTCTAATTGATTATGTTTTTTGTATTGAACATATCTTATAGCATTTTCATAACAACATTCATTTTCATAATAAAAATATTTCTCATCATCACGGTTTTTCACAGGATCATTCATAGGTTGTTGAAGTTCATTTTTAATTTCATTAATGATATTAAAATATGTTAGATTTTGATTAAGTATAATTTCCATTATTTATTATAATAGAAATATATTTTTTTTAACATCGAATTATTAAAACATACATATGAGTACATCAACGACTTGTTAAAAACAACGTATGGAATTTACATGTCAACATATTATTATTATAACAACATCGAACATCTAACGTCTAACATCGAACGTCTAACGTAAATATTGTACGTTGTTACGTTGTTACGATTTATATATAACAAAGTATTGAATAAAATATGTAAAAACTCACGTCTAACATCGAACGTCTAACGTAAATATTGTACGTTGTTACGTTGTTACGATTTATATATAACAAAGGGCTATCTCCCAATATGCGGTCTACCACAAAAATATGCGGTCTACCAAAATGGACGTGGTCTACCGTAATAATATTAAAGTAATAAAGTACAATATAAGTATAATTTATAAAAAATATTGTATATTTATTTTTATTTAAAAAAATTAATTTATTAAGGATCCACAAAATTATCCACAAAGCATAATTTCATATCTCTAAGGAAAGCATCAAAAATATTATCTGTTTTATTTAATCCTCGCCACCAATACTCGGCTAAGTACCTATCTAAGAGGTCTTCATTAGTACCACACATTTTTTTAACGATTTTGAGTCTAAGAGGCCTCCAAAGACTTTCAATTCGTTGTGTATTGGCACCAGTTTCCGGGTCCACAAAATTATTTGAATGATTAACTGTTTCATGTACATAGCCCTTTTCAGATAAACCTTTATATCCAAGCCACGAATCAGAATGAACTGTTGTACCAGGTAATACCTTAAAATTAAACCCAGATTGTTAGATAGACAGTTATGTAAACAGTACACATTATTTCATAGGTACCTCATTTTTAATTATTCGATGTAATGTTTCTTTGTCTCTTTTTTCAACAACAAAAAATCTTGCATCAATTAAACCATTTTCCAAAACACAACATAATCCGACTACCACGGTCCACCAATTCTCCGACCATAATTGCGATTGGTCTCTTCTTCATCTTCTTGTCTAGGTATAACTGCAGCTTTTAAATCGGCAAGTCGAAAGCGCCCTTTATTATTTTTTTCCGTGCGCCTCGTAACAAACACTCGTCAATTTGAACGATCTGACCAGGACCCCAAAAGGTTGTCTTTTGTTAAATAGACGTACAGGAATGTCTCTACAGAGATTCATCCAGTCACAAATAGTATTTTTGGATCTCCCCGTAAATTTATTATTTGAACTAGTTGATTTTCCGTAACCCAGAAGTACACAATCTCCATAATTTCACTGAGACTCAATCCACTATTGCATCGACCATTGCATCCACATAAGTAAAAAATGAATTATTATTACGTACCGATTGGGTAGTTTGGCAACCTTTTTTTTACAACGGAAAACTTCTCTTATTTTTCCTCGGTCATTTCTTTGGTACTGTTTTACTTCACTGCCACATTTGTGACATTGTTTTGCACAAGGTAGTAAACCATAATCTTGCAGGTATTTGACAGTAGATTCTTCGGTTAAAAAAATTTTATAAAACTCTTTAACTAGCATTTTAAAAACTATTTTTTCAACTCAAAATTTAAAAAAGTTGTATTACTACAAACGACACTAAACCAACTAACGTAACCTATATTGTTACCTATATGATAAAATATATATCGTTATGAAAAATTAAGATAAAACATATAAATTGGTAGATAATAAATATAAATGATGCGGGATTCCCAGCTATATAGGTAGAACACATAATATTGATAGACCGCATACTATACTCATATTTATAGTTACGTAGCACACAAAACAGAGGTAGACCGCATATTGGGAGATAGCCATAACAAAGTATTGAATAAAATATGTAAAAACTCACGTCTAACATCGAACGTCTAACATAAATATTGTACGTTGTTATGTTATTTAGAAATTAATATAATTTTAAATACGCGTTTAAAAAAATTTTTTTATTTTTTATAATAAATAAAAGAAATGGAAATGGAAAATTTTAAAACACTTTTAAATAAACGCAATGAAAAATATGAGTTTGTAAAATTAGATTCATTAGAACAAGAAAAAAAATATGAAATAACATTTTTCGAATATATTAATACAAAGAAAGGTACCACAATAACTGTTGTATTAGAAAATAAAATTAGAGTATTTTTACCAAATAGTTTTAATGATGATATTACAGATGAAAATATATTGTTCTATAATAAACATTCCAAAACTAATACAAAACTAAAACTTATTTATAAAGGAATGAAAAAAATAAATAATGGAAAATCAATGCATTTGATTGATTTTGAATAGTTGTTCAAAAAATATTAAAATTACTTTTATAAATGGTATTTATAAAAGTTAAAAACGGTCGTATTCATTTAACAGAAAAATATTATAATAATAATAATTATAAAATAGGTCTGGATTCTATATTTTTAAAAAATTTAAATTTATTAAATATTGAAACAGATTGTAAAATACAAATTCTTGACAAATGTATAGAAATAAAAAGAGGAGAATATAGTATTACAGAATTAAACAAACTATTTGAACCTATAGTGTTAACTTATGTTAATAAAAAAATTGAAATAAAATCTCCCTGTTATTATAATTTAGATGAAAATTTAAAAAAATATTTAGGTTTTAAAGACATAGAATTTAATTTTTCATTAGTTAGTAGTAATCCAATAGTTTATTATCCTAATTCTAATGAAAATTATATAAATATAGAACAAGATTGTAGATTTAGATTAGGTCGAAATGGCCAAATCCCACAAGGTACAATATTTATAGGTATTTATTCAATAGGCGAAATTGAAAATTTATTTAATTCATTCGGAGCTAAATTTGTGGCTAATTTTCCTAAAATAAATCTTGAAATAAATAAAAATGTATTAAAAATAACTGCTTCAATTGGTCTGTGCTTTGATGAATATTTGTCAAATTGTTTAGGTTTTGATTTTATAAAATATTTGTTCCCTATTAATAAAACATGGCCTAAAGGGAAAGAAATAGTATTAGGTGTTGAGTATACACACCCAGATATTGCTTATACAGTAATAGGTACAAAGAACGTAATGACTTATACACAAGGTTTTATAAAAAATATTAAAGGTATTATTTCTACTAAGAATAGTAAAACCGAATTAAAAGGAAATTATTCAATTGAACATTTAAATAGTTTATTCTCTTCGATTATGAAGTTGGAAAATAATGATAATTACATAAAAATAACAAAAAAAGATTATTTTTCATTTGATCAAGATTTAAATTTAAGTTTAGGGATTGTCGATATGAATTATTTATATAAACACATTGGAGAAATCTTAAATAATAATATAAATAAACGCTTATTAGATGTACATTGCAACATAATTGAAAAATCTTTTTCATCTGTTAATGATGTTAATCACATTGAGGAAGATCTTTTGTATACTTTTTACTATGATGATGTTAATCCTTATATAAAAACTAATCCAATAATGTATATACCAGTTAAAGGACATTTTCAAACTATAGAAATACATATTATAGATCAAAATGGTAAAAAATATTATTTTGAAGATGATGATTTCATTGTCTATCTTGATTTAATTAAAGAATAAACATTAAAATATTTTTCAATGGAAATATTCCATTGAAAACAAACATATTTTTATATGTATATTTTAACCACTAAAAGTTTCTTCAATAGTACCTTTTTCAATGTCAAACAAAAATTCATCTTCTCTGATGAAAAAAACATAACAAATTGTATCTTTAGGTAAATCTTCATGTAACTCAATATGTAAAATTATATTTTTTTTAGTTGCAGAAATATTAATTGGTTGGTAAACTGTTTTAATTAGAAATATTGACCTATACAATTTAAAGTCATTTGGATCATTATACATCAATGGAAGTTCTTGATGATTTTTATGGTAGGTTAATTTATAAGACATTGAATTCTCATAAGATTGACAAAACTTATTATTCTTAAAATCTTCATCTTGACGTTCTTCAGGGTATTGTTTTCCATTTATTTCAAACCAATAGTTCCTAACACAACAATGATCAAATTCACCAGGATCATGATTTTGAGTATTTAATTTGTTTGTTTGTAATCCAAAACCACAAAACGCAGGAGAATTTTCACTTCGATATTGAGATGTTTCGTCAAGTTTTATTGTTCTTCCAGATATATTTCTTTCCTCAATACATTGCCACGTTTTAAAATTAAAAATATACTTTTTTTCTTGAGAAAGTTCAGTTAAATCTTTTAACAATAAAACTTTTTGCAAAGGATTGTATTCTACAATTGGAATTTTAATTGTAAATTCATCAATAATAATTTTACCATCTTCTGTTCCTGCAACAACTTTTTTTATTAATGCATCATCATCTGTATTTCTAATAAAACATAATTCCATGTCACAATTGAAAACAGGATATGGATGATCTTTGAAAAATGGTAGGCCAAATTGAGACAAATTACCCATAACATTAAAATGACCTCCACCTTTAAAATTACTTACAAAACCTGAGTTTATAGTTGGTCCGTTTAAATCCAGAGAGTAGCTTATAACACCTTTAATTGTACTTACTCTTCCTGTATACTCAATTTCATTTATTGTTTTACCACGAATTTTAGCTGTACATTTACTAAATAAAAATGGAGGAAAATTGTCAATTAGTTCTATTTTTGAATCTTTAGGATATTCTTTTCCATCTTTTTGCAAATATCTACCAGTCATAAAAAACTTTGTTTTTCTAATGTCCAGAAAACTGTCCATACTATTTATTTTAAAAATTGTGTCTTTATTAGGTGTATTAAGATGAATGTTATTCGTAGGTATCCATGTTTTAGTTTGAACTCTTTCAATAAAAGGGTCATACTTTTTAAAAATATTATACATTGTTTATATAAGTAAAAATAAAAAAAAATGTTATTATAAAAATGGAATTTATTGCAATAAAACCATATAAAATAAAAAATAAAAATAAATCTTTATTTCATTTACCTATGCGACTTATGTTGTTTGGTCCATCAGGTTATGGAAAAACAACTGTGTTGAGGAGTATAATTCTAAGTCATTGGACTAAGTATGAAAATTTATATATTTTTACAAAAAGTATGGAACAACCAATTTATAATGAACTAGTAGAGATATTTGAAGGTATACCTGAGATTAATTTTTATATTTCTAATACAGACATAATAACTGTAGATGAATGTGAACGTGGTAGTTTAGTTGTATTTGATGACATTCCTTTAGATGAACAAAAACCTATTTATGAATATATGAATAGATCAAGACCAAAAGACATTTCAGTTATTTATTTAAATCAATGTTATAGTTCAGCAAATAAGCAATATATAAGAAATAATTTAACTCTTTTAATTGCATTTAAATCAACTCAATATATAAAAAATGTTTGGGATGATTTTTTAAGTAATACTATTTCTTTAAATGACTTTAAAACTTTATGTTCAGATTGTTGGGAAAATGACTATGGTTTTATAACAATCGATCTGATTAATAATCGTTTCTACTATAAACTTGAAAAACAAATAAAAAATAATATGTAATATAATAAATGAATGTTAAAACAAAACCAAAATAATTTAAGAAAAATAATAAAAAAAATTTAAAAAAGTCAAACTTTCAGAGCCATCAGAAACACAAAACAATTTAAGGAAGGAACTAATTTAGAAAACGAACCTGAAAATATTACAGAATTAATTCATCTTGAACAAAATTTAAAAATTCATTTAAAAAGTCAGATTTATTACATCTGAAAAAAAGTTAAATAATTTGAAAAAAGATGAAATAGATGAAGATGAAATAATATAAAAAATTACAAGAAAAAGAATATTCACCAGCAAAGTTAGAAAAAATAATTAACATTAAACAATTTAAAAAGTAACTATAGAAAAGAGTTATAAATGACAAACATTCAGCAGAAGAAAAGTAAAAAATTTTGAGCCAATATTAGAAGGTTTATCTAAGGTTGAATCTTCTGTTAATAATGTTAAAGAGGTTGCAATTAAAACAGATCACGATATTCAAAAAATGTTAATACCTACAATTCCTTATAAACCTCGTAATCCCGAGGTATTACGATTATTAAATACAGATGATTATGAAACACCTAAAAGTTCTCCGAGAAAAACAACAATTAATTCTCCTATGCCTCCAAATATAATAATAGGGGAAAATGCTCAAAAATATTTACCAACTTTAGACCCAAATAATACATTTGGAATACATTTTAAAGAAAATATTGGGCACATGATTGGAAAATGTCCAATAATATTTGACTTTGATGATATAATTTTAAACGGAAAAAAACATATATTAACTCCAGGTATGTGGAGATTATTAACTCATTCAGATCTTACAAAACCAGAATTTTATACAAACGAAGATTATCAAAATTATGCAAAAATATTAATTGAAACAGATGCAATATACCAAAATAATGACAAATCGACAGGAAAACCGAAATCAAGTAAAGGTGACAAATATATTAAAATGATTAGTCCTATTTGGAAAAGAATGAATTCAAATAAAACACCAACAATACAAAAAGAAAATTTAAATCCTACAATACCAGATTTTCCTACAATACCGACAACAGAAATTTTAAAACCTACAAAAGCAACAGAAAATAAAGGAGCAGGTTTAATGAATTATACAAATAACGAAATTGAATTTCACTGGATAGATAATATGAAACAATTAAATGAAAGATGTCATTTAATGGCAGCTGAAGAAAACGCAGGAAATTATGGTTTTCATAATGAAAAACTTGGTATTCTTAAATTATTTAAAATAAAAATGGAACATTTAATCGATGACCGTAAAGGTATTGAGTATTTACTACAATATGTTAATAATTTACCAAATGAAATAACAAATGATATAGAATATAATATAAAACAATTAAGAGAAAAAATATATTATATTTCTAGTGAAGAAAGAGCGGGGAATAATTATTACCATGATGACAAACTTGAAATTCTTAATTTTTGTATTAAAAGAATGGAAAAAGTAATTGACATTCCTAACAAAGGTCCAATATATTTATGGTCATTTATTTTCAAGTTTACCAAAGAAAATTATAAAGGTGCAGTTTTTTTAATGATTTTTTGAATTGTAAATTTTTACCTCCAATACATTATCCTAAATATAATTATTTAGGACCATTTACAAATTTAGAAAAAATGAAGAACAAAATATACAACCAGTCAACAAATTAGATGAAGCTGCAAGAGACCATGATTATTTTTACAAAAACCATAAGGACATTAAATCAAGACATATTGCAGATAAAATTTTAGAACGAAAAGCCTTGGAAAGATGTAAAGATTCTGATTGTTCTATGTCTGAAAAAATTCCGGCCATTTTAACTGCATATGCAATGAAAGGAAAAAGACGTTTAGGAATGAATTTAATATGTGAATAAATTTTTATAATATTTTGTATTATAAAATGTACTATTTCAAATTAAATAATTACCAAATTAAAAAATTACAAGAAGCTCATAAAAATAATACTAATGCAACATTTCAAATTGCTAGTAACAAAATATTTAAAGGAGAAAATATTTATTATTTAGATAAAATTCAATTAGAAAAATTAAAAAAGGCTAAGGAAAAAAAAACTGGAACAAGGTTAGAGATTCGAAATTCACAAATTAAACAAAAAAGGTGGATTTTTACCATTAATTTTTGCAGGGATAGGTGCAGCTAGTGCGTTAGTTGGAGGTGTAACTTCAATTGTAAACAGTGTTAATGATTACAAACATAAAAAAGCAGAAAAAAGAATAAAAAAGCATTGATTCGACATAATAAAGCAATGGAAAATAAAGGTTCTGGATTGAAAAAAAAAAAAAATCGAAAAAATAAACAATTTCATTAAATCATCATTTATGAAAAATTTACAAAAAAAAAAAAATCTAAAAATCGAACCTCTGAGTAATTTTGACATAATACAATTTGGACATAATATAAAAATATTCAGAGGTTGTTTCATGAGAGATGAATTACCACTTAAACCATGGTTAAATGAATGTGGAATATTAAATTTAAATAATTCTACTCAAGACGGGTCACATTGGGTTGCATGGAAAAAAATAAAAAATAAAAATTTTTATTTCGATTCATTTGGAATGTCTCCTCCACCAGAACTTGTAAAATATTTAGGTGAAGACAACCTTAAGTATACTGATGATAAATTCCAAGATTATGACGATCCACCTATATGTGGACATTTGTGTTTAGAATTTATTAAAAATTATAAACAATTTATTTAAAAATTTTTTTCAATATAAATATAAATATAAAAAATGAACGAAACTATATTTTGTCTTAAATGTAAAATTCAAACAAAAAATATTAATACAACTAAAATTCAAACAGTTAATGGTAGATGGAGAATTTCATCAAAATGTTTTAAATGTAACACAAATAAAAGTAAATTTATAAAAAATCCTACAATTGGACATAATATTTCCAATAAAAAATTAAATGATACAGATAAAATGATATTAGCTAAAGAACTTCATAAACCAGTTAGAAAAAATTTCCTAAACGAAGAATTTTTACTAAAGGTATTGATGATTTATGGGCTGCTGATTTAGTTATAATGAGAAATTATTCTGATGAAAATAAGGTTATTCTTATATAATAACTGTTATAGATACGTTTTCAAAATTTTTCTTGGGCTTTAGAACTCAAAAGAAAGATGAATTAGTGTTTCAGAAGCATTTAAAAAAATAATAGAACAAGCTATATCACAAAATCATCATGCACCAAAATTACTCACACAGATAAAGGTTTGGAATTTGAAAATAAACTTTTAAAAAATTTTGCAAGAATATGAATTAAAATGTATCACACCCCTCAAAAAATGAAGAAAATCGTCAATTATTGAAAGATTTAATAGGACATTAAACAGTAAAATGAGATTACATTTTGAAGTTACAAATTCTAAAAATGGATTAAAATTTTAAAAGTTTTAATATATGAATATAATTTCGAAGACTACATCGATCTATTGGTATGAGACCTTGTGAAGTAAATAAATCTAACGAAGATGTTGTTTTTCACAAATTATTTTCTACAAAAAACAAACCTAAACCAAAAATTAAATTTAGTGTAGGTGATAGAGTAAGAATAACAGCTTTTAAAAAAACATTTGGTAATAAATATATAGTAATTGGAAAGAAGAAATATTTATAGTTAATGAAATTTTAAAACACAAATCCTATTACCTACAAAATTATAGATTTAAACAATGAAGAGATTATAGGGAGTTTTTATAACCAAGAGTTACAAAAAACAGAATTTTAAATAATATTTTTAATAGAAATTATTTTATTAAAAAATTAATGTAAAAAAATAATAATAATATAATAAAGAATGGATGGATTAATAAAATTGAATCGTTACTTGAAGAAATTGATACTTACATAAAAAAATTGATGTATTAAATAAAAAATATATCCTGCTAAAACTTGTGATAAATGTAATTTAACAATTGGTTCCAAAAGTTGGTCTACTCATTTGAAAACTATTCGTCATCAAAAAATGATATAAATCAAACAATTTTACCTTGTAGA
>CM017804.1:4069519-4142818 GCA_008086715.1 Sitobion miscanthi
GAACCCAATAATATACGTTCTGTATTATTATTATATTATTGTGATCGTTTCGCGTAGAAAAAATAGCATAACGCTAGGCTAATTAATAACAATGCATAACATACGCACTTTTATATACGCATATATATATTTATATATATTTATATTCACGCGTTGCCAAATACACCTTGAGCTCTAATCCTCAACGCCAAAATTTATCTAAATATGGACGGATGGCGTATACCATATATGGCAGATAATAAACAGGATGTGGTTTTCGGAATAAGCAGGCGTGGGATCGTGTAGATGAATAAAAATGATAATTTAAATAAATTTAATTATTATAAATAATAATTTGAATCACGTCCTGCGAAGTCCACAGATATCGATAGACAAGGGGGGAAGTAGGAGATTAGGAGACCCTATAAAACCGGCCGAAACGGCCTGTAAATCAGACGTGTTTCTCCATCGTACAAGCGAGCACCTTCACGATAGTCAATACTGCACATTGTCAAATTGGACTTAGAATAATTTCAATTAATAAACAACTTAACTTTATCAAGTCTTTACTTATTTTATCAACCTACCTGAAGAGAAATCTCTATCAACGGTCTTGCTACCTGCAACTTTATAAGCTAAGCAGTCTAGTTGATTGCTGGTTTATAACACTAGATAGTGATTAGCCATAACATTTTTACTATTAATCTAAATTATAAGATGGATAAGGTTGGGATTTGGAAATTGAAAAAAAAATTGCAGTTGCACTTATATTAAATATAAAATTTAAAATACTAGGTATATTGTTTCAATATCTATATAAGACTATATATATATATTGAAAAAATATAATATTTAATAATTATATGTTATGAAATCTTTATAATGGACTTTTATCTTACCATCACAACTCAAACTAAATAATGGTGGTTTAGAATTGTTTAAATAACGTTTTTGCTGAGTGCACTCCATGGATGTGTGATTTTTGTTTTCAATATTTTCATTGTCTGTTTGCGACGATAAGTCTGATGTTTCTTGTGCTTTTCTAGCTTTCAATCGAGCTACATCAATTTCAGCTAAAATAAAATTATAAAAAAACATTAATTAATGTAAATCCTTGTAAATTAAATTATCAAATTATAAATAATTATATACTTACCAATATCTTGATACATTAGGCGTGCATTATAATAAGTAAATGCATCTGGTTTTTCAGTCGGGTCAACTCTTTTTTCAATATAACTACGCACGTTAGCTCTTTTTTTTGGCCAAGCACAAACTCCTTTATCCATCCAAAAGTTTGGAATGAAATCTACAGAGTTGTCAATTTCAAAGCAAACAATACTCCACATATTTCTGAAATTAATTTCTATATTACAACATAAGATATGAACATACAAAAACATAGGTATGTTTGTATAAATAGAGAGACAGGAAAAGATATGCATATATATAAATGTAACTATTCAATATGTTATATATTTTAGCCTTAGTAAAAGCACTAATTATAAATATTATATAGGTGGACCCATTATTATAACTCAATTTGTTTTATCTAGGTACAAACATTTTTCTTTTACTAACCTACATTTTTTCTCAACAATCTAATTTTAATATATACATTTCAATTTTTTTTTTTAATTGTTTGATATTTTTATCTTCCAACACAGAATAATTTTGTGAAGTTTGAGGTTAAATTTAAAGAGCAGAAAATAGTTATTAATCCTTAATAATATATAATAAATTTGATTACCTATAAAAATTGAAAAATTTGATAAACTAATAGATTTTTTAAAACAGTATTATATTATTATTATATAAAATTATGTATTACACCTATAGGCTATAGATATAGGTTGATATAGGAACCTGCTTACATAATTAATTATATTAAATAATAATAAATATTAAAATAAAAATAATAAGTTATAGATAGGTAGGTCTATATAAACTAAAAAATTTAATTAAAAACTTTTAAAAAAAAGGTAGGTTATAGATAGGGTACTTGTAATAATAATAATAATTATGTAGATACAATAATACATGTATCAACACATACATCAATACATCATAATTAAGTCAATGCATTGACTTAATTATGATGAAGTATAGTTACTGCAGTAAGTTTGTCATTCAAATCAAATACAAGCATTTTATTTTTAATATCTGAAATATTCCACTGTTTTAAATGTTCTGATAATCTGTTTATAACAAATATATTTAATATAGATGACTTTAGAGGTTTAATAAAAAGATCTTTTTTTTCTTCAAATATTTTACCAATTAAAACTGTAGTTTTATCAGAAGATTTTATTAATTCAATTATTTGTACAATTTCATTAGAGTTGGTGAGAATAAAACAATCAGGTTTTTGATTTGAATACTTTCGTTCATTATGGCTGATCAGTTGAATTGATTCATTTTTGCATAGTTCATTATATCGCCTAATCACTTGCTGTAGAGGTTTTTCATTTTTATGTAACATTTTCTTTAAGACTTTCATGTAGTTCTCAAAAGGAAAGTGCTACACGTGTCGAGAGGTCCATGCCTTTCATAATCATCACACAAATGAAGTATTCCATTTACATTATGGGATATAAAATGAGCGCCATAGATATACTGGAATGATTTGACAAAATATTTTAATAAATTATGAACAAACAAATTTCAAATGAGGTGAACAAGCCAGGTATTATTATTAAATTATATTATATTATTATTATTATTATATTATTAGTATTTTTAATACTATATTATATTTTATTATATCGTCGTCGTCATGCAAAAACTGACTATATGCATAAAATGACCAAGTGAAATAACATTATGAAATGTTTTATTTGAACCATACTATAGTACGAAAAAAATGACCTAGTGATATGATCAATATTTTACGAGATATAGAAAAACAGTTTTGATCAACTGCAGATTTCTAGAAACTATTTTTCTAGCAAAAAGTGATCAAGTGTTATTTAGTCATTTTTCGAATGTCAATATTTAGTTTATTTAAAAATATTGTTTAAGCAAAAAGTGACCTATAGACCCTAAGAGCTATTTAGTCATTTGTTGCATGCATACCAAAACGTTTGATAATGATATGCACAGTTGATCATTATATTTTTAAAAAATAATAATATTCATAAAACTATTTTAGTTTTGCAAAAGTAAACAATTGATAACAATTTAAGTATCAAAATAGGAAAGCATAAAAAATATCAGCTATTTATAAATAACAAAACCACGCGACATGAATATTATCAATATTATCATATTAATTATACACATCATTACAATTTAAATGATATCAAGTTTGAAAAAACTGATAAAAATATTATATTATTATTATTAAATAGTATATTACACTTATATTATATTATATTATACTATAATTTATTCTTACATACTATTCTTTCTATACTATACATTGCCAAATTGAGAACGTACATTTTTAAAATTAAATTAAAATTAATATAAACGTAATGTTTTTTTTTTTTTTTTTGTTTACGGCCTTTTAGACCAAACATCCAAACATAAAAGCCTCCATCTTTCACGGTTTCGTGCTATCATATGCCAATCTTCCTCCGGTAGAGAAACTGCTACATCCTTCCTGACACAATCCTCCCATCGCATTCGGGGTCTTCCTAGTGGTCTTTTCCCTCTTGGATTCTCTTGTAAGACCGTCTTTGTCAAAGCATCAGGCTTCCTCCATACATGACCTGCCCATTCCAATCTTCTTCTTTTTATCTCCTTAACTATATCCGGTCTGTTATATAGGTGATGTAATTCCTCATTATGTCTTTTACGCCATTCACCTGTTTGCAGGTCACGACATGGTCCATAAATCCTTCTTAATATTTTTCTTTCAAAAACTCTCAGTTTTGACTCGTCACTTTTCCTTACGGTCCAACATTGTGCTCCGTATAGTACTATAGATTTTATTAGTGTGGTGTATATCTGAAGTTTAAGTGTCTTTGAGAGAAATCTTGACTTAAGTAAGTTATCCATTGCATAATAACACTTGTTACCCATTTGGATCCTTTTAAGAATTTCATACTCCATATTATTTGATTGGGTGATCATTGAACCCAAATACTTAAATTGTGGTACATTTTTGAATCTATAAGGTCCTACCTTGAGAAACTCCTCTGCTTGTTTTCCGTACCATTGTCTACTTATTTCCATATATTCTGTTTTCTCTTCGTTAATTTGCAATCCTACTCTTTTCGCCGCTGTTATAAGTCTTTCGCACATACACATTCATCATTCTAATTACTTTTTCCAGAACTAAATTAAAAATAATTGGGGACAGTGCATCACCTTGCCGTAAGCCTGTATTCACCTGAACTTCTCTCGATAGTACGTAACCAACTTTCACTTATACCATAGTCTTATTTAAAGTGGCCTTTATTAACCCTATAAGTTTTTGTGGTATACGAAAATGTTCTAAAATTTTGTATATGCATTCTCTGTTGATGCTATCATACGCCTTTTGGAAATCAATAAAAAGTGTATGTAATTCTTGATCGAATTCTCAGGTTTTTTGAGCTAATTGTCTTATGATAAATATTTGGTCTATTGTGGATTTATTTTCTCTAAAACCACCTTGATAGTCACCAATGATATTTTCCGCCAAAGGTTTGAGTTTATCTAGAATGCAATATGATAGAATTTTATAGGTTATATTCACTAAGGCAATACCTCTATAGTTATTACAATCTTTTTTATCATCTTTTTTGTGTATTGGGCAAATTAATGTCATATTCCAGTCGTTAGGGATCTCCTCAGTATTCCATACTTTCTCAATTAGTTTATGGATCATTTCAATCATTGTTTCATCAACACATTTTAGGATTTCGCCTTGTATACCAACTTCGTCAGGTGATTTATTGTTTTTTAACCTCTTAATTTGTATCTTAACTTCTTGTATCGTAGGTGTTTCACATTCGCAATTATTGGGTGGTTCTTGTATACAATCAAATATTTCTTCAGGGTATTCTCCATTAAGCAATTGTTTAAAATATTCTGCCCATCTTTCTGCTATTTCCATCTTTGTTGTTATCAATTCTCCATCCTTATTTCTTATACATTTTTCATGCCCTTTATATCCTTTTTTCATCCCATTCACTTTCTGGTATAGTTGTCTACTTCTGTGTGCTCTGTGATCTGATTCTGCTATTTCTATAACTTTATTTATATACTTCCTTTTTTCTCCTCTGCATATATTATGAGCTTCCTTTCTTCTTGTCGTGTATCTTGTACCGTTGGGTTGATTTGTTGTATCCGTTAACCATTTTAATCTCGCCTCTTTTCTTCTTATTATGGCTTCTTCACACACTGTGTTAAACCATGGCTTCCTTTTAGTTTTCCCTTGTTTCCCGATTATTTCCTCAGATGCCTTCGTAAGGATGTTTTTTATATTCCCCCAGAGCGATTCAACAGTATGAGTTTTATTAATATTTGTTAGTTGTGTTAATCTCCCTACTTCGATTTGAAAAGCTTTACATATCTCTTCATTATTGAGTTTTGTTATTTCATATTTGACACAGTTGGGATTATCACTCTGTTGTCTCACCTTCAGCTTGATATTGAGCTTTCCAACTACCAAGTAGTGGTCTGAGTTACAATCCGCTCCTCTATATACTCGTACGTCGTTGACAGCATTTGTGAATCTCTCACTCACTAGGATATGGTAAATTTGATTGCCATGTTGTCCATCTGGTGATCTCCACGTACCTTTATGTATATCCTTATGGGGAAACATTGTACTCATTATCCTGAAACCTTTGCCAGTTGCAAGATCTACTAGTTTCATACCATTATCATTTGTTGTTTCGTATAAGCTATATTTCCCTATAGTAGGTTTAAAGCACTGTTCTTTTCCTATCTTCGCATTCATATCACCCAGGATAATTCGTATTTTGCTATTGTTTATTCTCGACAAGATATCTTCTAACTCAACATAGAATTCTTCTTTTTCCTCTTGTGGCTTCTCCTCCGTTGGTGCATGTACATTTAAAAATACTATATCAAAAAATTTGGCCTTAACTATAAGAATAGCAATTCTATAGTTGATAACTTTGAACTCTTTTATCGTATGCACTAGGCTTTTATGTACTACAAAGCCAACCCCAAACTGTCGTCTTTCATTGCACTTGGCATACAGAATAGTAGTATCATTTATGTCTATGGTTCCTTCGTCATTCCACCTGATTTCTTGTAATGCTACTATCTTTACTTTATATTTCTCAATTTCCTTGACTACGCTTATAGCTGTTCCAGGTTTATTGCTAATTAAAGACAGTGTGGGGCTATTGCGACACACTGTCAAGTGTATCGGGCGATGGGCACGCCACATTCCTACGCTGGTAAAACGTAATGTTATAATAATCAAACTGAATTTAAAATTAAATATAGGCATTAAAGTTAAAATATAATCAATAGGTACTTTGATATTAAGTTATAAAACATATTTAAAAAATAATAGTTAATGCTTAAATAATTTATAAAAATATTTTTCTGTTAAACATAAGACGTAACATAATATTATCGTTTTTATGAAGTATCTGTTCTTAATGTTTGATAATTTTGCCATGGGACTGTACCTTGTGGGGAATTGAAAAACTGTTTGAACTCATCACTTACTATAAAGCCTTCATAATTACCATAACCTCCCGTACGCTCAAGTTGAATCATATTGTTCGGAGGAGAATCATTTGGGTCATAATTATATGTATAGTATCGTTCTGTTGTATTCTTTATTTTAAATTGATTACGTAAAAGATTATGTAGGCAGCACGCAGATAACACAAGATGATCAAAAGTTTGTGTTTTTAGTGGAATAGGGGTGTAAAAAACTCTAAACATCTGACTCAGAAGTCCAAAAATATTTTCAGTAGTTCTTCTTGCCCGTGAAAGACGATAATTAAAAATTTTTTTCTCACTATCATTTCTGGATTCAATTTTCGAGTATGGCCGCATCATATGAGGGTCTAAACGAAAAGCTTCATCGCCAATGAAAACATATGGCAATATTTTGTCTGAATTTGGAACTTTGGCATTAGGAGGAAAATAATCACCATTTTTCATTTTTTCTGAGATTTTTGATTTTCTAAATATACCGCTATCACCCTCTTTGCCATAAGATCCGATGTCTACATAAATAAACTTACAGTTAGCATCTACAATCGCTAACAAAACAATGGTCCAAACGTAGCTGAAAAATTTTTTGAATGTATGAAAAATGAAGAAATACTTATTTCTGAAATATATGATGGAATAGTTCCTATGAAAACATTGAATGCAGAACAATCAAATAATTATAACAAATCAGACAAATGGCATATTTGTGAAAGATTTTTATCTGAATTACCTCCAATGTTAAAAATCCACGTTTTATACCAATTGTTTTTCATAATCTTTCAGGTTATGATGCCCATCTATTTATAAAGGAATTTGGAAACGATGATGAACATATAAAATTAATCCCAAATAATGAGGAAAAATATATTTCTTTTTCAAAAATGATGCACCGTGTAGTAACTAGGAATGGTGAAGAAAAAGTATTATTTACAGAATTAATTTATATATAAATATAGATACATTAAAATTTTTACCGAGTTCTTTAGAGAAGCTAACAAATAATTTGAGAAATGATTCGAAATTAAATTTAAGAAATAAATTTAAAAAACTTAGTTAATATTTTCCTGAAGAATATTTATATTTAGTTACTAGAAAGTTAGCTGATCCCTATGAGTATATGGATTGTGAAGAAAAATTTAATGAAACATGTTTACCTCCTATAGAAAAATTTATAGTTCTCTAAATGATAAAAATATAACGATGGAGGAATATAAAAACTCACAAAAAATTTGGAAAGGGTTTAAATACAAAATCTTTGTGAATTCACTAGTTTATATAATAAGATTAATGTATTATTGTTAACAGATGTAGTAGAAAATTTTAGAGATATTTTTTTAAAAATTATAAATTAGATCCTATGTGGTATTGCACAACATCAGGATTTGCATGGGATTTTATGTTAAGAATGACAAAAGTGAAATTAGAATTATTAACAGATGTCGACCAAATGTTAATGTTTGAAAATGGAATCAGAGGCGGTTTATCTCAATGTAGTCAAAGGTATGCAAAAGCAAACAATAAATATATGGGGAATAAATTTAAAAAAGAGGATGAGTCAATATTTTTACAATACTTGGATGCAAATAATCTTTATGGGTGGGCAATGAGTAAATATTTACCTACTGGAGATTTCAAATGGATTGACAATCATGAGGATTTTAATGTTATGAATATTTCTAACGAATCACCTAAAGGTTATATTTTAGAAGTCGATTTAACTTACCCTAAAGAACTTCATGATCTACATTCAGATTTCCTTTAGCACCAGAAAGGTATTTTGATGACAAACAACTCCCAAAATTATTAACAACTTTGTATGATCGGAAAAAATATATAATACATTATGAAACACTAAAATTATATATTAAATTTGGTTTAAAAATAGAGAAAATTCACAGAGTTTTAGAATTTAGTCAATGTCCTTGGTTAAAAGTGTATATTATTTTAATACTAATCTCAGATCAGAAGCTAAGAATGAGTTTGAAACAGAATATTTCAAATTAATGAACAACAGTGTTTATGGACGTACTATGATGAATGTTCGAAATCATGTTGATATAAGATTATGTAATATTGCATTTCAACTAGAAAAATTAATTTCAAAACCAAATTTTGACAAAAGAACCATTTTTACAGAGAATTTAGCTGCAGTCCATATGAAAAGATGCCAAATTTCTTTCAAACATTCAATATATATATAGGAATGTGTGTTTTAGATTTGTCTAAATTACGATTTTTATTATAATATTATAAAGAAAAAATATGGAAATAAAGTTAGATTGTTGTATACAGATACAGACTCTCTAATATTAGAAATTAAAACTGATGATTTCTACCAGGATATGAAAATTATGTTAGATCATTTTGACACTTCAGATTATTCAAAAGAGAATATATATGGTTTACCTTTAGTTAACAAAAAGTCTTAGGTAAATTTAAAAATGAGTTAAATGGAAAAATTATGACTGAATTTATAGGTTTAAGATCCAAATTATATTACCATAGAATCATAAATAGTGAAAAAGAAAGTAAAAAAGCCAAAGGTGTTAAAAAAAATGTTGTGGAAAATAAAATATGTTTTAATGATTTTGAAAATTGTTTACTAACAAAAGAACCAAAATATGTTAAACATAATGGTGTTCCAACCCTTTTCTAGTTTTTCTTGCTCCCATATAGTTGAGATGGTTTTGTGTAAGTTTTCCAGGAGGTCTCGGCCAGCAAGTTTGAGTAACTCCGGATTTATGTTGTCCTCTCCTGGAGCTTTGTTGTTCTTCAGTGCCTTCACTATTGATTTAATCTCCTCCAAACTAGGTTCCGGCACTTCTGGTTCCACTGTAACATATATTTGATCCTCAGCCGGTTCTCCAGATCCATCTGTATTGTTTGTTTCATCGTCTGATTTATTATTTAATAGATTCTCAAAATATGTTTGAAACTTGTCTATGATCATTTTAGGGACTGATATGAGGTTGCCATCGTCATTAGTCATAAGATAGGTACGAGATTTAAAGCCTTCTTTTATTGATTTACATTTTTCAAAGAACATTTTCGGGTCCTTTTTATATGACTCAATGTCATTTAGGGCATTTTTTTTTGATGCTCTTTTCTTTTGCCTAATTATTCTATTTGACCTTGCGTGAAACTCTGCATATTCCTGTAAATTTGAAGTCGAAGGATTTTGTATCATTTTAACTCTTGCTGCTTTTCGATTTTTTTATTGCGTCTCGACACTCATTATCAAACCAATGATTCTTACTTTTTCCCTTGGTAACTCGGAGAGTTTCTGCTGCTTTATTTAGTGATTCCTTTATTTGGGTCCACTCTATGACATTACTCAATTCTCCTTGTATTATGTTAAAGCTGTTCAATCCTTCCTTTATTCTGTTTAGGTATTCCATGATTCCTTTTGATCTCTTAATTTACTTCTATCTAGTTTATGTGCTGATTAGGTTGTTGCTTTTTTCTCCAGATCGTTGACAGTTTTAACGATAGGCTTGCTATCACTAAGAAGTGGTCTGTGTCCCTTAGCTTCTGACATTTTTCATGCTTGTTCGGTGTCGCTTGTCAATAATTATATGGTCGATTTGATTTTTCGTCTTACCGTCTGGGGCAGTCCACGTGTGCTTATGAATGTTCTTTCTAGGGAAATAGGTGCTGCTTATAATAAGGTTTTTCGATTCTGCAAAGCCAACTAATCTCAACCCATATCATTAGATACTGGGTGCCAGCTCTCTTGGCCTATTGTTGGTCTAAGAAATTGTTCTTTACCGACCTGCGCATTTAGGTCATCAGCAATTATCTTGATGCAGTTGTTTGGTAGAGAGTCAAATAATCTCTCTAGATCCTCATAGAAAATATTTTTCACTTCCTCCTCTTGATCCTTTGATTTTTTCTATATCGAAATTCCATCCAGCCATTTGCAGGTAGCACAGACGTTTATTCACTGGCATGAAACGTTTAATGCTTGACATTATGGAGTTTTTAACTACGAAACCTACTCCTTGTTCATGTTTGTCTGTCTCTTGCCACTAAAAAAGATAGTTGAATTACTAGACTGAACATTACCATTTCCTAGCTAACGAATTTCTTGTATTGCGACTATTGGCACTTTATATTTTTCAATTTCTTCCATGTTCCAAACCGAGTCTCCAAAAGTTTTCCGTTCCGAGTTCCACATAAAATTCCATTATTATCCACAGTCCGAGGCTTTGTTAGAAGATTCACAATATATGGTTTTTTTTACAAGGATGGATTGTTGGTCCATCGCTTAACCCCCAAACCTGGAGGGCCGGTCTGGGCCAACTAATCAAAGTCAGCCCATAGCTCGGGGTCCCGGGTTCGCAAAGCTCGTAGCACTAAAGACTTAGTGCCCCCCTGAGGGGTTTTATTTCGTATGGAATATATTATTGTCCGCTCGATCACAATTCAATAAGGCTGATCAACTGACACAATATATATGCTCTACTCAATTTTAATTTTATTGCTTTCTTTCTGCAATAAATTAATATAAATTACTATAACATTCTTATATCAAATTTTCCCTCATAGTAAAAGTATTGTTATCATTATATCGATTTATTTTCCTATTAATTAATTTACTAACTTTTTATATTGACTGTCTTATAATAAAAAAATTTTTTTCAATAGTTCATTAATTAAAATATTTTACTAAATTTGTGTACCCCTGTTTCCTCAAAACCATATTGAATGTACACTTCGTGAATCTCACGTCCATTTTCGGGTCGTGAGCGTAAGTCATTTGATGTTTTTTCAGACACATGTTACTGTGAGTTTCCTCTAAATTTAACATTCTACAATTTTTGTTAAATGAACCTATTCCATATTTAAATATAATTTCTTTCGTTTTTAGTTTTTCTAATTTAATTGTAAATTATTTTGTAAGATGTTCATCATAACAAGTTATATTCAAAATTTCAAATTTATTTATGTCCATTCTTAGTAAAATTTCCCTATCAGAATGTCCATTCCACACTACTATTACTTTTAATTTATGTCCATTTGAAATATACCTTTCAATATAGTCTGGTTTTAAATCATTTAAATTAGAATTCAAACTTTCTCGAGTTGTGTTAAACAAACCTCCTAAAGTACAGCTTAGTATCCGCTTGATTTCCCTTTTAGCCAACAGTAATTCATGAACTTTCATTTCTCTTACTTGTTCATGAAGTGGCAAAAGTAGCGGTCTCCCTTCTAGCTTTCGAATTTTGCACTTGTTCAGGCTGTTCTAAATGGCTCCAGGTATTACTACTATACTCGTTCTATTCATCATGGTGAACTCAAAATCCATGACTACGAATTTGATTTCCTTTCTATTGCAAAATGTATTATTATATACACAATATGTCAAGTATCGGTTTAACAATAAAGATTAAAGTAATAAACGGAATGATATTGTTATCGGCTAGTGGGGCCGACGGGTTTGCCTTTGAGCAGTTTTGTATTACATATAGTTTTAGTCGTCGTCGAAAAATAGTGAACGTGACATGTCAGCTCCGCATCATAGTAAATAAAAATAAACGTATTTAACATTCTATAGCTCAATTTCGTCTAAATTATTAATTTAAATAATAAGCTAATAAAACTGAATGTCCGAAGTAACCAGCATCGGAAACTTACGGTCCACTCCGCAACATTTGGTCCATCGACCTGGATATTCAGTGTTGGTTAGCAAAGCGTATGTCGTGTTTAGTCGTTAATCGAAGATAGTGCGAAAGTTAAAGTTATAAAGTAACTGCGGGTAAAATAAAAATTGTGCGTCGCATATGCGTAGTAAAATTGTACGTGACTTTTACGAGCTAAATAAATCGGATATTCGTATATTTCGAAAATCGTGAAAACAATATAAAATAATCCATAGTGGCGTGCAGGCAGTTGGCAAGTACAGTAATACGGCTTATATGGTATATTGTATGGCAAAAAGGGGCAAATCAATAACCTCAGAGACAATCAAGTTTCCCAAGCAATAGCTGGGCCTCTCGAGAAATATTGTCATTCAACGTCTGGCATAAAGGTAAGAGTCTCTGATTAAAAATAATTCCTGTGTAAAATTTCCTTGGGTTTCACCTAGTGAGTAGATATATTTGAAAAAAAAAAAACTTGTACGTAGTGCGTGAAGCAGGTCGAATAAACGCAGACAGCAGCCAACAGGTTTAACGTAATAAGCGAGATAATATTATATTTAGCCGTAATATAAACGGTGATAATTGATATGGGTGAAGAAAGAAATTTCACGATAAGACGCAGCCAACTAAAAGGCACGATTATGAGATTCTTGACTTACCTAAAAAGTGAAGAATTAGATCCAAATCAAGTATCGTTAAGAAAAGAAAAAATTCAAGAAGTTTGGCATGAATTTGACCAGGTTCAAACGGCACTTGAATTGTCGGAGGATATAAACATTTTAAACGAAAATACGGAGTATCGTAAAGAGTTCGAGGATCTATACTTTAAGGCGATAGTAGAAGCAAATAAAATTATATCTCCAGTTATGGTAAAAGAAACTACCTCTGAACGAGGAGATGTGGCGATGGCGAGCGAAATCTGAATGTTTCTTTTTATTTATTTTACTGATAAAAGGTTTTTTTCTAGCTACGCAACCTTTATATCCCGCATTTCTAATAACATTACGAATGGTCTGTGGCACAACTTTTATATTATAGTCAGTATCAATCATACTAGCCAGTTTGGGTGCACTGGTTTTGGGTTCCATCATAACTTGTCTCAGAATGGCTCTCTTTTGATGCGATTTTAATTTTTGGGGACGACCAGTACGTTTTCTATCTTCAAATGTACCAGTTTCGTTGTACCGGTTTATAATATATTGTACAGTTGAGTGTGATTTCTTTATTATTTGTGCAATATTTCTATGAGAATTACCATCTTCTCTTAGTTGAACTACTAATTTTCGAATATCAATTGGTATTTCCATTGTTCAATGTTAATTGAATAAAACGAACAGTACGAGTACGACTAATGGCTACAGAAACCTATCATCACGCTCGCAATGCTGACCGGGTTTTATCATCTTAATACTATTTTTATCTGTTATTCATATTATGTACGGAGACATTTTTGTTGTTGTTTTTTTAAAATTGTTGATAAATATATATGTTAATAATAAATAATAAATATTTATTCTTTATTTTTCTAAAAACCGAATGTTAATGTGTTTCTCAATTCATGTTCGCTAAAAATATAAAGTTATTCAACTTTTAAACTACCATTAAATGTTAATGAAAAATTCTTTTAACAGTGTACGGAGACTTTTTTACCCACTGTATATATTGTGTAGTATTAAACTCAGTACACCATGGACAAAAAAAACAGATAGTTATGTTAAGGTAAGACTTGCTTAGAGTTAAATAATAACAGCATTATTTTTGTCTAGCTGTTGGTACATCAGTCTGTACGGACCTTTGGGAAAAGTGGGCCAATATATTAGGATACTTCAAGGGATAGTTAAAAAATATGTTAAGTAATATTTTTTTAGTTTTTGGAATATTGAACACATTCTCCAAAAAGTAGGTAACAATTAAATGTTCTTTAGGTATTGAATATCACACCAAATACTTCTATTATATATATAATATGTAATTTAACCACTGTCACTCCGAGGGCAAGATTAGTATAATAAACCGAAACGTTTCTCAAATCTGTAAAATGAGTTTATTATTATATCATAATTACAACTTATTAACTAGATAATTTATTATTTACAAACCTGTAAAATGAGAAACAACATTCAAAGTCTATTTCTTCCAATCTTGTCTCTCCCAAAGTCACAAGTTACAAAATATATTTTAACAAATTAAATATTAATTTTTAACAAATATAATGATAATTATTTCTCCTATCACATTATCACATTATTATGTCTGATCAAATAGTTCACAATAATCAAAGTAATGATATCACATATTCTTATCAACTAACGTGAATTCGAATCAAATACCTAAGAAGTATACTTCTTATATCTCCCCCCCTCGGGAGAGAGAAAGATCTTCAGTAGCCCGGTCCGTGTCGTCTTCTAGTGGAGTTAGTTTTGAGTAGTGAAAAATGTTAGACTCTTCTTTCTTGTATCCAGTGTTTACTTTGTACATCGTGTCAGAGATCTTTTCTAATATTTTATATGGCCCTATCCTTAACTTATCTAATTTTTTTCTGTTGAGACGGTTTCCGTTTTCTACATATACCATTTCACCAGTTTGGAAAACATGATCTTTTCTATTTCTGTCATATACTTTTTTATTATACTCATGGTATTTTAAGCTGTTTTGTAGTGCCTTGATTCTATTTTCTTCTAAATTTGTAAGTTGTTGATTTGTAGCTAATTCCTTTGGCAAAAGAGTAGTTATAGTGCCTTCCATCAAATATTTTGGACTAAATTTTGTTACTGTGTGTACCGTTTCATTATACTTTTGTACACATTCATGTGCTATAGATGTCCAGGCTTTTCTGTCACTAGTTTCATTCACTTTACACCTTATTTTATTCACTAAGGTCTGGTTCAACCGTTCGTTTAAGCCATTAGAAAAAGGTGCATTTACCGCTGTGAAAATTAGCTGAATGTTTTTGTTTTTTATATATTCTTTAAATTCATAGGAATTTATTCCTGGATATTGGTCGACCAAGATTTTCCCTATTTGTTCATTATCTGTCACTTTTTTTACCAATTTTATGAAGTCACTACCTGATTGAGTCTTTGAAGTTATAATATGTGCAAACCTTGTAAAATGATCTACAAGTAGGTGCATATATTTTTTTGTTGATCTTGAGCCTCCAAGTCCTCCTATCGTGTCTATTGACACTATTTCGTAGGGTTTTTTTGCCGGACCCAGTTGTGATAACAATCCATATTTATATTGGCCCCTTGATTTGTTTTGTATGCAGATTTCACATTTTCTACATGCATCTTTGATGTTTTCTAAAAGATTTTTGGCAGTGTAATATTTTTTTATCATACTTGTCATTTGGCTTATTCCAATATGATTGAACTCTTTATGTACTTTTATTATTAGTGTCCTACTAAACACTTCTGATAATATAATTTTCCCGTTTCGTATATATAAATTATATTCGTTGCACATTGATTTCTGACTTTCTAAATCCTTATTTTTTTCTTGGTCTTTCTTGATACTTTCCAGACTTATTATATTTACTGTTTTCAGAATATCTTCTTCATTTTCATCAGCTTCCAAAACTGGATTCCTACTTAAACAATCCGCTTCTATATTGAATTTTCCTGGATTATATATCACCTTAAAGTCGAATTGAGACATATAATAAGTCAAGTCACCCAATTCTTCGTCCGGTCTAGCTTTTATATTTAAGTCCTTCAAAGGTTTGTGATCCGAATACACTTCAAAAGGTCTACCAATCAACCAGTATTGCCAAAATGTAATAGCTTCTTTAATAGCTAATGCTTCTAAGTATATCGCTTTCTTTTTACTTTGTGCACTTGTTAATTTTTTTGAAAAATATGCTACTGGTTTTTCTCTATTATCTGATTGAGGTTGTTTCAATACTGCTCCCAATCCTATAATACTTCCATCAGTATAGATTTTGATTGGTAATTTAGGATCATAAATAGTCAAAATTGGTGTTTTACATAAATAATCTTTTAAATAATTGAAGGCCTTTTGGCATTCTTGTGACCAAATAAATTTTTGGTTTTTTCTTAGCAATCTATGCAGTGGTTCTAAAATAGTTGCAACCTTCGGCACATATTCATGATAAAAATTAATTTTACCGAGAAATTGACGAATATTTTTTTGTGTAGTTGGTGTTGGGAAGTCCATTATTGATTTTAGATTATCTGTCATAGGTCTCACTGTATTATAACCTATTATATGACCTAAGTAATCTACTGTATCTGTAGCAAAAGAACATTTTGATAACTTTAACTTGAAACCTTCTTTTATTATTGCATCCAATAATTTGCTTAGGTGTTCTAAATGTTTTTCAAATGTTTTTGAAAATATCAATATATCATCAATGTAGTTTACTGTGAACTTTGTCAACTCATATTTTCTAATTATATTGCTTAGAATTCTTTGGAATATTGCTGGTGATGTCTTCATTCCAAAAGGCAGACACGTCCATTGGTAATGACCATCCTGGGTAACAAAACCTGTTTTACTTCTGTCTTCTATTTTTAATGGAATTGACCAAAAGGCAGAATTAATATCTAATTTTGAAAAAAACTGGCAATTTCTAGTTTTTGTTACTAAATCTTCAATTCTTGGAAATGGTTGTGACTGTGGTATTATTATTTTATTTAATTCCCTAAAGTCTATACACAGTCTAGACTTTTTATTTTCATCTTTTTTAAATGCAAGAGTTACAGGTGCTGCAAAGGGACTATAAGATTCTTCTATAAGGTTCCTCTTTAATAGCTTTGCTATTTGTTGCTCTATTTCTTTTTTATCTTCTATTGTACACTTGTATGGTCGTTTGCTGCAATATTTGTCTATTGTCAGATCAATTCTAGCTTCATATTCTTGTACAGTTCCAATATCAAATTTATCTTTAGCAAATATTTGTTTATATTTATTTACTAAGTTAATAATTGATTTTCTATTTTCCACACTTAAGTGATCTGTAATTGCTTTAAAATTATTGGTATCGATACATTCATTAAAATTTATTTCATGGATACCTTCTTCATTTTCATTTTTTTTAATCTCTTTTTTTTCTGTTATATATGCCTTTTCAGGATTATCTTTTTTGCAATTATTATTTTCACAATTAGATTCTTTTCCTTTTTGTACTATACACAGATTTTCATCTTGAGATAAATGAAATTGTTTTATTAGGTCTAGTCCAATGAGAAAATCAAACTTGAAATTTTCATTGTCTATCACAAAGACATCAACATTTTTTTCTATGTTGAAAATTTTAACTTTTATTTTTATTAAGTGGTCGGTGTCATTCACACCATTGATTGTTCTTAATTTAGCTTTTTTAAAATCAGATTTGTTTATTTTTAATTTTAGTGTTTTTGCATTAATGAGTGATACATTTGATCCTGTATCATAAACTCCATTTATAACAAATTTTTTACAAATTGTAACTTTTAATTCAATCAATGGTGTGTATACTAGTTTTTTGGATTTTGTTCATCTGTTTCTATGTCTATTAAAGAATTGTTTATTTTTTTCTCTTTTTCCTGTGCATCTTTATACCAACAACTTTCTAATGGATGAAAACGAACTTTGTTTAATTTTTCTTTACAAATTGTACAAGGTGTTTTTATTTTAAATCCTTGTTCATTTACTTTTTTAGGAATATCTGTTTTTTTTTTATTTGTTAGGTATTCTAACTTACCCAATTCGTTATATAGATCCTCTGTTTCAATTAAAGTATTTCTATCAATTTTATCGGTTACATAGTTGGGTAGACCTACTGCAATTAAATCAATCAGTGTGCTTACATCAATACTTTTCCTTGTTTCTAACATTAGCTTTTCTTTTCTTAATGCGTATTCTATTAGTGATCCTGTTTGATATTTAAAATTAATTGCATACCTGATTGGGTTCCAACCTTTATTAGCAAAAGTGTCACAAAATCTTTTTTTCCAGTCCAACCATTGTGAGTTAATAGTAAGTTTTATTAAGACACATTCATACCAATCTATACATGATTTCTCTAGGAAAAGCTTCAATAATTTAATTTTTTTCTCATCTTGTGTCACATTGAATCTTTTGCATTCATCCTCAAATTCATTCAACCATTGACTAGCATTTTGAGTTTTATTGTTAAACTTATTTATAGTTAACTCTTTTGCAATTTTTTCAATAGGTTTTTCATCTGACTTTCGATTACTTACAATTAATTGTTCTATTAATTTTTCCAATGTCGTTGTTTGTGCCGACTCCTTTGTAGTATTATGATCTATTGTTGATTCTTCTAAGTAATAATCTTTGAATTGTAAATTTTCCTCTTCATCGAGGTAGACTTCTTTAATTTCTTTAGTAACCGTCATCCAAATTTTCCTAAATTGATTTCTTTTTGTTATACTTTTTTTCACTTTTGAAAATATTTCATGGCTTGATATTGCTGTATGTAATGATGCTGGTTGTATTTCATCAGGCAAAATAAACTTTTTCTCATCTGGAGTTTCAATTGAGGTTATGCAGAGTATATTTGATTTTCCATCTGTACTACCTCTCATTTTAAATTCAAACTTCAATTTTTCCATTGTTTCTTTCTCTTTAAACGAGAATGTTGTTTTATAATATGTAATTTAACCACTGTCACTCCGAGGGCAAGATTAGTATAATAAACCGAAACGTTTCTCAAATCTGTAAAATGAGTTTATTATTATATCATAATTACAACTTATTAACTAGATAATTTATTATTTACAAACCTGTAAAATGAGAAACAACATTCAAAGTCTATTTCTTCCAATCTTGTCTCTCCCAAAGTCACAAGTTACAAAATATATTTTAACAAATTAAATATTAATTTTTAACAAATATAATGATAATTATTTCTCCTATCACATTATCACATTATTATGTCTGATCAAATAGTTCACAATAATCAAAGTAATGATATCACATATTCTTATCAACTAACGTGAATTCGAATCAAATACCTAAGAAGTATACTTCTTATATATATTTATGTTAAAGCTGCAACTATTAAATTAAAACCATATTTTGTGCAACAACATTAATAAAATTCCGTTTGAAAAACATTTACCTATATATAAATATGTGTTACACAATCTCAGAAATATCTATTGTTGGAAAAATATACAATGATTACTCTATGTATATTTTTAAGGCTGTTATTGTTTTGTATTTAAATAAACATATAAAACCAATATTATAAGTTATTTTATATACTTAATTTTAAAAGTTTGAATGCTGATTTCTCATTTTTTTAAATATAAATTCAAGCATTATAATTTTATAGTTTATTCTTTTAATTTCACAGTTAATAATGAACATTGTGATTTTGTAATAATTGCCTTTGTTTTGTAATAAATACAAGCATTTACAAAAAAACTGCTATACTTAATTAAAATCAATTAAGTTTGTTAAAATTTAAAATTATACTTCTATTATTTTTATTGCTCCTAATACTTAGGGCTTAGAGCAACCCGTGCATTTTTTTAATACTTAAAGTATCTACCCATTTACTACTATTTGTTTGTACAAACGGTAATTCAGAAGTACTTACGGAACATAATCATTCATATGTATAAACATATTTTTATGGTTAGGAAGGTTTATTGGCTTCTATATAAATATACACAAATCATAAACATACTCTGCAGACTGCTGAGACATTAAGATTTTTACTAGCTGAGAATAATCAGAAGAATACATTTATTGAGTATTTTAATGATGGTATGGGGATTATTGAATCTTCTAAGTACCGTGAAAATATACTATCATTGAGACACGATTTCAAGCAACAAGATTATGCCAATGGTTCACTAAATCCAACATATAGATGTATACAAAATTGGTATGAAATATGGCGGCTTAATAATCTAGGTTCACGAAGTGGTACTGGATTAATCGAAGTAAATATTTATTAATAATAAATAATAATTTACTTTAAGTTTTAATTATAAATGTATTAAAATCGATACATAGGTAAATTATACATTACTAAAATACTATAGGTAGATAAATAAATAATTATTATACAATTTGTTTAACGTAGAAATTGATTGAAAAAAAACTTGTATATGAAAAAGATAGTAAAATTGTTAATTTCAAACAAAATCTATTTGCTGTTGTAATTTTGTCACAAATGATGAAAAGAGCACATCTATTAAAAACATCAAATGATATAGTATTTGTGGATCCTGAAAAACATACCATAACTTTTGTATTAGCGCCCTGTGCTACAGGAGCTGTACCATTAGGAATTATAATCACTCAAGGTAATATAACTTTATATTTGATACAAACATAAGTTTAGATTGAAATTAATTGAATATTTGAATAGCTGTTTGTTAAAACAAGCCTATATAATAATTTGTAATATATCATATCCATTGGTAAAATAACTAGGTACCTAACTGAAAAAACAATTTTTTTTCAGTTTAGTTTTTCCTGAGAAGTCATTAAATATGTACCTACACAAATGTTACAAACATTTTTAATGAACATCAATTTAATTATTTTAATAGTGTAATAAATTATGAAACAAATTTTATAATGAAATGTCTAATTACATTTTTAAACATATTTATACAGCCTCAATAAATGCTAACATATTCGGTTTAAAAATTATTGATATTTTATAGGTCAACGTTATGATGCATATAATGCTGGCTTTAGTTTATTAATGGAAGCTCTTCCAAAAATAAAAGTTTTAGTACTTGGGAATATCCTAACATTTTTATGACAGATAATTCTTCTGCAGAAATTAATGCTCTTCATAATAGTTGGCCAAATAACAGACATTTATTGTGCATATTCCATGTACTTCAAGCAGTTTGGCGCTGGTTATGGGAATCTAAAAATAGTATACTAAAAGAAACTAGAAAAAATCTTATGAAGACATTCCAAAAGACCTTGTATGCTGATACTATTGAAAAAGCGGAACAAGCATATTTAAATACAATAAGTTCGAACTATGAAAATTGGAATAAATATATTAGCACATACTGCTGGGAATTTCGATCAAAATGGTGTCTTGCTTGGAGGGATGCAACTATCAATGGTCACCAAACAAATAACTTTTCTGAAATAACTGTTAGGATTTTCAAGGATATAGTTGTATCAAGAGTGAAGGCATATAATGTTATATCATTAATTGATTTAATTGATTTTGCTTGTACAGTTTTGGAAGATTATTACTGTCGCAGATTTAGAGAATTTGCAAACTCCAGAAATTGTAAGGCTAGACTTTTTCTTCAGACACAATCTAAAAAAGCCAATACAATTAAACAACAAGATGTAATTCAAATTTCAGAAATTGAATATAAAGTTACAACTTCTGATGATAAAACTTATGAAATAAATACAAGTGTAGGAATTTGCTCATGTTTTGAAGGGCAATTTGGATCATTTTGTACTCACCAATGAGCTGTTTACTCATATTATGATGTTGTATCAAAAAATTTCCCTCCAGTCACAGCAGAAGATAAATATAATATTTCAGTTCTTGCTCAAGGTGATAAATCTTTGCCAACGTCTTTCTTTGAATCATTTTTACCCAATGATTCTTATAAGCAACATACTAGCACTAATAATTATATAGAATCGACTATTGATGTTCAATCTAATACTGTGGAAGAAGAAGAAACATTACCTGTCATAAATAATGATAATGCATCACAAAACTTACAAACAACAGCAAGTGAAAATGTATCAATGAAAAACATAGTTTCATTAATGACAGATTTAGATGAGAAATATTGTTTTTCTAAATCAGGTCTAAAAATGATTGAGAGTCGCTTGAAAAAAAATACATCAGTAGGAATGTGGGAATCATTTTTACACACTGCAGGAGCGTCATCAGTACCACTTCATAGAAGATCTGGAGTTACTATTAAAGTTCAACCCATATCAATTGCTAGGCGTCCATTAGCATTAACAAGAGATAGTAAATGTTTTCCAGTTGGATGTCCTGCAAAACAAGAAAAAAAAATAAATAAAAGAAAGAGAAATCTAGGACACAATATTAAAAATAATTTTCCAAATGCAAAGTCACATGGGCTTGGACATTAATATAAGACAACATTATCTGTATTACTGGCACTTAAAAAAAAAAAAAAATTAAATTAACTAACAGTACCTTATAAAAAAGTTAACTTAAGAATATGTTCACTTATAATATGTAATAGGAAATAGCGGGGGACATAGTATAATAAATTTAATATAATTAGAAAGTAATTTGAAAAGGTTACTAATTTTACTCAATAAAAATTATTTACCCATGTACTTTTAACTTTGAACTTTAAATGTATAGATATCAACAATTAGTCATATAGCCATATAGGCAACTAATTAAAATACACATACATATAAATTTACATAGGTACAATATTATATACATAAAATATTATATATTCTACATTGTTTTAGATCTAAGTGTCAAATATGAAGCTATATTAATTGTTCATAATTAAGTTAGAACTTATTTTAACAATACTATGCCAAAATGGTTGTCATCTGACACTTCTGTGGTTGAATTGGGATAAAATAGTAGAAGAACTCTAAAAATAATACAAAGTTGAGCTATTCCTAATTTGTTTTACATCTCATATAACCTCTTATGCTTAAAAAAGGTAAGTAATGAAGTAATGCTAAAACATGGTTTAAAGATTTAAAATAGAGATGCTTCGAACCCTTCAATCTAAGCACTGGATTACAAAATTTAGAATGTCACTTATAAATAGTACGTAAAATAACTTACTTATAAGTAAATTAAAAAAATTATCATTAATTATCATTTATTTTGTATTTTTGTCATACATATTTAAAAAATATAAATTATAATACACGTTTAATGTGTAAGTGTGTAACTAGACAGTAACATAAATTTAATTACAATATGGGCTTACAGGGTTAAATATATTCTCCTCTTTTACTTTATTAGTGAATGATTGAGGAATGAGGATACATATTTTATAAAATTCAATTTAATGTGTAACTAGACAATCTGATATAATGAAATATAATAAAATCATCAAATTGTTTGGAAAAATAGCGGGCAATTTAAATTTGGCCAATCAGGATAGCCCAGTTGTGAAACAATGTTGTGAACCAAATTTAGAAACTTCTTACTTTATACTGGTTCGATTGTCCTAAAAAATGTACTTGAAAAAGTTAAGTATGAACATTTTTTGACCTTGCATGTAGCCATTAGTGTATACTAAGATAATTTTAAACAATTTACTGATTATGCGGAAGAATTATTAGAAAATGTTGTGTTGTGTACAAAACATATTTACAGTTCAGAGTTTTTAACACATAATATACATAATTTACTTCACATAACAGATGATGTTAGAACATTTGGAAATTTAAATTTATTTAGTCATTTTCCTGCAGAAAACTATTTACAAAAATTAAAAAATTTGGTTAGAAAATCAGATAATGTAGTACCCCAAGTTGTCAGAAGATATATGAATGAAGGTGAAATGTTTACGCTACAACATGAGTATAATAATGGCATACTTATTCCAGGCACAACAAATCCTCAGTATAGAATAGTAAAATTTGACAACTTTAAATTAACATTGAACAAAAATAATTCTTGTTGTGAAATGATATGTGGTTCTATTGTGGAGATATTTAATTTAACTTACTGTCTTTTGCTTGAAAAACATGTCATCATTGGAAAAAAGTATAAATACATTAGAAATTTTTATGACAATCCTTGTCCCTCGTCCTTAATTGGTATCCATTTTGTAGATCAATTAGATGATAATTTCTCATACTGTCCACTATCACAAGTTTCTAAAAAATTAACTCGATATCCACATGCTTCTGGATTTGTAGTTATTCTGTTACTACACATAACTACATAATTTAAAAAACATTATATTGTGCGTCATAACATTTATAAATATATGCATATAATACCTAATATGTATACCATGATTAGGTTAGGTTAGGTTAGAATATTTTCTGTTTATTATGAATATAATAATATTATTATTTTTATATAACATAGCTAATAAAAACATAAATAATATGTAGGTAACCTATATAATAATATAATATATTCAGTAATATAATATAATATTTTTGAATTTATAGTTTCATTCAACGATGAAAACGGCGTGGAAGTAATTCCAAGTAATGGTTGGTCAGTTTTAATCAATGTTTATGGCCATCAAAGTTTGGTGCTCTAAAAATAGGTTCATCTATAAAAAATGGCACCAAACCATCAGAAGATTAGCAGTCATGTGAAATTAAAGTATTAAGCAAATCAGTTATAACTGATTTTCAAAAAGCAACTGCAATCGCTGATAAAGCCCGATTTACATCCGACTACGAAGAATTAATTTGAACCCAATCCCCAATTCTGAAAAGAAGAAAGTTAATAAAAAAAAATACCTTAACAAACTGCTGTCTATCTAATGAAGAATCTCCACAAGTTATTAATCATAAAACAATACCAGACTTCCCTCAACCAAACTTGAATAGAAGTATGTACTTGACTATCATTTTTATTACAACAATTAATATTTGTTAAATAATGTATTTTTTTATTAAAATAATAATTTGTGAATAAATAATTAACAAAACCTAAAAGTACTATGCATATTTACTGTAAGAACTGTTTATATATTTAAGTTTATATTACAGTTTTTTTCAAGTTAGATTTGTGATATTTGTTCTTATATCTTTTTTTTAAATGTTGATCTTATATTTTTAAATGATGTATTCACATGTTATTATTCTAACGTGTAACAAGCTTTTTGTTATAGATGTATTAAATCTTATAATTGAATCTTTCTAGCCCTATCATATGATAATGAAGTATGTATTCCAGTATTGAGTAACAAACAACCTTCTACTTCAATAAAAAAAAAAAGTATTACCTGTAGTAAAGTATACATAACCAAATTTACTATCTGGTGATGAAGAACAACAAATTAATAATTGTATGTACCGGCGTTTACCTATACGAGTTTCCATATTTAATGAATATTCATTATAATTATTATACCTATTCATTATTAATAAAAACTCAATTATTGTGTTTAATTTAATATTCCAGATATTCCATTTAAAGTTTCTACTGTTAATTCAAAATCTCCTACTTTAGCTGCTTCAACCATAACTAAAAAAATTAACTGTGACTTATTTGAAAATTTATCATCTGAGGAACAGTCTTCTGATGAAATCCGTGGTATGTATAAAACAATATAAAAACTATAAATTATTTTTAAATGTTGTCCAAAAATTTATCCACAAGTTTAGTGAGACTAGTTAATAACATTATCCCTCTACATTATATATTGCTTCATTACTACTTTGGAAATGTTAAAAAATAAAAAAAAAAAAACAACTAAATTTGAGTACCTATCTTTGAATATTTTTTATATGTTTCTACTTATATAATTATAAAATGAGTGCCTATTTTTCTTTTACTATAAACATAATTTACAATAGACTCACTTCATTATTATTTTATAATTGATAATTATTGTATTATTAATTATTTTTAAGTTATAATAATATACAGACCAATTACTCAATCTCATATTTGAAGAAAATGCAATTGTTAGAAGGGCACCCACTGCTACACAACTGCTATATTGTTTTCTTTGACATATTTAAATTCATGGCTTAATAGTAGGAATTTTATTTTTGTTTTAGTCTTATCAAATAAATGTCAACGATCCAATGATACAAATAATTTGGATGCTATAATTTTGCAGTGCGACAATAATTACAATGAGTTTCAATTATGTAATACTTATATTTTTTGTATTTTAACTTGGATTACAATAATGGTCTATAGAACTCTGATCCATACAGTGAATAACCTTCTATAAAAGTCATAACACTAAATACTAATATATAGTAATATGTATATCTATGTATAATTGTGAACAATAATAACAGTAGTACCTACCCATTAAATCTAATATATAATATATATTTTATTTTTAAATTATTTAAATTATTTTTAAATTCTAGTTGAAAATGTTGATACCACACTAAACAGTAATTTAAATAACATTCAAACTTCATTCTATTCAAAGAATCGTAATAGCAATTGCAATAATTATATTGATGAAAGAACAATAGGAGAATCATCAGGTATTTAATTTTTTTTATGTATATATATTATACAAATATATAAAATATTATATTATATGTAGGTATACAAACAAACTTAGTATACATGGACGAAAAGTCAGAGGCGGAACTAGGGGGGGGGGAAGCAGGGGATTGATCCCCGGGCGTAAAATTTTAGTGGGCGTATGTTTTTGTAGGTATTTATACCCCTTGTAGGTATTTTTTGGTTTTAGAAGTTAAGAAAATATTTTTATTTCACATAATAATGAAAAACAAAAATAAAATCATTCATGGTGTAAAATAATTATCGTCATTTTATTATTAGATCACGCAGCTGCGCGATCGGCGTACGTCGACGGTCGACAGTACATATAGATTGTAGAGACAGACTAATAATACAAATTAAATATAACGTATATTATCAATAATAATATAATATAATAATTAATATGAACGTTATTGTCGACGCACGGTGGTCGGCGACGACGCGGACAAAAATAGTACAAAATGAATTACTACAGACCACAGTGATAAATTCTGCCATTTGCCATTTGAAAGCACGGCTTAGCGCACGGAATAGCCAGTTAGTAGGTATAGACAATCGACATCATTTTAGTTAAAGGTAAGATTATGAATAGATTCGTATAAGTATAAGTAATAAACTAATAAGGATATACAATATACCTACTATTATTATTAAGATTCTGAGTGAAAGTGTCAAACTAGGCATTTATTGATGCTGTGTTGTCGTTAAAATGTCTGATACCTACACAATAACTTTTATAAGATTATCAATCAACGCACGATATAATATTATATCTGTTTATTAAAAATTATGTTAATATTTTATAATATTATTATACATATATTATAATATTTACCAAGATGGTTATACATTAATTGTTTATGTTTAAAAAAAAAGATTTTCTTTTTCTATTTTTATTATAAATTGTTAAATTGTTTAATTAATTACATTTTTTATTGGTGCTATGAGCCTCAGTTTATAAAGTATTGTAATTGTAAAATATTGAATAATTAACTACATTTACGAATTAAGGTAATATGTAGTTAATTATTCAATATTTTATAATTTTAATTATATTACAGTACCTAGTCAATATAATATTAATTATAGTAATTCAACAATTTATAATTTTCAATGATACCAATATATTTTTCGAGCTTCACTCAGAACCTAAAACTGATTTTATTAAATTTTATACATTTAAGGACGAAAATGTCAAAGCGACCTCCAGGTTCGTTTTTTCGCGATAGAAAGAAAAAGATAGAAGCTGAAAAGATACAATTAGCAAAACAGTGGGAAAAAACGCAGAAAAACTGGTTAAAGTGTGAAACTGTGGACAAGTCTGACGATTCTTTAGATGTTGATGTCAATGAAGTAAATATTGAACAACATGAAAATGAAAACACAATTATAAAAGAACCATTACAATTGACAAGTTGTAATAGCAATTTCAATAAAAAATGTACCAATGACGATTCTTTAGATGTTGATGTCAATGAAGTAAATATTGAACAACATGAAAATGAAAATACAATTATAAAAGAACCATTACCATTGACAAGTTGTAATAGCAATTTAAATGAAAAATTTACAAATGACGACGATTCTTTGGATGTTAAGATAAATGAAAAAAATATAACTGCCAATGACTTAGAACTCATAACATTTAATGTAAGTGAGAATTGTCATCAAGTTAATAATGAGAATAGTTTTGAGGTATCTTTAGAAGCTCAAAATAAGTATGAACATTTTAAAGCCACACATTTTCCTGAAATTTTATTTGACAATCCTCGTTCTTGGTCTCCTATTAATGATAAACTGCGTTGTATACTTATTCTTCATGGACCAAATCGAGGGATGACAGCACCTAAACCATTCAAAAATCATTGGTTTTTTAAACAATGAATAACGGTGAAAAGTGTGACAGAACGTGGATGATGTATTCTGAACCTAATGAGGCGATTTTTGTTTTTGTTGTATTTTATTTGGAACCAAATCAAGTGCATTAACAGATTCTAAACAAGGTTTTACAAATTGGAAAAAAATGGAACGTTTAAGGAACATGAAAATTCTTCAGACCACGTTAAAAACTTCCTTGAATGGAAAATGTTTGAAAAAAAATTAAAAAATGGTGGAGCTATTGATGACTGCTTACAAAATCAAATAAAATCGCAAGAAGCTAAATGGAGACACATTTAAAAGCAATATTAAATGCAATATTGTACTGTGCCAACAATAATTTAGGATTAAGGGACATTCAGACGTACCTGGGAGTCCATCCGCAGGTCACTTTCTTAATTTGTTAAGTTTGATAAGTAAATATGATCCAATATTAAAGGAACACATTGAATCACATAAGAAAGGTTCTATAAATTACTTTTCTCATCAAATACAAGATGAGTTTATAGCTTTGTTGTCCAAAAAAGTTCGAAATGAAATTATACATCAAATTAAATCTGCTAAATATATACAATAATGTTTGATTGCACACCAGATGTATCTAGAACAGAGCAAATGAGTCAAGTTATAAGATATGTTCGTGTCACTGGTAGTCAAGTATTTGTAGAAGAAAGTTTCTTAGGCTTTATAGAATCTCATGAAAAAACTGGTAATGGTTTGACTACTGAAATATTACATCAGATATCTCTAGATGGTTTGGATATTCAAAATTGTAGGGGCCAAGCATATGACAACGGATCAAATATGGCAGGGAAGTACAATGGGGTTCAAGCAAAAATTTTAGAAAAAATCAATTTGCAACATTTATACCTTGTACAGCACATTGTTTGAATTTAGCAGGTGTAAATGCTGTAGGATCAAATAAACAAATGCAGCTATTGTTCGGTAAAATTCAACAACTTTTTAATTTTTTTTCTGGTTCTACCTTACGTTGGGAAGTATTGATGAAATCATTGAAAGTAACTCTTAAACCCTTTTCAGATACTAGATGGTCCTCTAAAGCGGCTGCGGTAAAGGCCCTTTATAAACAATTACCTGATGTGAAATGTGCTTTGATTAATATTATTGAAAATGGAAATCTTGAATCAAAACCAATTGCAAAAAATTTACTTAATTTAGTGGATCATGAATTTATTTGTCTATTAACGGTTTGGAATTCTATACTATCAAGTATTGATTGTGTAAATGTATTTCTTCAAAAAAAAACAATTACAGTATGTCAAGCAGCAAAAATGATTCATGGATTAATAATAGAAATAACTGACTTAAGAAATAATAGAATTCAAGTATTATTCCAAGATGCTGAACAAATAAGTGTAAAAATGAATATTTCCCCTTCATTTCCAGAAAAAAGGAAAAAAAGAGCAAAAAGAATGGATTTTGATGAATCTGCTGATGAATGGAACGTTTCTGCTAAAAATAATTTGAAAAACGTCTGTGATGTTTTGCTTTCTCACCTCGGCTGGAGATTTGAAACATTGAATAATGTATCCTTAGATTTTAGTTTTCTGACTGGATCTGAACTATTCGAAAAAGAAACGGACCAATTAGTCAAAGCAGCAGCGGATTTAGCCTTAAAATATAATAAAGACTTAAATGCTTCAGAACTAACCGAAGAAATTATACATTTTAAGCATCATGCCATAAGTGCATTGCCCAGTATCAAAAATACAACACCATTAGAACTATTAGAATTTATTTTTGAGTATTCTATGGCTAATATTTTCCCAAATATTTGCATAGCGCTTCGGCTTTATTTAACATTGTCATGCACAACAGCCACATGTGAACGGAGTTTCAGCAAACTGAAACTAATCAAAACTTATTTACGCTCCACAGTAAATCAAACTAAACTAACTAATCTTGCGTTATTATCTATAGAAAAAGAAAAATCAAACTCCATAGATTTCGATTCAGTTATAAACGACTTCGCTGAAGTAAAAGCCAGAAGAATAAAGCTTTAAATTTATTTAAGTGTGTAAAGAAAGAGGCAGATTTGTAAATTAAAAATGTTTTAATAAAAAAGTTCTTTCATATTGAATTAAACAAGTTTATTATTAATAATTTTAATAGTTAGAAAAGATAGAGACACTCTTTCGTATACTTTAGTAGTAGTGTAAAAATCAGAATAACTCTTATTTAGTTCAATTATTGTAACATAAGTAGTAAGTAATAAGATTCTATGAGTATGAACTAGCTTGATATTTTTAACTTTGTTAGTTAACATTATTATGTGTTTAAAAGTCAATAAGTATGTATGTAAAGTATGTTTGTAATTTTAGTTCCATTTATTAGAAAACAATTGAAGGAAATGATATATTTTCAGTCTTGGTCTATAATTGGGCATTTGGGCGTAATTTTAATATTTTCCCCGGGCGTAAAAATCTTAGATCCGCCTCTGCGAAAAGTATTAGCATTGAGTATATATAGTTTATATTATACATATATACGTATTAGCTATATGAAGTGTATTTCTTGATCATTTTTATTTAAATGAACTTATAATTTTTGAAAAATAAATTGTATATTCAATGGAAACAAGTAATCTTCATTATAACTATTATACATTACTAGTGTTTTAGAAAAAATAAATAATAACGAAGTAACATTATTAAATAAATACATAATTATTATTGTACTTTTATTTTTACTTATTTATTTTTTCAGAGATTTCAAAGCAAGTATTAAAACAGCTTGTAACATTAAATGCACGTGCAAAAGAAAATTCTGAATACCTACACATTTTGATGTTAAATATTAATGATATTCAAGAAAAAATAAACAAAATGTCAAATTCAAATTTATCTTCAGCTTGTAATATTATAACCGATAATAACAAACAAATAGCAAAACTGTTTTCAAAATTTCCAATTTCAAATGAAGATCAACTAAATGAAATGACAGATGAAATTAAAAATGTTGATATTGAATAATTGGTTAGTTTAATGGATTATTATTCAAAATATAATATAGTATATTTTTATTATTGCAAATAATTAGTTGTATATTTTATGCATATATATTCAAGCCCCCATCCACTTTTCACTTAAGATTATTCAGTAAATATTTGAGAATTTTGATTTATCTAAATCTTAATATTAATAATTTGAGTTGTATAACTTTGTGTACTATAAGGATAATACGTCGATGGTAATGGGTTAAATGGCTATGGGGCTTAGATAATTAAAAAATGTTGTTAATTGCTATTGATTTATTAATATAAATTATAAATAATTGTTATACCTAGTATAAACATTTAAATAACTCGGAAACTAAGTGCTCATTAGAATTTTGATGTAGATACATCCAATTTTCAAGAAAATCTTTGACTAATAATAATTTGCAGTAAAAAAAAAATGGTCTCATTTAAAAAATAGAAGTTTGTATTGCCACAGTACACTCCTTATGTAGTATAAAAAATATCAAAAATTTTAAATGTGTTCTTTAAGCATACTAAAACAATTTTTAATCGGAATGTATTATTAATTAAATGTTCTATTAAAAGGAAAAAAGAAGTTCAGTATACTATATATACTATATATGCTATTAAAAAATTACCCTGTACCTATAGTCTGTTTCACGAGAGAACGGGACCGGCGGCCGACCAAAACTCGTTCGCTGCCGCGCATCCCCCACCAATTATCCGTTGTAAGCGTGATCACGTGGTTGTCCACTCACCAATCGAATCAGTCTACATGCGCGAAACGGTCCCGTTCTTTCGTGAGACAGACTATATATATTAAAGTGTATGTTACAAGAATGAATGCCTCAATTATTATAAACAATGTGTTGTATTGATAAATGAATTTAACAACAATTTATTTTATTTTAATGGACTGTATATTTTAAATTAAATTTTCGAGTGCATCGCCGACAACTCGACAACACCGACTGAATCATATCTACCAAACAGGTCTTTAGCAACGAGAAATAATACACAATATTATAAGATAACAATATTAGTTATATGGCGTTTCCGCCGTAACATAGACCCACCTTGAAACATAGTTTCAAAGTATAACACAAATATATATATATATATATATATATAATATAAAAAAAAAATGTATACAATATTAAAGTAACAATGGTTGGTCATTAAATGAATAAATAGGTAAATAAATGCAAAATTAATATATTATATTTGATTCTAGCTGACCTATATAATGTTTAAAAATAGCAAATAACATTAGCCTACGTTAAATGATATGTATAACAAACCAAATTATATAAAATTATCTCATTTGCGCGGAACATGTGTGCTATCCTTTTCTGTAGGTAACGGACATAGCATTCGAACCGCCTTATTAAACCCGAGTTTGTGAAGACCGTGGCTACTCTCACGACACCGTCAGGTCCTGGATGGACATCCGTGATTCTGCCCAATAACCACTTTAACGGGGGCAAATTGTTTTCTTTTATTAATACCAGTGTGCCCGGTTGAATGGATGAACCTCTAGATTTTGACCATTTGCTTCGTCCCTGTAGCTGCCCCAAATACTCCTTGCTCCATCGAGTCCAAACGTGTTGCACAAGCTGCTGAACTCTTTGCCACCGAGATAATCTATTTATTGGCATACTTCCTACATCCCGTTCAGGCAGTGCGCGCAGTGAGCTACCTATTAGAAAATGGGCAGGAGTAAGGACATCCAAATCCATAGGGTCCTCGGATAAAGGAATTAAAGGACGCGAGTTTAAGCAACATTCTATTTGGGTTAATACTGTATATAGTTCATCGTACGTTAATCGTGAATTTGCAATGGTACGATTTAAGTGTTTTTTATGGCCTTGACGGCGGCCTCCCATAGACCACCAAAATGAGGGGAACGTGGTGGTATGAACTTCCAATTAATTTCTTGTATCGCTAATGTGTCTTGGACGCGGTTTTTGTGTTGTTCTGAGAGAAGAAGTGTAGACAAATCGCTCAATTTTTTATTAGCACCTACAAAGTTTGTACCATTATCCGAAAAAATAGAACCGCACTTCCCTCGTCTTGAGATAAACCGGTGCAAGGCGGCTATAAAAGCATCAGTGGTGAGATCACATACTAATTCTATATGCACAGCTTTACTTGCCATACATATAAAAATGCATATATATGCTTTCTGCAACGGTGCATTTCTGCGCCGCATGGACCTTCATCAGCATTAGCCCAGCATAATCAACGCCAGTATTTTCAAAACATCGTAGTGGCCGGTTTACTCTTGGTGTGGGTAAAATGCCCATAATTGGCTCTACGATATTAGGTTTACTTTTAAAATAATTTACACACTGATGGGCCACTTTCCGAGCGGTTCGGCGCCCATTTATCGGCCAATATTTTAATCGCACGTTTGCTAACATTGCTTGAGGCCCAGCATGTAATGACATTTCGTGTTCGTTTCTAAAAATTAGGGTATCAAAATGGCACGCGTATGGAATCAGAATAGGATACCGCTGGTCATGAGCTAGATCCGTCGCATTACCAAGGCGACCACCCACACGCAGTATATTTTCTTTATCGAAAAACGGGCTTAATGACTGCAATCTTTTATTACTTAATGGCTGATCAAAAAATTGATTTTGTAAGAGTTCAATAAATGTTTTTACTGATTTTTGAATTTCGTCATTACCGAGTGGACCTAAGAATTTTTCTTTTGATTTTAATTTAATTGAAATATGCACAAACCTTACTATGTATGCAAACACACGCTGAAAACGACTTAATTTTGAATATTTTTCAGACAGTTGAACAAAATAATTATTTTTTATTACTTCGGCAACCATTACCACTGAGTTTGAGTGCTTACGCGCTTCGCATAATGTATTTGCGTCTTCATGTATTTGATAAAGTGTTTCCCAACTCGACTGCTCGTCCATCAACCACGCTGGTCCGCTCCACCACAGCGTACAATTTTGTAGGTCTTGGACATCACATCCCCTGGATAACATGTCGGCCGGGTTCTCCTTTGTATTAACATACGACCATGACCACTGTGACGAGAACCTTTGAATCTTACTTACACGGTTTCCATCGCATTGCATCCGCTGCGATCCATGCTAATACTACTTTGGAGTCTCTCTAACAATACGTATTTGTAACGTTAATTCGGAACGCCGGAACAATTTTTTGTATTAATTTTGATAATAGTACTGCGGCACAAAGTTCTAACCGCGGTATTGTTAATATGTTTATTGGCGCAATTCTTGATTTGGTGCATACTAACTGAGAATGGCAACTACCGTCCGAGCTAATGCATACTACATAAATACAAGCCCCATACGCTTTAAGCGATGCATCGGAAAATCCGTGTACATATATTTTTTCTGCGTCATCACATTGCAACCATCGTGGGATACTAAGGTTATTACACTGATCTAAATTAATTAAATATTTTTTCCATTGCATTTGCATTTCTATTGATAATTCATCATCCCAATTTATTTTTAGTTTCCATAAGTGCTGCATTAGGATTTTAGCGATTACGATAACAGGCCCGAGCAATCCGAGTGGGTCGAATAGACGCGCAATATTCGACAAAATACCTCGCTTTGTTATTTTATGTTCAACCACTGGTAATGATACTTTATAAATGAAACAATCAGAGTTCGCTTCCCAATACAAACCTAATGTCTTTATTGCTTCAGCTTCCATATTTAACGAATATAGCAAATTTTCATTAGGAACTGGTATATATTTCAATAAATCTACATGATTTGCTGTCCACTTGCTTAATTCAAATCCATTTTTACTTAGGCATTTAATCAATTCATTACGTAAATTTAAAGCCTCCGATAGCGTTGACGCACCTGTTAAACAATCGTCAACACAAAAATAATTTTTTATTACCTGTGCTACCTCAGGACGCATTGTATTTACGTCCGTTGATTTATGAAGACATGCCACTGATAAGAAACTTGCAGGTACTGTTCCGTACGTTACAGTACATAATCTATATTTCTTAATTGACTCATTAGGGTCGCCACGCCACAATATACGCTGATAGTCTCGATCCGCGTTATCGACCCATACCTGCCTGTACATTTTTTTTATGTCAGCTGAAAATGCATATTTATGTGTATGAAATCTAGCGACGGTTAATGTGAGATCGCCTTGTAACATAAAGCCCTTTAACGATAGTCCCGAATCTGATTTGCACGAACCGTCGAATACTACTCGCAACTTTGTTGTTCGGCTATGTTCATTAAGAACGTAAGAGTGTGGCATATAATATGTTTTCACTGATATATCCTTATCCTCATCAACTTTTTCCATATGTCCTAAGTTTTCATATTCTTCCATAAATATCTTATATTGACTATATCGCTCGGGATTTTTGCCGAGACGTCGCTCTAGCGATAAGAATCGTTTTAGCGCGATATTATATGACTCGCCTAATTGATCTACGTTATCACGAAACGGTAATTTTACGACAAATTTTCCCGTTGGACCTACGGATACGTTATCTTGAAAATGTTTGCGACACATTGCGTTTTCGGACGTTTCGTCTGTATTTTCCGTGGAACATTCTTCAATTTTCCAAAATTCCTCAATATTCTTTTCCAAATTTGAATAATTACCTTCGCCTACCACAAAGCAAGTTGTTGATTGTCCGTTTACTGGTCCAACAATAATCCAGCCGAACATTGTCTGCTGTAAGTACGGACCCATTCATGGGCGGATAGGCCTACCGGGCAACCGGACATTTCCCGGTGGGCCCCCCCCCCTTCGTATTTCGGCAATGGGGCCCTTTTTATGGTTAACGTAATGACTCATTATTATTATATTAATATTATATAATAACAAAAGAAATTTCAAATTTGAAATATTATATTATTTTATATTATAATCTTATATCTAATACTATTTTGTGGTATTTATGTATCTGTGGGTATTTTACACAGAAGATTTCTTATCGCCTATCGGCCCGCATCTGCCGCTATGCCAACAACAAACTACAACGTCGATCACTGGTTGGCGGTGGCCGGCGGGTAGTGGTCACGGTTTCAACTGGTAAGGTGGGTAATAACTCACAGATAATAGATATTATGTTGTTGTAGATACTATTTTTAGAATAATCTAAACCAAACATTGAACATTTTCACTGCTATCGTGTATTTGTTTGCGGTACTGTAGATAGTATTTACTATTTTACTCGTATCTTATCACAATCAAAATATTATAGAATTATATTATATTATACTTATTTCACTATTGTGGACATTACGTTACGTCGTTGCTCATAGTCATTATTAGGGAACGGATTTAAATGCTCTAAAAAACAAGAAAAATGCCTTAAAAAAATACGATTTAATGCCTTAAAAAAATGCTTTGACATCAAAAAATGCCCTAAAAACTTTAAAAATGGGTTTATATTCAATAAAAACAAAATTTTGAATTTAAAACTTATAAAAAAAACACATTATTATGAAAAATCTAATAAAAAATATTAAATACAATACAAACTTAATTAATTAACTTTCAATTATCTTCTATCCATCTTCTTTTTACCCTAAAAAATTTAAAATTTAATAGGTATACCATTTAGATAGGTATATTCGTAATACTTTTACCTTTTACCATCTAGGTATTTTATTTTTTTTTAGAATGAATGTGGAAAAAATGTTGAAAAAATTACTTAAAAACCACAAAATGCACTTAAAATTTCAAAAAATGCAAAATAAAAGTTACATTTTTTAATTCTTTGATGTATGAAATGAACTTTCTGCTTGGAAACCAATATTTTCGGACATTCAGAAAAAAATGCAATTTGCATTCAAATCCGTTCCCTAGTCATTATAGTCTTGAATTCTTGATAGTTTCAGTGTTACATATTCCTTAGTTTTTGCATATTGCATAATACATAATATATCTGTAACAGTCGTTTACGTGCTGCTGTTTTACTTTTTTCAATGGACAATTCAAAAAAATCACATAAAAGCGGAAGTGCTAAAAGAAAAAAAAAGGAGAAAGAAAGCTGAGAAAGGAAGCTCAAAATCCCAATCAAAAAAAATTAAATTTTTTAAATCAAGTAAGTACACACAGGTATAACTATGGGTACCATACCCTACCTAATATCTATGCATTTTTTATATTTTAATATATTTTATTATTATTTAATACATTTATTTATAATAATTAATAATGCATGATAATATTGATAATATAATATCATGTATTCATGTACAATATTAACTAAAAGACATAATATTTTATAGCTATCTTAGTATATTTTTACGCTTAATAGCAATTAGCAGTATAAAATAAGTAAGGGTTGTCAAATGAATTTTCTTATATTTTCGAAACACCAATTGTGTTCTTAATGTGTATTACATTTAAAATTTTTAATATTATTTGAAGTATAAAAACCTAACTTAAACTTTTTATAATTCGATGTTCTTTATTGATAATGGAATATAGATGTTGTTATAATATATTTATATTATATTTTATGCATTTTTTAGATGTTAATATTGCCATAACAGACAATTTGTCAAACCAAAATATGCTAGAAGGTAAATTGATGCATTTTATTACTAATTATATTGTATTTTATTTAAAATATTGTTGGTAGTTGTTAAAATTAAAAAACAAAATAACAATGATATAAGACATTAGGTATATTATGATTAAATTTTAATTTATTAACTTTATAAATATACTTTCCAATTTTCATCTCTAGGTGAAAATAATTTGAAAAAATATAACAGTAGTGTTATTAAAAATGAAAATGAAAGAGAAAATCTGAATAATGGTGATTTCTAGTTAACATTTCTATACTTTTTTTTCCTAAACTATTTTAAAAATGAAAACTTTATTTTCAAGATGTCAATGCTTCAAAACAAGAAAATGAAAAAATTCAAGTTAATACGGTTGAAGACATTGAGAATGTTGATACCATGACAATAGTTGAAACCTGTTCAAATATTGATAATGGTACCTACCTATATAATATATACCTACATTTGAATTATATAAATGTAGTTTCAAATTTCCATCTCTAGGTTACAGTGATTTGAAAAAATATAACAGTACTGTTATTGAAAATAAAAGAGAAAATCTGAATAGTGATATTAGTAATTTTTAGTTAACTTTTTAATTTAACTATTTAAAAAATGAAAACTTTACTTTCTAGATGTCAATGCTTTAAAACAAGACAATGAAAAAATGCAAGTTAATACAATTGAAAATATTGAAAATGTTGATACCATGGCAATAATTGAAACCTAGTTAGGTTCGACGCCGGCGGCCGGGATCGATGATATTTTGCGGCGGCCGTGATAAATCAGATTTTTTTCGTCATTTACATTATCAACGCACGCGCTTTTTGCCGTTTTTTTCGAAAATTCGAGTTTTAGTGTTAAATTAATACTTGATTTTATTATTTACAGTGTATGTGTAACGCAACTATCTCATTTAACACGGGCTGGATTATATGGGATGGGTCTTTTATACTAAATTAGATAAAAGTAATATATCTAACATATAAAATTATTATTATTATAGATTAGTCGATATGATTATACTATAGGTATATTTTGTATGCTACACTAAATTTATGTTTACTAAATTTGACTCACCTAAAAACTGTAATATATTAAGTACCTACTACATAGTATAGGTATTATGTATTTAATATCTAAACTAATAAATGTTGACTGTAAAATCAATAGCTGAGTATACATATAGTTGTTTAGTTATATAACTATTTATTAATTTGATTTTATGCTCATGAATAAATATAAATATATACATAATATATTACAGTTTTTAGGTGAGTCAAATTTAGTGTAGCATACAAAATATACCGTAACAGATTCTAAATAATAAAATATTAATACAATAACAAAATAGAACTTTATGTATTTAATTAAAATCTATCAGTTAAATTGTATTACGATAAGTTTATATACTATTTGAAATAACTTATGAGTATTATATGAAATTAAATTTTTAATAAATAATACTTATTAACGCACCCATATTATTTTCATGGGATGGTTCTTTTTTACTTGAATTAGACAGTAGTTTACCTACATAGTATTAGATATATTACAATTTTTAGGGGAGTTGATTGTTTGAGGTAATGCAATTTGGTAATTATAAATTTTATATAGGATACAAAACTGCTGCAGATACTATATCATACAATAATTTATTATAAATTTATAGATCTTTATGTATTTGATTAAATTCTGGCAGTTAAATTGTATAATGATATGGCTATACTGTTTGATATTGCTTATGTAGGTACGTGTAGTTATAAGTATTAAGTGATCAATTAAACTGTTTGATAAACAATTAGCTACATTTATTAAGCATTGTTTGATAGTTCTAACATAAGCATAAAATCAAATTAACCAATAATTATATACACAGCTGTATGGCTTTTATTATGTGGTAAAATATTAAATATATAGTATACTAAGTAGTGGGTATTACAGTTTTCAGGTGAGTCAAATTTGGTTTAGCATACAAATGATGCTACAGATTTTAAATAATAAATATTAAAAAACAAAATAAAAATGTATGTTTAAAATTAAAGTCTGGCAATTACATTGTATGATTATACGACTACATATCATTTGAAACAATTTATAAAATACTTAGTTTTCATTATGAGTATTAAGTGATCTTTAAACATTTGATAACATTAGCTACATTTATTAAGCATCTCTTGAGAAGGTTTAATCATAAGCATAAAATCAATTAACAATAACAATAACACAGCTATATGGCTTTTATTATGTGTAAAATAATTATGGCTGGATTATGTGGGATGGTTCTTTTATACTTGAATAGACAATAGTTTAAAACTAACATCGCATGTACACACATGTAGTTCTTATCATACTAAAGTTTAGGTGAATAATTGTCGAGGTAATGTATCTGACTATACTACTTGATATTACTTATATAGGTAGGTTTGATCGTTTGTCATGGGCTCGATTATTTGGTTAAATATTAAATATATAATACTATGTAGTAGGTACTTAAAATATTACAGTTTTTAGGTGAGTCAATTATGTACCCATATTCATAGACAAATTATAACTTTTTATGTATTTAAGTCTGGCAGTTAATTGTATAATGGTATGACTATCCTATTAAACTATTAATAAATACTATTTATATCTACACATTTTTAAAGACAACCCACCTATATTATTAAACAAAGGCTGAATATAAGGTTAACTTTATACTTGAATCGACAATAGTACAATAAAACTAACCTACTTGAATAATATTTTAGTACCCTCTTATTTCATTACAGTTTTTAAGTGCTTGATTGATTGAGGAAATTATACATTATATTAATGCTGTAGATACCAATATTTAATAACTAATAGATCTTCATGTATATCAATATAGTCTGGTAGTTTAATTGTATATGATATGCCATACGTTTTATTGATAGTGCTTATGTAGGTACGTGTAGTAATGAGTATTTAATGATATCGTTTTTTTAGTAAGTAATTGATAAAACAACAATATTATTAGTTTAGCGGCGTCGGCGTCGTTATTACATATACGGCTTGAATATAATGCGTCGGAGTGTTAGATTTTTTCGCGTATCACGGTTTAAAAGTCATAGATTTGACTGCCTGTTTTCAACTCGATAGTATTTTTTTGTAGTTTTTTAGGCGTACGTGCGGAATGACTGGCAAGGTCGTGGTTTCGATTCCGGCTGCCGGATTGTCGTAAATTTGCGGCGGCCGTGATAAATCCTTTTTCTTTTTCGTGTTTTTTTTTTTTTTGTTTTTTTGTATTTAGAGTAAATTTGTACGATTTTTTTTTCAAAATTCGATATTACTGTTCTATTACGGACTCCGTAGGTACTGTTGAAACCTGATTCGCCTTCCCTGCTTAATGTATATGGTCGCGTGCAGCCCGGGGACCGATTGACATCGCGGAGAGCGCCGCTGTCGTGTTGCTAATACCATATACAGGCTTGAATATATGCGCCCGAAACGTTTTGAATTTATAACTCTTTTGTGTTTCGGTGACAGTAATGAACGCTGTTGGCGATTCGACGTAGTCGGATTGCCTACTTGACAAGCTACTTGCATACGACCGAATTACACTCCCACTGCATCCGATCCGCCACAAGCCGATTGTCTCGTTTTGAGAAGCGACTTTCCTCCAACATGACTGATAACTAGAACATCAAACTCAGAATCCGAATTCCGATTTCAACACAACACTTGACATCCGGACATACCCGCCCGGGGCGTCGTCTACGATTCGACGTAGTTCGGATTGCCTACTTGACTAGCTACTTGCATACGAGCGAATTAAACTCCCACTAGCATCCGAATCAGCGCGAGCGGATTGTCCGCTCGGAATCGACTTTCACCCCAGATGACTGATAGCTAAAACACTCAACCTCAGAATCTGATCAATTCCGATTTACGACACACACACTCGAGAACCGGACATACACGCCCGGGGCGTCGTACCGCGATTCGACGTACGGCATTGCCTACAGACTAGCTACTTGCATACGAGCGAATGACACTCCCACTTGCATCCGAACCGCCACAAGCAGATTTGTCCATTCGGAACGACATTCACCCAGATGACTGATAGCTAGACAATCCAACTCAGAATCCGAATTTCCAATTTCAACACACACTTGACACCGACATACACGCCCCGGGCGTCGTCTACTGATTCGAACGTAGTCGGCTTGCCTACTTGACTAACTACTTGCATACGAGCGAATTAAACTCCCACTGCATCCGAACTCCACCCAAGCAGATTGTCCGTTCGGAAACGATTTTCACCCCAGATGACTGATAGCTAGACAATCAAACTCAGAATCCGAATTCCGATTTCACACACACTTGACATCCGGACATACACGCCCGGGGCGTCAGTCTGCGTTCGACGTAGTCGGGTTGCCTACATGACTAGCTACTTGCATACGAGCGAATAACACCCCACTGCATCCGATCCGCCACAGCGGTTTTGTCCGTTCGGGAAACGACTTTCGCCCCAGATGACTGATAGCTAGACACTCAAACTCAGAATCCGAATTTCCGATTTCAACACACACACTTGACATCCGGACATACACGCCGGGGCGTCGTCTGGCGATTCGACGTAGTCCGGATTGCCTACTTGACTAGCTACTTGCATCGAGCGAATTAAACTCCCACTGCATCCGATCAGCCGCGAGCGGATTTCTCGCGCGAGAATCGACTTTCACCCCAGATGATGATAGCTAGACACTCAACTCAGAATCTGATTTCCGATTTACGACACACACAAGCGAGAACCGGACATACACGCCGGGGCGTCGTCGCCTACCTGACTGGCTTTGTCGTACGATCGACTTGAATCGCCGGCCGTGACTTACGACTATATAGACACTCTCGCAGGTTCAAAAATTACCGCCAAACCATTGCTGCCAACACTACAAAACAAAATACCGACGACCCCACGTTCCGGATCAAAAAACCCAGCACCGCCGATACAGTCTTTCCGCCGCAGGCGGGATGACAAACACCCGGATCGCCAACACAGTCTTTCCGCCGCAGGCGGGATGACAAACACCCGCATCTAGTATTTATATAATATATACCTACATTTGAATTCTCTAATTTTAAACAATTATTTATCTTTTTTTTTACAGAGGCTACTGATATGTTTATAAAACCTAGAAGTATTAATGTTACAAGCTTTTGGTCATTCCATCCTCATCAACCAAAAACAAACATTCCATTCGGATCTTCAAAATTGTACAACCGTAAGGATGGAGGTCATCGTAAATGGGTATCTTATTGTGTTAAGAAAAAAGCTATATATTGCAATATATGTCTTTGTTATGGTGATGGTTCTGGATCATTTTCCAAAGGTTTTTCTATCTGGAGGCATGTGTATGAGCGAGTGATTGAACATGAAGAAACAATAACACACAAATTAAATGTTGATGCTCATCTGATGAAAAAGCAATTTTCCTCGGTGGATTCACTTTTAATAGACGGGCTTGATTCAATAAGAAAAATACAAGTTGAAAACAATAGAAATGTTTTACTTCGTCTTATTGATGTTATAAAGTTAATTGGAAAGCGCGGACTAAGTTATAGAGGTAAAACAAATGATGATTCTTCCTTAGATCATGGAAATTTTTTGGAAATAACTTAACTTATTAGTAAATATGATTCCTTGCTTAAATCCCATTTGGATAAAGTTGTAAAAAAAAGTTTAAAATTCATAAAGCTGGAGCCCAACAAGGAGGAGGTCAAGTTACTTTTTTATCAAAAATTACAATTAATTATATTCTTGAAATTATCGCTAAAAATATAAAATTTACTATTTCTAATGAAGTTAAAGATGCTGTAATATATTCTGTACAACTCGATACAACACAAGATATATCTGTTACTGATCAATGCTCAATAATATTAAGATACGTTAATGGTACATCTGTCTTCGAAAGATTAGTTGGCATGGTAAAGTGTAGCTCAAGTAAAGGCTCTGATTTTGTTGAGTTACTCTTAAATATTCTTAAAGATATGAATATAGACCCAAAATGCTGTATAGGGAACGCAACAGATGGAGCTGCGAATATGCAAGGAGTTTATATTGGATTTTCTGCAAAAATGAGCGAAGCTGCAGTTGAACAAGTACACGTATGGTGCTATGCACATGTATTAAATTTAGTAATTAGTGATATTACAAGCAAAATTGTCCAATCTATTTCTTTGTTTGGTATCTTGCAAGGATGTGCAGTGTTTATACGTGAGTCATTTAAACGTATGGACGTATGGACAACCAAAAATTCCAAAAAAAAAAAATATGTACAATCGGCGAAACAAGATGGTGGTCCAAAGATGCAGCATTAACAAAGGTTTTTGGAAATTTTAATGAACCCGGAAATGGATTGTTTGTTGATCTTATAACTACATTAGATGAAATTGAAAACAATTTAAGTATAACTCTAGATGCTCGATTCAAAGCAAAAACTTTAAAAGAAGGTTTGTTAAAATATGAAACTATTTTAACTGCCCAGATGTACTTGCGAATTTTTAAAAAAAGTACCCCTCTATCAAAATATCCACAAGGGTATGGAGTTAATATAATTGCAGCTTATCAAATGGTAAAACAAACTCTAAATGACTTGCAAGATTGTGCCCGCCAGTTTCATAGTATTAAAGAAGCAGCCAATACTTTTGTTGAATATACCAATACAAAGTTTGATGAAATGAAGAATAATACTATAGACGTTCTGAATGAGTTACCTCATAATAGAATAAGAAAAAGAAAAAGACAATTTACTGACAATGATTCAATAGATGCTACTATTATAGATCCATTACGTGCATATGAAATCAATGTTTACAACCAAGTGTTTGATACGGTCATTGAAAGTATTTCATCAAGATTTGAAAAACATGAACAACTATGTGCCGATTTTTCTTGTCTCGATCCAAAAAATTTTCAACCAGATTTACCACTTCCAACAAATGCTTTAGTAAAAGTATATGAAAAAATCAGAAATTTTATACCGGACATAACTTATGATGATCTCAGAAATGAATATGCTGATTTTACATCTAAATGGAGAGAGTTGAAAAAAACCGTTGCTTGTGTTGTTTATGATGAACTAAATAATCAAGTTCCTGATGATGATAATGATTCAGAAAATAGTAATCTATGTTAATTTTTAGATAAACATTAAAAAATAAAATGATCAATAATTATGTTATACTAGCTGATCCCGTGCACTTCGTTGCCCGTTAGATGTATCAACTCTGTATAACTCAAACATTGTTCAATTCGTTATTTAATATTCGGTGTATGGTGTTCAAAATTTATCTTAACTTTTCCGTTGCTCAGAATACAAATTCTGATTCGCAGCAGTACATTATATCAGGTAGGCAATCTACCTGTGGTAGATCGCGGACCCCACCGTGCTGTTAGTACGTAAGTGTATGATTTAACTCTAAAGTATCAAAGTTATACCAAGTTTGTTGGTTTTACTTAATTCTACCTACAATGGATTAATATAATCAATTTACCTATACAAAATCCTATCCTAATCTAACCGTACCGATGAATAAAAAAAAACAAATTTAACCCTTTGTAAATTAACTTATCTTCTTCCCAGAGGTCTAATCTACCCAAGAACATTAATTTATATATATATCTAACTATGTAAGTACAGAGACTATAACTATACAGACTAAACTCTGGAACTACTTATCAGATCTTCTTGTATATTATATTATATGTATGTATATTGACAAAAAATAATAATACAAATAAACAAACATGACCGATTAACCAATAGCTACCTAAAATTTTCTTTCATATAAACCTTTTTCGTGAAATACTCTTTCGTTTAAAAAAAAAAATCAAAAATATCTGATAAGTAGTTTCAGAGTTAAGCCTGTACAGAGGTTTTCATTTCACGTTTTTATAGTTTGATATTATATTATAATTTATATTTAAAAAGTAAAGCAAATAGTTTTTTTTTTATTATTATTATCATTAAAAACCCATGGCAACCATTTATAAACAAAAATTTTCATCTGAAATCTCAAAATTCCCGTCTTAGCACCTCCCGGGATTAATCCTTTCCCTTTTAAAATTAGCCTATCTTTTAAGTTGGACCAAATTACACGCGGTGTAAAAAATTTCATCAAAATCGGTTAAGTGGTTTAGGAGTCCATTGAGGACAAACATTGTGACACGAGATTTATATATATTAAGATTTTATTTTATATTTTTTTGTAGGACGCAAGAGTGATGATGATATTATAGTATGTGCCCATAGTTCCAGTACCAAGTATTGTGTTACATGTGTTGGTGAAATATAATTTATACACAAATACATATCGTGGCCTCCATTTCGCATATAAATGTATGCTTACTTTATCCATTACACAAGTAGAATGTGAACGTACATTTTCTAAATTAAAATTTGTAAAAAATTATTAAAGAAATACTATAGGTCAGAATGTATTAGAGAGTATGTTGTTAATGAATGTAGAGAAAGATATTCTCAACAAAATTGATTCTGAAGACATCATTAATAAATTAGGAGCTAGGAGCCCAGTATTTAGTAGAATGTTACTATTTTAAAATAAAAAAAAAAAAAATAAATGATTAAAAAAATGTATTTTGTTGTAAATACAATGTTTTGTTTTGATGTGGTAGATAATGTAATTGACCTAATAGTGTACTTGCGAGCGTCTTTTTTTTCATGTGGGGGCCCCTTTTTAAAATTGCCCAGTAAGCCAAAAATGGCCTATCCGCCCATGGACCCATTGTATGAAGCTTGTAATTTTCTGTGCACATTATTTCCCAATAAGAGTCAGTACCAATCAATAAATCTATTTTTTCAGGTTTAAAATATCTGGAATCAGCTAACTTTATATTTTTGGGTATCGACCACTTTTTGGTATCAATATTGCTGGTAGGGAGATTTCCAGTAATTTTTGGTAGTATCAACATATTTATGGTAGTGGAATAACTATTTATACGTGACTTAATAGACGCTGTCACCTCGTACGTAGCACGGCTCACCACCTCATTAATACCTGTTATCGATTTATTTATTTTTGTTCGCGCAAGTCCCAATCGCTGTGCCATTGCTTCGGTCAAAATATTTATCTGTGAACATTATCTAATAATGTCCTGCACACAACCGGCTCCCCACACGCATTTATTATGTGTACTTCTGCTGTCGCTAATAGCACTTGTGCGCGCGTTTGACCACGGGCGGCGTGACTAACCACCACCTCTTCATTGGACACATTCGAAGTAGACGCATTTTGTACGGCTTGTGTTACATCCCCATGCAACAATGTATTATGCGTTTTTTTTTTACATTTGGAACATCCTTTTTTTGACCAACACAATTTTACATCCGTAAATATTTTGCCCGTACCAAGGCAATTGCGACACAGATTTAGTTCATCGACCTTTAGTGTTCTCTCATTTACACTGAGTGCAATAAACCTTTGACACTTATAAATGGGATGCGGTTCCCTACAAAAATAACATGCTAAGTGATTAGTAGTCACAAATGTATTAAATTTTTTATTATTATTAAATTGCGCGTTTGTGTCATTTTTGCTGCGATTATTTTGCTTAAGCTGCATATTATTTGATTTATACGCTAAATTTTTTGAATTATCAACTGCCTCTAATATTTGACAACGTTCATTTAAAAATGTTATCACTTCCTTTAGGTGGCAATGTCTCTTGGCCGCTATAGATTCCCAATTGCGTATTGTGTTGTAATCTAACTTGACTAAAATTACATGTCATAATAGCGTACCCCAGGCATCAGGATCATGACCTAACGCTTTTAAAGCTTGCATATTCATATTTAAGTCTGCCGTACTCTTTTGTATCGGTTCTAGCTCATATATATTTTTTGTATACGATTGTATGAGTATACGCTTATTATCGTAACGCTCTACGACGGTGTTCCATGCACCAGAGTAATTATTAGCTGTAGTTACCAAATTTTGTATTAGAGATAATGCGTCCCCAGACAAATGCATACGTAAATAAACAAATTTTTGTACACTATGTATTTCTGAATTTAAATGCACCATGGTTGAAAATAAATCCTTAAATGTAGACCATTCTTCAAATTTTCCCGAGAATATGGGTATTTCTAACGGCTTCAGTTTTATCGCAGGACCACTTACTTGCATATTGTTATGACTATCTGGGACATTCACCTTGCTCATACTATTCACAGAGTTTGAACTTTGCACCATAGTTTCCGCCTTTGCGACCACATCAAAATATAAATCTATAAACGTATCTCTGTAGACTAATTGGTCATTACTGGTATCTTTTATTTTCTCTAGACGTAACCTCAACTTCACGATATTATTGCCCCAATCCACGTCTAAATCTTCTATATATGTTTGGAACTTGGTTAGCTGTGCTTTAAGTTGACCTCGTCTTATTATATATACTGCCAATTCATCTGACTGATCAGCAGCTATTATTATCCCTTTTTTTTTTAGAATGTGCTTAAAGGGAAAAATGAGAGGAAATATGCCCTTATTTTCTAATAATTAATTTTAGCTCACTCACCTTGGGCTGTATACTGAATGCACTGCAACCACTGCACACCACAGCACTCGACGTTCGTACGCGAGTGTTCCACTAATATTCCCTAATATTAGATAGTTGAAAACCGCTTGATTTGATGATTTTCATCCCTTGATTGATCAATTTGGCTGTATTGCTACTGCACGGTCACTGTGTCCGCGGAACGTTATATTTACTTTTAGCCAATAAACCATATACACTTTTGACTATATAATAAATTATAATTTTACTGGTTATTCGTCCACTGTACGACACTGAATTCGCGGGACGTAATAACACAATGTATATCGCTAGTCAATCCTGATCGAATGGACCAAAATGTTGTATTGATAAATGAATTTAACAACAATTTATTTTATTTTAATGGACTGTATATTTTAAATTAAATTTTCGAGTGCATCGCCGACAACTCAACAACACCAACTGAATCATATCTACCAAACAGGTCGTTAGCAACGAGAAATAATACACAATATTAGGAATATGGCGTTTCCGCCGTAACACAATGGTTAATGTTATGATAAATTGTTATTAATTAGAGGTACCTAAAACCTACTATATTATAGTTATTATTATTTTAGTTACATATGTTTGCTTTCATTGGGGGTTCAGATTATAAGGAACTTACTTGAAGAATATTAAAGAAACTCATTTCTGACGAACTTGCTGCTGTGTATAGTTATACAGGACATAAAGGAAGAGGATTAAAAATGGCCTTTAACAGAACATTTCTTTCAACATTATTGAGTAGTAATAGTATTAATTCAAAATTATTTTTTTTATATATTTATAATCAAGTACCTACCTATTTATTCTTGATAAAAAATTTAACTTAACAATATATAGTTAGTACTTATAGATAACAACCAAAAAAAAATAATCTTAATTTTTTTTTAAACCTAAGTACCTATATTATAATATTAGTGCTTTACCTACGAATAATTTTAAAAGAATACTATTATGAAAAAAATGTATTATGCATGTAGTTATTCTGAAAATAGTGTTTATTTCTGGAATAATAATCGAATGTACTGCAAGTATTTGGCTAACTAAAGCTAGTGAACGGTTAAAAAATACAAGTACATGATTTTGTTTTTTTATATAATACCTATGTTATAATGTATTATATAGTAACATTAACTATATTGTATTATACATAACAGCAATATCTAAAATACCAGTGTTCAATTTATTTTAAACTTTTATTAAAACATGATTTTGTTTGTTTGTTTTTATTATTATGTTATAATATATTTATATATAATATGTTAAACTATGTATAATATATACCTAGGTAATTGCAAAAAATACAAGTATTCATTTATTTTAAACTTTTATTAAAAAATGATTTTGTTTGTTTTTTTTATATAATTATGTTATAATGTATTATTTAATAAGATAAACTATGTATAATAATATTATATAACAGCAATACCTAAAATACCAGTGTTCAATTTATTTTAAACTTATATTAATTAAAACACGATTTTGATTGGGTTTTTTTAATTATTATAATTATGTTATAATGTATTATATGTATAATAAGTTAAACTATGTATAATACATAAGTGCAATAAAATACAAGTGTATTTATTTTTTGTTTTTTTGAGACTTTTGTTATATTATGTCATAATATCATCTATATCATCTATTTTTTTAAAATATTTTTCAATAGCAATAATTGTGATGTGAAATTAAAATATGCAATAGTACGGTAGATTGATTTCACATAAATAAACTTTATGAAAAGAGACTATATATTTATATATATATATGTCGTAGCCACTTCGTGAAATCGTACTTTTCATGAAAAGATGACCATTTCATGAAATGGAAAAGGATATTTTACACTTCGTGAATTCGAAAATATTTCACAAAATGGTCATTTTTTCATGAAGTGGTCACTCAAATTTAACATCGTGTAATTTTTTTCACAATCCGGTCGTTCACTTTGTGTAATGGAATACAACATTCATTGCACACGTCAAGTTTGATTATATTCGTTATTATTTATTTAATGTATTTATTAAGTATACTTATTTTTAACTTTAACAATACTATAAGTTATTTTTATCTATATTTTATTAATTTAACTAAACATTATATTATTATATTTATAACTATTTATATAATACTAATATATTATATTGTTCATATTACAATAATTTTTTTATTTATTAGAACAGGTAAATGAATTGTGACAACGACTGTTGCATTTTATACTAGCTTTAAAACAAACACATCTTTTGGTTTGACAAGAACTTTTACATGAAGAACTTAGGAATCCCTGACCTCCAGATACAACCTGGAAAGTTTCACGCAAGGTTAATTCTTTTTGTTTGTTAACCTGTTCAGCTAAAATAAAATTTGCAGTGGCATGCTGCATATTTCCAGAATTGAACTATCCTTTAATTAACCCGTGTGTAGTTCCTACTTTGTACATTTCATTTTTTTCTTCAATAATGACAGCCATCACGCGAGCAGGATCCGATGGCCCTCTGTCGACTTTTGGAACAGAAATTGTGATGCAGTCATTAATTTTGAACTCTGGAATTACGGCATTGCTAACCTATATGAAAAACCAAAATTTAATTTATTATCTATGATAAATTTGTACTTATATTAAAGTACCTGTAACATTTTTTTGGCGGCTTTTTCTTGACCTGCATGCCCAGCTTTACGTTCTTCGTGTATTATCTTATTTGTTTTACACAAATCACAAACATTTTCTGTGGATTCATTTTTACACATTTTGCACTATTTAACAAGGATATCTCGTTCAAGATTTCCCTCTTTATAATGACTGTAAATTTCTTCAAGGTCCTCTTCAGCTGTTAATTTTTTGATAACTTCTAGTGGTAAATTCGATGTGGATAATCCAACTTTAGGATCACAACCAAATAATGCTTTATTGGAGAGCGGCCTATTATTCGATGATGTGAAGAATTTTTCTGGAATTGAACGAATTTCAATCCTATAGACCACTTTTTGGTATTATCTTTCATCCATGCACGGAGCATATTTTCGACGTCCTGGTTGCTACGTTCTATGCTTCCTTGACTCTGAGGATGTCTTGGTCTTCCATGTACAATAATACTGTTGCAGCGCAACAATATATATATAAAGTGGAATAATAGCTGGACACACACACACACTCACAGTCATGTATAATTGTTATCGTTGTATTGTTTTATTTTTGTATTAATTACCGTGTCTTGTAAATTATATAATGTATAAAATATAGATAATAAGTTGATCGTCGCTGCCGCCATACCGTCTACGCGACATTATTATTTAACACGGCCGCCCAGGCAACGAGTCCGTTCTGTGGTATCAGCGAGATTGTTACGTGAAAAAAGCGTGCGCTAATCGCCGTTTGATTGCTATCCATTTTTATTATTATACCTTTTTTGTGAGGCGCTAATCGCCAGATTTTTTATACTTATTATTTTTGTTGTTTTTATTTGTTAGCCTATATTATTTTGTATAAGAGCAAATCGCTGAGTTATTATTTTTGTCGGAGCAAATCTCCAATTTTATTATATTATTACGTGCGCTAATCGCCGTTATTAATTACACTGTTCAAGGCGCTAATCGCCACCTATTTTATTATATTTTTTTAATTTGTCTTTAGTTTCTGTGTGTGTGTGAATTTTTTCCTATTATATAGCTAGGACCAGCTGGCCAGACTGTGCTCCACCAAATTGTGAGTTTTATTGTTATTTATTAGATTATTTTTACCTTGCGGTTGCTGTGAGTTATATTTTATTTTGTGTATTATTTTGAATTATTTATATATTATACAGCAACCTATATTACCTAGAACCGTGTTACCATCTTTTTTATTAGTTATTATTATTTTTAAGCACACACCTACCTAGATACACACTTAGACACAAATACACACATTACAAAACATGCATCACGTAGTTCTACAGTAACTGCCCGGCGACCCCGACCACTGCTGTTTGAACTACTAAACCATTACACACCCAGCTATTTTGATATAATTTCTCCGTTCTAGGTGTTAGTGGTATTGTTGTTAGGCGTAGGAGTTCGGGCGCGCGTATTAATTTTATATGCTCCCGGCCCGTTCAAATACATTCAGGCCAAAGTTCCTTGATTTCATTAATTATGGAATTTACAAACTTTCTATCGTTGTCACTTTGAAGTATTTTCGGTGCACCAAAAGTTAGAAAAATTGTAAGTAAATTAGATGCTACTTCAACTGCTCGTTTACTTTCAAGAGGTAATAGAGATATAAATTTTGTGTGATGATCCTGGTAATTCAAAATCCATTTGAATTTCCCGTCAGGTAATGACTGGAAATCAACCAAGTCAACTTGACCTCTCTCGTTAAAGTCTTTACTCACTATTGGTTTGATTATCAATTTACGGTTCACACCTTTCTTACTATTACAATTTGCACATACAGATAGAAAAGTTTCAGATAGTCTGGCGATTAGGCAGGTATAATAGTCATATAGAATATAAAATATAGATAAAAATAACTTATAGTATTGTTAAAGTTAAAAATAAGTATACTTAATAAATACATTAAATAAATAATAACGAATATAATCAAACTTGACGTGTGCAATGAATGTTGTATTCCATTACACAAAGTGAACGACCGGATTGTGAAAAAAATTACACGATGTTAAATTTGAGTGACCACTTCATGAAAAAATGACCATTTTGTGAAATATTTTCGAATTTCACGAAGTGTAAAATATCCTTTTCCATTTCATGAAATGGTCATCTTTTCATGAAAAGTACGATTTCACGAAGTGGCTACGACATATGTATACCTAATTGTTTATAGTATACTAGCTAGCGTAGTATGTTTATAGTGTCAGGGCCGGCGTTAGGTTTTGCGAGGTCCTGGGCGGAATATATTCCGCGAGGCCTTCAATGTATAGAATATTTACCACCCTCACTCTCCACCAAAGAAGAAATAAACTAATTTTCATAATTATTCACTTGAATATACAGTTAATGATTATTTATACATTATACACCTATAATAATATTAATATAATTTCTAATATCCTATATCTATATTTAATATCTTAATAATTTATTAAGAAAAGTATTTATTATTATAATAAAGTTGAGTTTTCCTTTGACCCTGAGTTTTACCAACTTAATAATTATTTAGGTAGGTATTTAAAGGAAAAATATTTTAATCGTAAAAATTAAATAAACTAAAATACAACAAAAATAAGTCAATACGTGTTAAAATTAGTTTGTTTTTAATTATTACTTATGTAAAATACTTATTACATAAAATCTTAAAAAATTATTTAAACTTAATTTTTTTAGACTTTTTAGCCGCAAAATCTTCAATTACTTTATCATAATTTAAATTTTCGGACTCTTCTTTTTTTATAGCTAATAAAGCTAAGCCAGAAAGACGCTCTTGGGACATCTCAAGTACTTCTCAAATACATTTTTATAAGCTTTAACTTTGAGAAGCTACGTTCATCATTGCCTTCATATGCGAACATTGTTTTTTTTCTATATCTAGGTGTTTTAAATTTGTTTGATACTTTCAAATTCATGGCAAGTATTTAGGCTTCCGATTTAGCAGTATTGAATCCTATTTCTCTATAATTTGTTAAAAACTTTATAAGTCCATTAAGTAATTCTGAAGAATATCCAAATTTACATCTGGACCTTGTAAACTTTTACTTACTAATTATTAACTTCACATAATACAGTGTACCAAATACATAAACTCATAAGAAATTTCAACGAACGTATCTCAGCAATTAATGAATTTGTTTCACTTCTAATTAGTGGATCACGTGTTTTATCTGGTATTTCATCTAAGACATCAATAATTTCTTTGACTTGAAACTTTATTGCTTTTATACTGTCATATCTGCTTTCCCACCTTGTTTCTGACCATTTTTTTACTGTCCACTTATGGCAATGTTTAGAAAATATATCCCATCTTCCAGTAGATGCCGAAAATAACGTGTAAAGTCTTTCAACAGTACCAAAGAAATGCACAGCTCTAACAGAACTTTTTGCTGTGTCTCCAAGAACAAGGTTCAACCTATGAGCTGCACAAGGCATAAAAAAAGCTCTTGGATTTTGCTTTAGTATTCGTGCTTGAACACCTTTGTATTGTCCAATCTAGGGTTGCCATAATTTCATCAAACAAAACCGGGACGCACAGAAAAATAGTAAATACATTTAGAAATAAATATCATTGAATTATATAAGTCATTGCCCATTAGATATGTATTAAAAAAACGACACACTGTAGGTTATAGTGTTATAACTTATACACTTTATTATTGTAACAAATTAACAATGTAAACTTTTTTTAAATTTATAGTTTCATAATATTTAACAATATTAAATTAATATATTATAATTATAAAATAACAACGCGTTTTATTTATTTACTTATACTTGGGCTGGGGTGGCTAGGCTCTTCTGTCTCCTTTTCTTTGTACCATTCATATTTCTTAGATGATTTAACTGATGTAAGTAAGGATGGCTGGGTTTTAACATATTCGTAAAATTCGGAACAAGTCTTTTTGTAATTGTACTTGCACATTATAATACTTTCCACAGTATCAACCTGAAAACGATTTCGTTCGTCAGTCCATTGTATTTCCATTAAAGAAAATACACGTTCGAAGTAAACAGTTTACTGCACAGTGCGCAGTGCGCACGACTTGTTTGTTGTCCTGGAATATACCCGATATTCATTTATTTTATATTTAGCTTACGGATTTATCAATTATTCGTTATCTTTAACAATAACATTTTGACTCTCGATTTCAATTATTATTTGAATTGAAAAAAAAAATTGTCAAAATTAAACAATTTAAATTTTTTCCTAAAACCGGGACATATAGGCGTCCCGAAAAAGTTTTTCGGGACACCGGGACACAAAGTCGAAAACCGGTGACAGTCCCGGTTTTCCGGGACGTATGGCAACCCTAATCCAATCATATTAGCATCGTTGTCGTAACCTTGTGCTCGGCAATCGTTCAAACTTATGACACGGTACGCAGCGGCCATCAGTACAAAGTACAGGTACCACAGCGACCGGTCTACACCTTCGTCAACCACTACTACGGTCTACAGCGCGACAACGCCAACTCTCCCACCGCGCCACAAAGGACGGGAAGACAGGACGCGCGAAACGAGTACCGGCCGCCGGCGGCTACGACGATATCATCTTACGTCGACCGTCCAACGGATAACCACCCCGCACGACCAGCACCGTTTCTTCTCGAACATATCTCTACGATATATATAATTGTTTCACTTACGGCATTCGCCACGCCGCGGCCGGTCGACCCCGTAACGTTGTTCTTTTTTTCTTGTGTTTTTTTGTTATAAATAAACGTCCCTCGTGCACATTACCACGTACCCTCGCCGTTTTTGTCTGAACTCATCATCAGTGTAGTGATTTACGTGCCAGCCACACCCACGCTGCCACCTATTTAACGACTGGCTTACCGCGGATCCCACTACAACCCCGCCGTAGCCGCGTCACTTATACCATATATTTTTAACTTCTCGACTAGTATATCTGATAAATATAAACCAGTACTATCATGAATATTTGTAAAATCTAAAAAATATTCTTTTATTCGGGGTTCTGTTGATTCATTTTCATTCTGTTGTCCATATCTACAATTCTAATAACAATTGATAATTGTTCTTGACGACTTGTATCCGGAGTGCAATCCATTATTATTGCGTAATATTTTGCCAATTTTATTGTTTATATGACTGTTTTTTGAACTTCCTTTGCCATGACTTCGATTAAATCATTTTGTATATCATGTCTGAGATAGTGTATGTGTGTTTCTTTATTTTTTATACGTTGTAAATGTTCGATGATAATTGGGTCAAATTTATCTAGCATTTCAATTAGTCCAAGGAATTTTCCGTTATTTTTTTCATATAAAACATCTGTGGATCCTCTAAATGAACTGTTGTGTTTAGCTAAATAGTGTATAACAGAAATTATACGAATCATGACATTCTTCCAATGTGTCTTTTCTTTTTCTAGAGCTATTTGCTGTACTTTATCAATCGTTTGAGATTTTGAAATTCTAGTTTTTAATTCTATCCATTTTTGAGCATAAATTATATGTGGCTTTGAACGTTCGTAAACTTTCAAATTATCACTCATGTGTTTCCAGTCATTTGTGCCATTAGTAGTCAATAGACTCTGACGTAGATCTGAACTTGGAAATAATTTACAACAATAACAAAATGTGAGATTTTTAGACGTTGAATAAACCAACCACTGTATATTTACGATTTCACCATTTGACAAAGTTCTATAGTAATATTCATCAGAAAACTTTCTCGAAGTGTTTTGAATAGTATGTAAAGGATAGTCAATATTATTAACTCTAACTGGTCCGATTTTAATTATTTCATCTCTTAAATGTTGATTTAAACATTCTGTCCAGCTTGCTGGATCCCTCAAATTAATTTCTTGGATATCAATTCTGAGTAGTAAGAGGGGCACTTGAGCACACTTTTTTCCTATAAAAAAATATAAAAACCGACCTATGAAAAATTACAAAAATCTAAACAATTTCTTGATTTATTTACAAAAAAATCTAAAATTATCTGTTAAAATTACAAAAAAATTAAACTTTTAGGTCGGGTAGTTTGACTACATTGACAAAACATAAAAACCGACCTATGAAAAATTACAAAAATCTAAACAATTTCTTGATTTATTTACAAAAAAATCTAAAATTATCTGTTAAAATTACAAAAAATTTAAACTTTTAGGTCGGGTAGTTTGACTACATTGACAAAACATAAAAACCGACCTTATATTTTCCTGTGAAAAAATTACAAAAATCTAAACAATTTCTTGATTTATTTACAAAAAATCTAAACTTATCTGTTAAAATTACAAAAAATTTAAACTTTTAGGTCGGGTAGTTTGACTACTTAACTAACCATTTTTTTTATGTAATGTATGAGGGTTTGATTTGTTTTATATAATCTTTTATATATTCATAATTATTACATTTTTATTTTTATAATCAATTTGTTCAAATTTATATCATTATAATTAAGAAATTTTATAAAATTATGCATTTTATATCTATTATTGACACGTGTCCCATTTGGACACGTGTCAATGTTGTCACTAAAACCCATAAATTCCAACATATTCTCAGTTATTCTTTAATAAAATCATGGCCGGAAAAACAGACCATGATTTTTACTATAATATAATATATATTATAAGTGACTGGTTTCAAGCCAGCCACCTCAAATTCATTTATAATAGTACTAATTTCCATACACCCTGAAATACCATAGTGTATAAAGGTTAAATATTATTAATGTTTATTATTATTAAAAATTTTCTCTATAAATATAAAATAATAATAAAACAATGAATCAAAACAAGAACAATAAAATAATAGGTCTTTATGAAAAGATAAAAAATAATGAAGGGTTATTGCAATCATTAAAAACAGGGGAAATATTTGTATGTTCAAGATGTCAAGATTTTAAGAGGCCTGATGAATTTACTAAAAACCAAAGATGGTGTAAAGTTTGTATGAAAACCACAGTTAATAATGATTTTAAAATATGTGAATGTGGAAAAAAATATATTTAAGATGTTATAGTAATCATTTGTTATCCAAATATCACATAAAGAGGTTAGATAATATATCCAAAGAGAATATTTCACCAAAATAAATTTTGTTATTAAAAAATAAATTCATTAAATAATATAAAAATAAATAAACAAAAATTTCTTTTATAAATAAAAATAAATTAAATAAATAAGAATTAATTAAATTAATAAAAATAAAAAATGCAGTCACAGAATAATATTATAAAATTAGAAAAAATGAAAGTACCTGAGCTTAAGTTGATAGCAAAAAAATACGATATAAAAAATGTTTGTAAAATGAAAAAAGATTGTTTGATAGAAAATATAAAAAAACAAGTTGCATTAAAAATGTTGAATAAAAATCCCTTCTGTAAGTTAGATAAATCATTATTTACTGAAGAAAATTATTTTAATAGTTCACTAGAAAGAACACCGTATAAATTGATAGATGTAATTCAATCTAATACACGATTGAATACAAGATTTAGGATACATAAAGCTGATTATAAAATTAGGTTTAAAGAAGCATTAATAAACGATATAAAACAAAGTAATACAGAATACAAAATTAATTATATAGATAAAGCTTTAAACGAAATGTTAAACCTTGCTAAAAACAGTTCTGCATATGAAAAAGATGATAGAATAAGTATCGCATTATTTAATCCAAATATAAAAACTCCTATATATACTGGGTTGAGATCTGATGATATTTTAACAAACTTAAAATTTATAACTAATAGGTTATTAACTTCAAATGAAGAAATTGATATTACAGAAACTACTTTTGAAGTTCAAATAGTAAATATACCAAGAGGTTCAGGGAGAACTAAAATAATAAATTTATCAACAGATCTTAATACTAAAAGAAGTATTATTCAGATTAAAAATAATGATAATTTATGTTGCCCAAGAGCTATAATTGTTGCATTATCTACTCAAACAAATAATATTTTAGGAGATAAACTAGATAAAAATAAAATTAGGCAATTGAAGATGGGTAGAAATATTCAAAAAAATTTAGCTTTAAAATTATGTAATATTTTACCAGAATATAACGAAGAAGGTTTTACATTGAATGATATTAAGAATGTGGAAATTGCACTAGATATACAAATAAATGTTATTGTGCTGAAAATTTAAATACTTTAATTTATAAGGGCGATGATAAAAAAACTAAAATTTATTTGTATAAAAATGGTAATCATTTTGATGTTATTAGTTCAATGCAAGGTTTTTATGGGTCTTCTTATTATTGTGAAAACTGTGATAAACCATATAAAAATAAAGATAAACATAAATGTGTTAAAGATAAAAATGTATGTAAATTGTGTCAGAGACCTGAACATTCAAGTAGTACAAAAAATAAAATATATTGCCAAAAATGTAACAGATATTGTTATAATCAAGAATGTTTAGATAATCATAATTATATATGTAATTATGTATACAAGTGTATTGATTGTAATAGAATAGTGTTAAGAGATACGGATCATAAATATTGTGGTTATAGTAAATGTAGAAATTGTAAAGAATACGTGAAAATAAATGAACATCAATGTTATATGCAACCTAGATTAGCATTAGGAGGTAAATGCTTAGTTCCATGTACAAATTGTGGAGGTACAAATAAACCATTTAAATGTACTTATACAGAAAAATATTTGTTTTTTGATTATGAAGCTCAACAAGAAACAGGAACTCATATCGCAAATAAAATAATTGCTCATGATTTTGAAGGAAATAAAATTATGTTTGATACAAATGAAGAATTTTGTAAACATGTAATATCCGAGGAATATAAGGGTTATACATTTATAGCACATTACGCAAAAGGATACGATTCACAATTTATATTAAAATACTTGGTTGATAACACTCTAAAGCCTTTCACGATTTATAATGGTACAAAATTAATGTTATTAGAAATTAAATATTTAAGTATAAGAATAATAGATAGTTCTAATTTTATTCAAGGTACGCTCAGTAGTTTTCCAAAAACATTTGGACTCAACGAACTGAAAAAAGGTTACTTTCCGCATTTCTTTAATACAGTAGAAAATCAAAATTATATTGGTATATTACCCGATAAAAAATATTATGGATTCGAAACAATGAAAACAGAGAATAAAATAGAATTTGAAAAATGGTATGATGAAAAATAAATGAAAATTATATATTTAATTTTAAAGAGGAACTAGAGGCTTACTGTAATTCAGATGTGGATATTGATCGAAGAGGTTGTTTAGAATTAAGAAAACAATTTTTGGATATAGCTAACATCGATCCTTTTTGCTATACAACTATAGCAGGTGTTTGTATGGCTATCTATAGGTCAAAATATTTAATATCTGATACTATAGCTGTTTTAGATAAAGAAAAAAATGAAAATTATTCAAAACAATCTATAACATGGTTAAGCCATTTTAATATATAAATATCTGCCATGCTTTAAATGGTGGTGAAAAAATAATAGCAGGATCTAAAGTAGATGGTTATGATGAAAAATCAAAAACAGTTTATCAATATCATGGATGTTTTTGGCACGGCTGTCCTAAATGTTATAGAGATAGAGAAACTATAAATAATATAAACCATGAAACAATGGATGATTTGTATCAAAAAACAATTGACAGAAGTACAACAATAAAAAATGCAGGTTATAATCTTGTTGAGCAATGGGAATGTGATTGGATAAATAGTACTACATATAAAAAAATAGAAAATATGATTATATCAGAACCAATTAATCCCAGAGATGCTTTCTTGGAGGTAGAACAAATACTACAAAACTAAGAGTAAAAAATACAAAAATACGTTATATTGATGTGTGTAGTTTATATCCAACTGTGAATTATTATGATCATTATCCTGTTGGGCATCCTGAAAAAATATTTAATCCAAAAGTATATGATAAAAATTGGTTTGGATTAATTAAATGTAAAATTTTACCTCCAAGAGATCTTTATCATCCTGTACTTCCAGTTAAAATAAAAATGAAAAAAAGTGAAAAGTTATTATTTCCTTTGTGTTATAAATGTGCTGTAGATCAAAATAAAATATGTTATCATTCTCCAAATGAAAGGCAATTTATAGGAACATGGACAACAGATGAAATTAATAAAGCTATACAAAAAGGATACATAATAACAAAAATGTATGAAGTATGGCATTTTAAAAAAAAAACAACAGCTTTATTTAAAGAGTATATTAAGAATTTTATGAAAATAAAATTAGAAAGTTCAAAACATGATTATAGTTCTAATGAAGAATATGTAAAAGAAGTTTTGATAAAATGGGTATTTTGTTGGATATAAATCAAATAAGTGATAATCCTGGTAGAAGAGCTGTAGCAAAACTGTGTTTAAATAGTTTATGGGGAAAATTTGGACAACGACAAAAAATGAAAAAAACTGAGTTTGTTACAGACCCACAACAATTCTATAAAATATTATTAGATGATAGATTAGAAAATATAAATATAAAATTATTAAACGATAATATGATACAAATGTGTTATAATTATAAAGATTACTATGTTGAGAATTTTCATAATACAAATATCTTAATAGCTCTATTTACGACATCTAGTGCGAGATTAAGATATATAAAATGTTAGATAAATTAGGTAGAGCTGTAGTTTATTTTGATACAGATTCTATTTTCTATATAGATAATGGGTTAATAAAGTTAAGACAGGAACAATGTTGGGCGAATGGACTGATGAATTAGGTGAAAATGTTCATATAACAGATTGGGCGTCTACAGGTCCTAAAAGTTATTATTATAAAACAAATGATGATAAATTTAAAACACGGTTATAGGTTTTCTTTTAATAATCTAAATCATTAAAAAAAACGGTGAATCAATGATAAAATTAATTGAAGAAAATAATAAAGATAATAATATAACTAGAATACAATCAAATAACACGTGAACCACTTAATAAAACTTTAGTTAATAAAAAAGTTACAAAAAAATTCTCATTTGAATATGATAAAAGAATAATATTACCAGATTATGATACAATACCATACGGCTACAAATTGTAATAATTTTATTATATGAGATTTGATGACAATAAAACGGTCGGATTATTCGACCGTGTTAAATTTTATGGATTTTATTATCATTTTTATTTATAAAATTCAATATATTCTTAGTAATTAATAATTCTTTTTTATAAAAAAAAATGGTCAATATTTAACGCGTGTCCCATTTGGACACGCGTCATTAAAATCCAAAATCTTTGAAAACGATTTTACACTATGATACTATGAGGGGGACTTATAAAGAATTTAAATCAAAAATGTTTAATGTAAAAATGAACATTCTAACATAAATATTCCCGGAGTTATACTTAAATGAAAAATATGAAGCGGAGGGTAAACTTTTAATATGCAGTGTAGATAAACATATAAAACATATCTGTGTTCCGACTTGATATATCATTATTTAAAAATTCTATAAATTATGCATTTTATATCTATATTTAACGCGTGCCGTTCGGCACGCGTTATTATGTCACCAAATTCTATAAAAATCTAAAATGCATTTTATATGATATTTAACGCGTGCCCCGTTCGGGCACGCGTTATTATTGTCACCAAATCCATAATTCCAATAAATTCTCAATATTATCAAATATCAAATGAAATATAGGACTTGTAATATAAATATCAATTTTTTATTAAAAAAAAAAAAAATGGTTAATATAACAGCGTTTTTATAAAATTAAACAATATAATATCTGAGTTGTACAGACATCCAACGGTGGCCACCTCTCACACTTTTTTATTTTTTTTTTTTTTTTTTGGATGTCTGTACAACTCAGATATTATTGTATTTCCCCTTGTAGCAAGGCACAATCAGGGGCTTTGGTCTATTTACAGAATCTGAAATTAGGTGGGGGAGATCATATACGTCAACTGTGTTGAGGTAGATAGAATCAAGGTGATAACGTAGGCCGCACCACGTGACAACTTACATTTGAATGCAAGCCACCAATCGTCCGAAGCGCTACAATTACCGGCTTTATGATCTCCTCCCCGCCTACTTTTCAAATTCCATTACGATTATATTCATAGTAGAAACAAATCAGCAGAAGAGTGCAGCGCTACACTCCCCCACCCAATCCATTCCTACTATGAACACTCTCAAAACCAACGCCTTAACCGAGCGAGCCATGCTACGAGGTTGAGAAAAGAGATTTTTTTAATTCTATTTAAATGCAATAGAATAAATATTTTATGTCAAAAAAGTGTTGTTAAAAAAAAGATGATTTAAGAAGATTCGAACTCGCTACCAGCAGGTATATGGAAAAGCCTTGGGCCACTAGGACATGAATACTTGATGGAGAGTCGTAGAAAAGAGGTATATTTAAGAATATATAATATATTGTAATTAATTAATAATTATTATTTTTATAGTACTATACTATTATAAATTATAATATATAAAAGACTCAAATAGATGTACATATATAATAACCAATACATTTTTTCTATCTAATTTAAAAATTACTTAATAAAACAACTTTTTAAAGAATTACATTTTTTACATTTCGCAGACAATCTTTTTAAATTATTTTTAGTCATAATTATTGTGGATCAATATTATCTGTTTTTTGTTTACATTTAACACAATATATATTTCCCATTTATAAGAAATTAATAATAATAATTATTTAATATTTTATATTTTATATAATATTTAATTATACTGTATACTTGTAGCCGTTAAGTTGTGTCTGTTTTAAGTATTTTTCTCTAGGGAAAAAGTTAATAGTTTCTTTAAAATCTGCTTCTTTTAAAAATATACTGTCCCCGATTATTTTTTTAGATTTATACATCAATGTCAATTGATTATAAAATTTATAACAAATTCTGTATTCTATAATTCTTTCATTAAGCTTATAAGATTTTTCAAAAATTTCTACAATTCCGTTTAATAACGAAAACATTGTTAATAAAGGTAATACAAAATATCCAATTGGTCCAATTGCACTTAGAAACAATTTTAAAGCTAGTAAACAAAAACTGACTTTTGAATAATAATTGTAGCTTTTTCTATAAACTAACATATTTTTTCTAAATACGTTTCCATTTAAACATGATTATTTATAATAACTATAAAACAAAATTTTAGAATTAAAAACGTAAGCTTTTTTACAAGCATTATGTTTTTAGGATTAAATAAGCAACAAATTCACAATTTTTATTTCATTTTCATCTTGATCAGTAATAGATATATTAATACTTTTAAAATTGGGTACATGTAAAGGAATATATTTTATATCATTAGATATATATTGACCTTCAATATCACATTTGATAACACATAAAATATCATCGTCTCTATGCGAATATTGTTCAATTTTATGGTTAGAAATGGATCTTTCAATTATATCACAATGTACTTCCAGAAAATTTTTTTCAATATAAAGTCCAAGTATAATTTCTGATCCAATATGATCATAGACATCATTATAATCAAATCCTAAATTAAAAATTAAATTTACATCCATTAAATAATATTCCTTAGATGTAATTGTTATAAGATTATTTGTTAGTTGCATTTTTATATTTGATGGTAGTAATTTGTTTAATTGATCAATAGTATAATTTTGTTTTTTTATAATAGTTTTGCTATTTTTTGTTTCAATGATCCCATCTATGTTTTCTAAAAATCCATGTGTATAAAAATTTAGTTTGTTTGTACCTATTACTTTATATTGTATATCTGGTGCTGTTTCAAATGCATCAGGCCATGATTTATTTATAGGAATCAGTTTTTTGAAGTTTCCAATTTTATAATCAAAACCTAAACAATCTGATAAATATTCATCAAAACACAGACCAATTGAAGCAGTTATTTGTAATACATCTTCAATTATTTCAAGACTTACTTTAGGAAAATTAACCACAAACATAGTTCCGAATGAATTAAATAAATTTTCAATTGCATTTATTGTATATATACCTATAAATATTTTACCTAATGGGATTTGACCATTTCGACCTAATCTAAATTCACATTCTTTCTCTATATTTATGTAATGATCATCATAAAGAGGATATTTAATTATTATTTTGTTACTTGTTCTTGTAAATTCTATATCTTTAAAAACCAGATTTTTTTTAAGTTTTCATCTACATTATAGTAACATGGGGTTTCAATTTTAACCTTTTTACCAACAAACGATAAAATTAATGGAGTGATTAATTTATTTAGTTGTTCTTTAGTATATTGACCATTATTAATATTAATTATGTTATTGTTAATTGTTATTTGACAGTCATTTTCTATTTTAATTAAATTACTTAAATTACTAGAATTTGTAAATGATAAGCATAAAGCCCTATGGACATTTTATGATCTGTATTATGTATATAATGATCTAAGTAAATAGATCCATTTTTTATTTTAATTAACTTCATTTATATTAGTAAAATTATTAAGTTATTCAAATTCTATAATATGAAATGTTTTCCATTATCAATATTTTTTTTACCTTTATAGATCAAAGACATTTCCTTATAATCGTTGTTATAATTATCTATATTGTTGAGAGATAATATTGTTAAATCTATGGGGTAGAATTTAATTATATTTATTTAATATGACAGAAATCTGATTGCAATATTTAGTGGTAATCATTTTAAATGTATTTATCTTATATGCTTTATTAATATTTAAATCGGATAAATTTATATGTTCATATTCAAGACCTTGTGAATTTAATTGTAACAACAAATTTTTCCTGTTTGGGTGAATTTGATTGAAATTCAATAAAATGATATATAAAACCATTATCAAGTATTTTACTTCCTTTACATTGTATATACCACTCATCTAGATTCCATTTATCTAAACTCATATCATATAAATTTTCAGAAATAGTTTTAAATAATCTATTAGGTAAAAATAAGTTATATTTATTATTTAGTATAACAGATACTCTGTCACCGTATTTAGTGTTAATAATTTCAAAATTAGTGGCTTTATACTTCTCATCAATTTTTAAGTCTGATAGTTTGATATATTCATATTTGCAACCTTGTTTATTTAAACGTGTTATTAAATCCATTTTTATTTTTATATATTTAATAAGAGAAAAATTTAATAGAAAAAAATTTTTTAAGAAGTTATTTAATTATTTTTATATTAAATGGATAATTATGTAGTTACTTATGAATTTGAAAGAGATAATAGATCAATTTCACTTTTTCCAAAGCCTGTAAGATGTTTAATTATAGGCCCATCTGGATCAGGAAAGACTAATTTAATATTTAATATTGTTACTAAATATTGGATTCATTATGATAATCTTTATGTTTTTACAAAAAATATTAATCAACCTGTTTATGAAAAAATGAAAGAAGTATTTACTTATGTTGACAAAATTGAAGCATTTATTACTGATGAAGATATAATATCTGTTGATGATTGTAAATCAAATAGTTTAGTTATTTTTGATGATTATATTTTAGATAAACAGGATATGATGAAAGACTATTTTATAAGATCTAGGTCAAAAAATATTTCATGTATTTATATAAGCCAGAATTATGGTTTACTAGATTTAAAGACAATCAGACAAAATTGTAATTTTTTAATTATTTTCAAACAGTTAGATTTTTATACTAAGAAAATTTGGAAGGATTTAATAAGTAGTGTTATTGGATTTGATAAATTTAAATCTTTATGCTTAGCTTGTTGGAAGTTAGAATTTGGATTTATATCCATAATTTAACAAACATAAAATATAAATTTAATTAATAAAATATATAAATTTAATATAAATGAGACGAAACATGAAATAACGTGAAACGTGAAACGTACGAACGTGACATGAAACGTCGAACGACAACGTCGAACGAACGTGACATGAAACGTCGAACGCCAACGTGAAACGTAACGTGAAACGTCGAACGCCAACGTGACATGAACGTACGTAACGTGAAACGTCGAACGCCAATATTTGAATGACGTTATGTTAACATTTCAGTGTTGAATGTTGATATTTAGATGTTTAATTAAAAAATTTTTATACTAAATGGATACAAAAAAGATTGCAAATAATTTATTTAAAGAGATAAGAAAATTAAAATTAGTTAATAAGAAAGTAGGAGGAAATATAATGTCAGTTAAGGAAGCAGATAGAATACTTAAGCTTAGAGATGATCTGAAGGAGCAGTATAAAAATGCTGGTTTGAGAAAAAAAGAAAAATTGTTTGTACCTGAATTAAAAAGTACTGTGAATGTAGTAAATAAAGATATTCAGAAACATTCAGTTGAGGAAGCAGATAGAATACTTAAGCTTAGAGATGATTTGAAGGAAGAGTATAAGAATGCAGCTTTAAGAAACATATATGTTGAGGAGGAAAAAGAAAAATCGTTTGGACCTGTAACAAATGAATTAAAAAATATTGTGAATGCTGTAAATGAAGTCAAAGAAATAAATATTAAAACCGATGAAGATATTAAAAAAGTGTTGGTTCCGTATAAACGACCAGAGGTATTACAGTTAACAAACGAAGTAAAAACGCCAATTAAGTCACCTTTGATGATTAGATCACCAATTATAAAAAATATGTCTCCAGCTCAAAAAAACACTATAGTATTAGGTCCAAATACATCAAAATATTTACCACGGATTAAAGATTCAGTTTTTGGATTATATTATAATGCTCTTAATAAACAGTATATGATTGGAAAAGATGTTGTAGAATTTAAGGATGATAATTTAGTTATAAATGGAAAAACATATGAAGGAACAACAGGATTATTTAATTTATTATGTTATTCTGCGTATGCAACTCCTAATCACTATACAGAGAGAGATTTTGACAATTATAAAGATATATTAATTCAGACTGATTCAATGTATCAAAATAATGATAAAAGTAGTGGAAATGTTAAATCAAGTAAAGGAGAAAAATATTTGAAAATGATTAAACCTATTTGGCATAGTTTACCTGAGAATGTTAACAAAAGAAAGAAATTAGCAAAAGAAAATGATGAAACCGAAAAGGAGGGAGATGGTTTAAAAGATTATTCAGAAGATCGTATTGAGTATAAATATATACATAATTTAAATGAATTATTAAAGAGATTATACTTTATTGCCAGTGAAGAAAAAGCAGGTAATAATAATTTTGATAATGAAAAAATTGGTATTGTACATTTTTTTACTTCAGAATTGGAGAAATTAGCAGTTACTCCTAAAGGGATTGAATTTTTAATATCTTATGTAAGTAGTTTACCTGAAAAAATAGTAGAGGGCTCAGGTTTAATGAATAGATTTTTAAATAGTAATTTTATGCCAGAAATACATTGGCCTGGGTATAATTATCTCGGCCCATTTACTGATTTAGAAAAAAATAGAAAACCGGTAAATAAATTAGATAAAGCTGCAATGGAACATGATTATTTTTATAAAGAACATAAGGATATTAAAACAAGACATATTGGAGATAAAATTTTGAAGATAAAGCATGGGATAGATTTTTAGATCCAGATGCATCTTTAGGTGAAAAAACAGCTGCTTTAATAACCGCAAATACAATGAAAGCAAAGCAATATTTTGGTATGGGAATGATTTAACTTAATAAATTTAATTCTTATTAAATGAATTTAAATTTAAATGACTCTCAAGTAAGAAAGCTTGCAAAAGCTTATAAAAACAAAACTGATGTTATTATTCAATTAAAACATATACAGATTGGAAATGGTAAAAACATATTTAATTTGACAGATAGACAAAAAAATAAATTAATTAAAGCTAAGAATAATAAAAAAGGTGTGAGAATATTAATTACAAATACACAACTTAAAAGTAAAGCAGGTGGTTTTTTACCTCTTATTATAGCAGGAATAGGAGCCCTTAGTGCTTAGCTGGAGGAGCAAGTGCAGTAGCTAATACTTATATAGATGCTAATGATAAAAAAAAGAAAAGAGAAGAAACAGAAAGACATAATAAAGAGATGGAAAAAATATTAGAAATATTAAAACATTACAAATTGGTTCAGGATTAAAAAAAAAGAAGAAATAAAGCCATTAACTAATTATGATATTATTAATGCAGGAAAAAATATTAAGAATTTTAGAGGTTGTTTTATGAAAGATGAGTTACCAACAATGCCTTGGAAAAATGAATGTGGGATATTAAATTTAAATAATTCTAATCAACCTGGTTCACACTGGGTGGCCTGGTTAAAGAATGATGAGAAAAAAATTATTTTGACTCTTTTGGAGATTCCCCTCCGCCTAAAGAAGTTGTAAATTATTTAGGAAAAGATAATTTATATTATACGACTGGTCAATTTCAAAGATATAATGATCCACCTATATGTGGTTATTTATGTTTAGACTTTATTAAGAATTATAAAAATTATATTTGAATTAATTAAAGCTTATTAAAATTTTTCCCTTATAAATGGAAAGTATTTTTAGAAATTATGATCATGCTATTGAACGAGAGCAGGTTAAGGTATTTTGGCCTATATCTGTATCAAACCTTAATACTGAAAATCAGATAACAAGTTTTAACATAAGAGAAGAAAATAGTTTCTTAAATATTAAAAAAGCAAAATATAAAGTTTCTGGTCGAGTTTTACAGTCTGATGGTAGTAATTATCCTGAAAAATCAAGAATATTGTTAATTGATAATTTTGTTGGATGGTTATTTAAATGGATTGAAGTTAAAAAACATGGTAAAGTAATAGACAGAATTGACAATGTTGGTAGAGCTAGTTTGATTAAAGGTACAGTTAGTTATTCTGCAGACCTTAGTGGTCCAACAATAAATTGTGGATTTCAATCAAATTATACAGGAGGTGGCTATTTTACTGCTACTGGAAAATTATCTAATTTGTGTTAGGATTTTTTAAAGATATAGAATATCCTATTTATAAAGGAGGATTTGAAATAGATTTTTTAAGAAATTCTGACGATGATGTTTTATTTAGAGATAAAATGATCAAGGGGTATTAGCTGGAGCTGGAAAAGTTATTATTGATGTATTTAATATTAGAATTCCAATTGTGACTTATGATGATATGAGTAAAATTAAATTGATAAAAATGATTAACTTTATTGTCCAAAAGAAATGAATATATGTTTAGATTTAAATCGTGGCAATGTATTGAAGATAAAAAAAGTATTACTAATAAATCACTATTCATAGATATAACAAATATATATAGAAATGTCCATAATCCCTTGTTTGCTATTGTAGCTTTTCAAACAGATAAACTAAATAATCAATTAAGAGATCCAATACAGTTTCATCATTGTAATCTGAGAATATTTGGTTTGAAATTGATAGTATTAGATATCCAGAGGAGTTATTGAATTAGATTTTAAAAAAGAAATTTTTGACATTGCTTATGATATGTTAACGGATTATAAGAACGTTTATAATAGATCACATAGAGATTTATCATTAATGTATATAACTCCACAACAATTTAAAGATACCAGACCATTTTTTGTAATTGATATGAGCAGACAGCCACCACAGATTTCTGGATCTAAAGCAAGCATTGTTTTAAATGCAGACTTCAACGAAGATGTGCCTGCCAATACCATTTGTTATATTTGTTTAGTATCTGGTACTGAATTTTTTTATGATCTTGCTCATAATACAATTAAAGAAAATATATAAAATTAACTTAACTAAATGGATTATTGTAGAAAATGTAAATTGAAGACAAAAAATAATGGAATTCCTGAATTTATTGAAAAAAATAAGAAATATAGGCGAATATCAGTATGTAGAAACTGTAATAAAAAAAAAGAACAATATATCAAAGTCACCAGAAGTTATAGAAGTTTATGAGTTATTTAAACAGCTAGAGAAAAACATTTGAAACAAGACATTTTATACAAAGAGGTATAAATGATACTTGGCAAGCTGATTTGTATTGTTTATAGACCAAAATCAAAAGACGTTGATCCTAATTATAATTTAAGAAATAAATATAATGAAATTAAAGTTAATGATAATCATAAGACATTGTATAAGGCTAATAATGGTTTTAAATATATACTTAATGTTATCGATACCTTTTCTAAATATGTTTATTCAATACCTTTGAAAACGAAAAGTGGATTGGAAGTATCTGAGGCATTTTCACAAATATTTAAACATAATGTACCTAAGAAATTACATGTAGATAAGGGTAAGGAATTTTATAATAAGGATTTAAAACAAATACTAAATAAATATAACATAACAATGTATAGTACAGGTACCGATAAAAAGGCATCTATAATAGAACGTTTTAACAGAACATTGGGCGATAAATTAAAGAAAGTGCTTTATTTAAACAATGTATGGATGACTGAATTACCAAAAATTATTAAGACATATAATAATACATATCATAGAACGATAAAAATGAAACCTGCTGATGTAAATAAGAAAAACGAGAATGATTTACTTAATAGTGTTTATAAATATGATATTAATAATTCTGAACCTAAATTTGAGATTAATGATAGAGTTAGATTATCAACCATAGTAGATGTATATAGAAATAAATTGAAAACAAATTGGTCTAAGGAAATATTTACAATTGAAAAAGTTTTTATATCAAATGTTGTTTATAATAATTTATGATATAGAAGGTACATTTTATGAAGAAGAATTACAATTATCATTATTATAAATTATTGTAATTTTAACAGATAAGTTTAGATTTTTTAGAAAAAGTTTAGATTTTTGTATTTTTTCACAGGAAAATATAAGGTCGGTTTATGTTTTGTCAATGTAGTCAAACTACCCGACCTAAAAGTTTAAATTTTTTTGTAATTTTAACAGATAATTTTAGATTTTTTGTAAATAAATCAAGAAATTGTTTAGATTTTTGTAATTTTTCATAGGTCGGTTTTTATGTTTTGTCAATGTAGTCAAACTACCCGACCTAAAGTTTAAATTTTTTTGTAATTTTAACAGATATTTTAGATTTTTTTATAAATAAATCAAGAAATTGTTTAGATTTTTGTAATTTTTCATAGGTCGGTTTTATATATTTTTTATAGGAAAAAAGTGTGCTCAAGTGCCCCTCTTACTACTATTCTGCGTGAGTTAATTTAAAATTCTTCAACTGGCTGTTTACTGGATAATGTATTTTATTTTCACCTTTTGATGAGTGGTTTTCTTCTTCTAATGCGTTGGGAGTTTAATTATTTTAGATGTTGATGGCAATATTCGATGGTTTCTGATAAAGAATAGGGGGGGTCATGGATGTTTTCTGTTTTTTCTGGAATACTTGATGAATTATCTAATGACAATTTCATTTGGTGTTGGTGTACTTAAAAAGCGCAGAAAAGCACCTCGTTGTTATTCAAAAATTCTCTTTGGCCAGGTTTTTTATCTTTTGGGTGTCCTGATGGGTGTGACCGGTACTTGTCACGGCTCTTCACTCATTATGATCATAAAAATGATCAAAATGTACATGATACGAACATTTTATTTATTTATTTATTAGTTTGAATATAAAAGCCTAACGGCTATTTTAAAAAGTGGGTACATAATATACATAACATTAATATGAATCTTCTTAAGAGGACATCACGCACTGTTCCGTTTTCTTTCTCTGGCCGACGCACACGACAGAACGCATTCACAAAACCATTAATTTTTTTAGTAATCTTAAGTAAACCCATCCATTACAAAAATTAGGATATAATATTTTAAGGGTATGACACTATGCCATATCGATTTGTTTAAGTAGGTATTGTCTCAAAACAATTAATATTCATTTAAAATTGAAAGGTCGAGTATAAAGTAAAATAATAATAAAATACAAAACCAAGTCAAACCCTCAACAATATTAGGTTTGTTCCAGCATAGTGTTGCAAACGTTCAGCGCATGCGCAACGTCAAAAACGTGTTCCAGCAGGGCAAATTTAAAACACCCAACAAAATGTTTTCTGTTCCATCAGTGCTGCAACATGTTATCGACTTGTTGGAAACAATAATTTTCTGTTGCAAATTATACGTTCTGTCAAATGTTTCGCGCATGCGTACAATGCAAAATATTAATATTGTGATATGTTATTTGTTTGAGTGTTTTACTGTTTTGAGTGTTTTGACAGTTAGCTTAAAAATTAAAATACTTTTTTATATTTTTATTTTATTTATTGCCATTTTGAGATGGATTTGGAATTTTCGACTCCTCGTCCTCTCATCATCTCGTCCGATTCTGAATTTTTATTTGATAGCGACGACGAA